>JAACJT020000034.1:27420809-27452058 GCA_009936485.2 Gymnarchus niloticus
GGGTGTGATTTAGGGGGGGGGGGAGGGGAGGGGAGGGGGGGGACGGGGGGGGGAGGGGGGGGGGGGGGGGGCGGGGGGGTCAGGCTGGCAGCGACAAATAAAAGAGGGGGAGGAGGTGACAGCACCAGAGTAGGTGAAAGACTTCTAGGGCAGATGACAGGCTTGGGTGAGATGGTCTTTGAAGGGGGGGGGGGGGTGGCTCAGCAGGGACAGGTGGTGGCGAAATTGGGGGAAGGAGGGGTGCCCAATTCTGACCATAGTTTGACGTGAGCCCTCCCCACCACAAAGAAGCCAGAGCATGATCACTGCCCGCTGGCCATCAGCAAGGCTAGGCAGGACCGGGTCTATGGTTGCCTTGCTGTCCTGGTGGGAACTGAGGGTGAGTGATGGCTGGCCACCACACAGCAACGTCCATTTCTCCAACTTTGTTTTACGAAGACCCGGCAAACACCAGGACTCTGGGGACACGAGTCTGACATCCTCCGTCTGCCCCTGATCACTCAGACAGCAGAGGACGTCATTCCTACAGACCGCAGCGGGGAGTTACAGCACAAAGCCAGCAAAGTAAGCTTTGTGGGGTCCTCTTTATGGAGGGGGTGACGGGATGTGAAAGAGACTCAGGAACACCACCCAAAGAAGGGAGCCAACAACAGCCCCCATGCAAAAACCATAGTTTCTTCTATATTGAAACTCCCATGTTACCATGCAGACTGTGAAAATCATGCCCCTCCCCTTGCCTTTTTAAGCTGGCTCCTGTCCTCAAGACCTGTGTGCTGAGTGGTTCCCTTAGAGTTTATCTATCACGAAGAAAACACAGACCATGATTCCTAGGCTTACTAAGACACAATTCCAGCTTTGGGACGGAGCTACCATTTAAAAGGAAAATCCTCAAGAGTAGAGCGAACAGAAAACAGCCAGATGTGCCATATCATCATGAAACTGACACCAATCTGTCAAACGCGCAAGACGCTTGTGACTCCATCCAGTGCATTCTGCTGTTTGCAGTTGCCACGTTCCCGTCCTGAGGTGGAGTGTTTAAAAAGCTCGTCGTTCCTGACCGCACCGGCAAGTCTCTGGCTGCACTACACGCCCCAGCCGCATTTCTCACTGGCCAGGTTCATTTGTGCAAGCGATTTTAGAACCGTACATTTCTAAACGTGGAGCCCAAGATGGCATCTGTGAAGCCACAGCGATATCACTGTGACCATTCACATGTGGCAATGCTGGAAAGGCACCAGGAAACTGTGCTCACCAAATCTGCCATAAAATGTGACCAGTCACACGACAACAAGCACAGGAATAGACTATCCTTCATACAGTGGAATGGAACACGTGACCATTCACCAAAAAGAAAAAAAACACAACACAGGACCAGGAGGTGACCACTCACTTCGGTACGCATAACCTACACAACACAAAGGAAGGGGTGTGTCCAGGTTCTCATAACCCTGCTCACTGACTCTGTGATCAAATCTACACCTGTTTCAATGATTAAACTACAATTGAGAGCAGAGGAATACGGGAGTTTAACGCTAGATAACACCGGATGAATTCTGAACAGAAACAATTCCCAGCAGACAACCTGTCCTAGTCATCCCACATGCCCTGCCCCGTTAGGGAGCCATGGAACCCCTCCTATGGCGATATACCACCAGCGAGCCACAAACAGACAAACAGCAGCACACGTTTGACTCTTCAACCACAGCAGCACAATAAACAAGAATCATTTTAAACGACGCACTCTATCCCCAGCTGGAGAAAAACAAAAGTGAAAATTAAAATACCATCCGTCAGAGCTTATAACGAGGATGAAAAACAAAACACAGGCTCACAAGATGCTCAGATGTGTAATAAAGGGAAACAGGGACATGACATAAAGAAGCACAAGCTGATTAAATTAATATTACTGTAAAAATACTCCCAGCAACTCCCAGGAGAGACCGAACACATCCGACAAGAACCTGCAGCACTAAAATATCCTGAGCAGTTGAGCAGGACCAGATCTCAAGTGAAAACAATAGAGATTCTGAGCTCTAGAGAGCAGCCAAGATCCTTCAGCACACTAAAGAAATAATGAGTCAAACTCAGAGAACCGCTGCCCAAGGCAGACGGCTCACGCGCGCTAATAAAGCTCATTCCCTCCTTTTTAATTCCTCAGACGACGCGAGAAATGGCTCCTACTTACGCACGGGGGCTGTGGCGACCCGTCCGTCTGACGCGCACCTTTCCAATTCTTCCGTCCCAACTGAGCGAGGAACAGGATGCCTCCCACTAGCCTGCCGCTGCCGAATGAGCTAAGCTATGCTACAGCATGAGGGGTTCACGGAGGGAGAGAGAGGAGTAGACAGAGGGCGGGAAGACTGGGGGGAGAGAGAGGGAGAGAACGAGAGAAGGCAGCTCGGCCAGGCTAATCCCTCACGGATCGATCTCTCAGCTGCAGCGTCACGTTTGGCATTCAGTGTTCCAGAGCGGTGGACAGATGTGTGTGATGGGGATTCATACAGAACGCCTGAAACCCCATGACCTTCCAGAAACAAAAAAGGGGTGGTGTAGAGGTCAATTGACCATTCACGGTACAAGTGGAGCGTAAGGGGAAGCCAGGAGATGTGGGACATCATGGCCTTCCTTCCTGAAATGGCTCCCTTCTCCTCCACGTCCTCCCTGCTCCTCCACGTCCTCCCTGCTCTCCGGTCAGGAGAAGACACTCCCTTAATGAGGCCCGTCTGTCTGCACCGACACCAGAAGAAGCCCACCTGCCTCAGTCCTCCCCTCACTTAAACCCTGATGACCACGGGGAAGCATCTGACGGACATGTGCTGGAATCAAGCGTGTTTAAGAATACAGAAGTAGACCGGCTGTAAAGACAGCTGGTGGAAGGCTGACTAGCATACGCCCATGAAGGTGGAAGTTTGTTAGCAGTGCCGGTGCGAGGAAGGGGCAGCGACAGTGCACCATCCACAGAGCCCTGCCCAGCCCTGCGTCAGCATGAAAACAGACACTGCACCCACCGAAACACTGCTGCACCCATTCCAAGGCTATCGGAGACACACTATATTTAGACAGGGTTATATTTGGAAAGCCAGCCAAACCTATAAGATGCTTTCTGTGCACATGGCAACACAGCAGCCACCTGGCCCTGATTCCTGGGGACATTCACGGGGCAGTGCTGCCACCATCCTGCGAAACAGCTGAGGTGGCATCATGGACCAGGCCCCAAGTCAATAAGGGTACTGCTGCTCCAAGACACAACATTTACATTAAAACTGGCCCTTCCTAGTCTGCAATCCTCAGTTTTCCCATCGTCCTTTGAAGAAGTCCTTTCAGAGAGACACTGCATTCTGTCATATAAAGTGGCCAGCAGGTAGCACTGCAGACATCACACCTCCTGGGCTTGATTTCTTCGACTCTCTGTGTCTTAATGTTTTCCCGGCATTCATTTGAGTTTTTCCTCATTTTCCGAAAAATGATGCCGTTTTTGTGGACTGCTGTCTGTAACCTGCCCGGCATCTCCTCTGCCTTGTATTGTGAGCTTCCTGGGATAGACTAGAGGCTCCCTGTGACCCTGTGCTGGACAAAACAGTTATGAGAGATGGATGAAAGGATTTCCAACAGATTACTGAATGTGATTGTGCTGTCTGGGTTTGTCCCTTGATGGAATACAAATAGCACCTTCTAACTTTAACCCACTTCAAATAACACAAGCGCCGAAGAACTGCTGAGAGTTATTTTCGACAGCTAGCTCAGTGTTGACAATTGACTTGCATTGCTGGCTCACTCCTCCAGTAATGAATACACTGCTGGTGTAAATTACCTCCAGACCAGCAAGAAAGCTCATGTTTTGAAGATAATGCACCTCACATGTGATGTCCAACACAATGAAGCTCAGTGTGTAAAGACACTTATAGACTGTCTACCAGGTTAGCGTTAATAAACACTGAACAAAAATCCAACTCTTAACAGAAGTAAAATAACTGAAAGAGGAAAAAATTATTATAAAACAATTTATCAAATATGTGTGCGCCAGTTCATTTCATCTTTGCTTTCACTTGCCAAGATAACAGCTCCAAGTCTTCTGTAATGCATGATGAAGTTGGAGAACACGTGGTAGGAGATCTGAGCCCATTTCTTGAGAGCCATTCGAGGTCCACGCCTGCGGACTGCCCTCTATACAGCTTTTACAATTATTGCTTTCTCCTTTCAATTATTTTACTTCGGTTAAGAGTTGGATTTTTGGTGATATTTGGTATGAAAGCTCAACATGACAACCAATATCTTTTCCACAGATCATTTCTCCTTCATTTACCAAGGGTGCAAATAATCTTGGAAGGTACTGTATCACTAATCTTGGACAGATTTTTTTTTAAGTATCCAAACACCACTAGCTACCAAACTCACACGTTACACAACGTATGCAGTGGAACAGCAGCGCCCCCACCTGTTCAGCAAAGCTTCACATGGAAATACATTTATTCTACGTGGTCATTTTCCCCATTCCAAAAAAGGATTACCCTCCTCTAGGGGTGCTGAGTAAAGATGAAGCCCCGGGATTTCAAATGGGCTCAAATGGTACATCGATTGGTCGTTACAACTAGCTGATTCATAGCCTGAGACAATGAGTAAGTTTGACCAACGTGTTATTAGAATGTACTTTCACACACAAAGACTTTTGGACAAAGTGATTTGTGTGTTTGCATGTGTGTGCTAGGAGTGTAACAAAAAACAATTTGAATTAGAAATCCGGTCCATAAGTCTACATTATAGCTGCATCAATTCAAAACCTCCCAGCCAGCTCAGATTTATAAGGAAATCATTCAAAAAACAAAAAAACCATCACAAATCGATACACACATTGTGTCACTGCAACTGCACATTACTGAAATAGTTTTATGTGTAATGAGTCAAGTAATTCACCATAACATCAAAATAATTACAGAAAATACACAAATGACACTGGGCAAGCAGTTAGAAGATGGATGGAGAGATTATCGAAAGTTCTGTATGGCGTTACATCTCCATACATCATCTATATTAATAGAAAATAAATCAGATATACAAAGTTTATACACACAGTAATACTAGTGTAATTGTATGAAAACTTCGTATCACGATTACTATGACGAAAATGATCACGGTTTCTAGTACTGTTCAAATGTGTCAAAAATGTTTGGATAGTACAAACACATTCTGAAATTTGTTCACTACATTCTTTTTTATTGAATCATAGATACATTCACTCAAAACTTTGGGGAACTGTCCAGGGACCCACAATATTCTTACTTGCTAGTTCGAATTTGAATAAATAAATATTCGACATCGCTACTTTGTAGTGCCTGACGGTGATATTGGTTGGGTTGGACAAAACCTGCATGAAAACCACAAGTTTGTAAAACAACGGTAATCATAATGTCATATATTTTACCACGGTTTTATCGTGAAACCGGTAACTCTCACAGCACTGCTGACAATACCAGAACAAAGATCATGTGTGGCAGTGCATTTAGAAGGGAAACAGTTTGGTACGCAGCCACAATCTAACGCGGGATGACAGACTGGGGCCAGGCAAAGTAGGCAGTGCCCAGTTAAACCATTCAGTATGAAAGATATTTGTTAGTGTACATTTTCATTAACACTTGCTTGTTTGTTTGGCGTCCATTGAAATACGAGTCCTTGCAGAGATTGCCATCTAGTGGCAATTTCAACAAATGACATGCTGCAGCACAGCTAGAACAGACCTATAGCGAGAATGCAGTGACAAACACACCGAACAGGTAAAAGCGAATGATCTCCAGGAGACTCGGTGTGCTCATAAGTACAAGAAGCACTTCATATCACTCTATTAAAGCATTATAACCCTACTATACTAACAGGACATTAGCATTGTACTGCCATGTTGGTATCTTATCAGTGCTGCTTAATATGACATCCCATTATTCATCCCTACTAGATTAATACTTAATTATGGATGCACAGCTCTTCTACAACAGCAACCCAACTGAGCAGCACAACTACTGCATACATTAACACACCCTCAGCACTGTAGAGCTCCACTACATTAGCACCCTTAGCCCTGTACAATTCTCCTGCATTAGCTGAATTATGGACACACTCAGTAGCACAGCAAGCCAGCACCCTGTACTCACCAGACTGGTCATGCATCATGCGGATGGCTTTAGCCTTCGCCAGCTCCAGGGCCGTGACCCAACGCTGGCGCTCCACCTCAGAACTGGCCTTCAAGTGATAGGTCCGGCCACCGCTACTCAGGACGATGTTGCAGGCATCCTCTGTGTCGATGTGGGCTGTGGCCAGGTTGATGGTACCACGGCATGTGTGCGCCATCTCTGCCTGGGTCCTGGGATATATACACACACACACACACACACACACACAGATGGACAGACAGAGGGAAGGCGGTCAGTGTTGTGTGTTCATTGTCAATTCCATGATTCCTGTGTGTGTGTAACACAAAGATGTAAGTTCACTCCATTCATGAGGTCATGGCCTTTTCATTTTAAAAGCCATCAGATTTTAAATACTGTACTTCAACCAAACCTTGAAGACAATCACTGAGTAAGTTAAGTAAAAGTTCCATTATCTGTACCCTTTGAACAGCAGGTAACCTTTTCAATCTGAACTGTGTGCTAAACGTAATCAGTGAGGAGAACAGGCCCAGGTGAGCAGTGGCGGGCGGGGGGGCAGCTTCAAGAGAAAGCAGATGGGTAGAGGCTGAGGATCATGGGTGCTCAACAGCGCCCTCTGTCATAAAAAGTAGAACGCAAATCACACTACGGTGCATGAAGCAAAAATAAAACTGGATTTATCGATAACTGAGAGGCATTAAAAACAAGGAACGTAAAGGTAGTACTTGTCTGGTATCAGCTAGCAGATCTGACTTATGTCAGCCATCTGTCTGTGTGTGTGGGTACAAAACAGCGGGCTAAACAATGGAGATGAACGAGGCTGTGATGGAGCATGCTGCCAGAATGGATACAGCACAACAAAAACTCTAACACATGGAGCAGTGCTGCTAGGGGAGGAGACACAATAAGACGGAGGGGAAGGGTGAAGCCTTAAATCCCCAGGTCCGGAACAGCAGAAGCTGCCATTGGTGACACCCGTCAGCTGCTCTGAGTCAGCCTGAGATAACGGAGGGCTGGGCATCACCACGTCCTGCAGGAGAGTTACAATTATTACACAACGGGTAGAGTTACAGGTATTCTGTTACAACAGGCGGAGCAATAACGTGGCAAAGGTACCTCAGAATTATCGTGACACGTTCTAATTTTAAGGGCTGTCGTCTTTTTCCCCTTTTGGGTTAAAACCACCATTTTGGATTCAGGCCTTGACAAAAGTGTTGTGAAGCGTTGTGTTGTGAAAAGGTGTGGAACACACGCTGTGTCGGGGGCCTGGGGTCAGTGCGTTGTGGTGGCTGACTGGGGGTGTGTAGGCTTCTGAGTGTTTGTTGGGGGCAGGCAGGCAGAAAGCAAGAAATGGATGGAGACATGAATTCTCATCTGAAAATGAGAAAATGATTTTAAGAGTGGATACAGCTGTGAAGGTTGCCAGTGAAGGGACATGCTGTTGTACCTATGAGGTTACCATGTTCTTATCCTGAACTCCTTTATCCTGAATTGCTTACTGCTAAATAAACAGTTAAAGCTTAAATCTGTACAAGATGTTGGGGACATTGCTAAAGAAACGTTCATTCGGGATGGAAAAGTACGACATGTGTGTGCCAGTGGCAGGCATCGAGTGAAATATCACTCCCTGCCCTCTGTGTCTTCTCCCCCCAGAGAGTGTAGCTCAAGGGGGGCAAACAGAAGACCACAGAAGTAATACAGTCTGGCTGCAGGATCAGGAGAAGCCAGTGGACTACCACGCACAGGAGAGGGACAGAAGCAGGACTGGGATGGGGACACAGTCCAGAGAGACAGTCACCGGAGTTAAAGAGATACAAGTACAAGGCTGCTTGCGCCCTCAGTTACCTGCAAACTAGATGAACATGTGGCTCACCGGTCCCAAATCTACCCCATAACACCCACCTAGCCTGGCCTGGTCTGGCCCCGAACAACTTCCCCCAGCCGTCCCTGGGCAAATTAGCCTACGAGGAGCCTGTGAGCGCCCAGTCGACAGGCCGCCTCATGAGGAGAAACAGAGGAGAACGAACAGCAGAGAGCAGCTTCACGAGAGAGCGGGCAGCAGGCGCGTGACAAAACAGGAGGCAGAGAGACAGCTGATGGGCGGCTGAAAATAGCCCTACCCCTCCAAAAAAACCAAAGCTGATTGGCCCAAAGAGTCAAGACAGCAGCCCAGTGTGAAGATGTCACCAGTCCAGATGCCTTGTTCAGCACACGGAGGGAAAGTAAACACATGCACCTGTGTTCTAGTCAAAATAGCAAGGCACTGGAAAAGCCAACCAGGGTAGAGAACACAGGGAACATTACATTCCATAAAGCATCTAGTTGTAAGCTGCAAGGTGACTGGTGGATGGTCAAGGCTGCTGGACTGTGACTGGTATATTCCAGTGCCTGCCTTATCTGTGTCTTTCCTCCTTGCTGCCGGGAGTCCCATCCTTGCATGCAGTTGGGCGATCACAGGCTCCATGCTGGGATCAATTACATGCCCCCCCACTGGTGCTTTTAAGCATCCACCCCAAAGGATGGGGCATCCTTGGTGCATGCGGTATGAAGCTGCCAGAGGGCACTAGATCAACAAGGCAACACGAACTACGCCCAAGGCTGGCTTAGAAACAGTGGCATGGCGTGAACACGGTGGCTGTTACCTGTCCCTCCCCAGTGAGCACATCCTCATAAAACACACATCCACAGAGCTGGGGTGCGAGAGAACAAAACAGCTTTTCAGACACACTACAGTCACACAAGGTGGGGGCGGGGGGGATCTGATCCAGGTTATCTTACAATAATGCATGACCCTGGAGCTGAAGATATCTGAGAGTCCAAAGTGAGCAGATTTGGAGTGACAGTGGCTCGCTGGATCAGGGCTCCCCACAAAACAAGTAGAAATGTGGTCATCAAACAGAGAAGACAATTGGAAAGACAGACATTTAGGCCAAACAGAATGAAAATGAACACAGACTTGAAGACTATGCACCAAATTCAAGTAGGAACACTAGGCTCTAAAATGGTAGGGTTTTGAAAGGTTCCTCAGGGGTTTCAATGTCAGGTTACAGCTGTCCAGTAGGTGACGCAGTACTTAATGACATGGATAACATGAACGTTGCCCAGGACAGAATCGGCAAAGCGGCCAAATTAAAAAAAGAAAAATACAACTGATCTGACATTTGACTTTCATTCCTCAAATAATGTCTCCTGCGAAAGCTGTCTCTCTTTATATTTCACACCTAAAAACTAGTGTATTTGACTTCAGTCCACGTTAGGCCAGTAGAGTGAGTCTGAATTCATGCGGTTCATCCTCTGCACACCCATTTACTCCACCTTGATCCCCTCAGACTGGCATATATACAGCTTTAAAAGCTCCCTATAAACCTCAGAGAAGGGTGAATTATTCCAGTTATCGGAAAGATTACTTCAGTCGCGTGTTCAAGTTCCTAGACGGATCAAACATAGAACCTTCCTGCCGATAACAGCTCCAGGTGATCGCAGGTCTGGGGTACAAGAAGGCCCACCAGAAAGCCACATCTCCATGATGGAGAGGACTGCCTATGAGACTGAACCGTGTTCAGTCCAGGGGGGACTTGGCAAGGTGGAGGGACACACAGAGCATGAATTGTGACAAAGTTAACACGGTGTAATTTTTATCACGGCATTAAGTTGGATTCCTAATAAGAGGCCTGAGTAACTAAAGCTCTGAGGGAAAGTCAATTACTAAATTAAAACTGGCAATGGATACAGACGTCAAAATTACAGCCATAAAATTGCTTGTTTTTTTATTTTTACGATCGCTGTAATAAATTTCACGGGTGCAGTTGCAGAGGACGCTGTAATTTTACTAAAAGCCAACAGGTTAAAAATACCACTCAACGTCATGTATTACACATTTCACATCAATCAATACACCAGTCTAATGCACATCTGTGTCAAAGCCTTTTCACAGCCCAATGTTTGCCTCTTTTTTCCTTTTCCTGTAAGACTGCACAAAAAAAAATCAGAAGACATTTCTCTGAGTCAACGAGTGACTGCATGTAACCGCAGAGTCACGTACTGTACAAGTCAGAGACATTGCTTATGTATAACTGCCGTGGAGTCATGCTTGGTAGGCACAAGTACAACACACGTGAACATACTGAGAAACTAGGACCACTTTTAGAACGATCTTAAAGGGGAATTTTAAAGTTCTACACAAAAGCTGAAACATGGGGCCCCAGGATAACTCAATTATTATTTCATGACTGCAGCTTTGCAGCAAGTCAGCTGGCCTAAATAGAGATGAGAGTCAGTGGAGGGCCCACCAGCATTGTCATAGCACTTTTTTCTGTCTTAGAGGGTAATGAAAGCTTTATCTAGTTCAGTCCCCATAAATTATATATGACTGAATGAGATAAATAAGGGGACAGAAAAAACAATACTGGATTTTTATGGGCAGGTGAGCAAATCCAATCAGCATGCACTAAGAATATCGAAAAACAATATCAGTAAAGAAACTTGCCAGGGTAAATTACTATTGTAGACCAGACCAATTCCAACTGACAGGGACTAACTAAAACCTAACGCTTGTTATATCCACGCACACGCATCTTGCAACCAAGTTACTGTGGGTGTGTAACGCAAAGCTGGTCATTTGCAGGACCAGGCAGTTTTGCCGCAGCAGTCCACGGCTGGCTGGCACCAGTCGAGAAAGGCACAATCACTTCCACATCTCATGGTTCACTGAGTCCCATGATTACTGACATAGCGCTGCCAGATGATGGTAACGATCAGACTTTCATAAACAAAACCATAAAAACACAGTTACAAATACTAAAAAAAGAGTAAAATAAACAAACCTCCAAATGCTAAGTTGAAGACTTGTGCATTTCTATAAAAAAAAAAAAAATACCTTCCCACATTCGTGCCTTGGGAGACTCAGAACGCCAGACCCATGGCAGTGTGGGTTTTTACCCATTATTATATTATTATAAAGCAGTGCTTTAAGATACCAAAAATGGTGCCTTGATCAACCAACCGAAGAGCAGAGGAGTAGGTGGTTGACTGATTCAGGAGTTCTGTGGCAAAGATAACAACAGAAAAACCAAAGTCAGACTTCAGACCATTCCTGAAAACTCGCCCTTTCAGCAATCCCACACAGATGCTTTCTGTCTCTCTCACACACACCCCAGAGGAGCCACACTTTAGCACGCCCCCTGTAGGCCCTTCCAGTTCAAAGAGGCCCTGTTCAACAGCGACTTGGCCCTCCAGAGTGGGTGGTCTGCCCTTACATCACAGGGCAGCTGTCACCTTTCAACACAATGGTCTATTAATAGAAGGATACGGGGGTTGATATAGCGTTTCCCATCCTCAGTCACAAAACAGGGCTTACACTCACGTTTCAACCCGCAGCGTCTCGGCGGGGGGTGTCATCTACCTTCAACACGGCAATGCACGTAAGAAGACAGGTTTCCAGGAAATTGAGTCTAACACTTTAACTCCATCATCACAGGCACATTATTTAACCTTACAACATTCCCCCGCTTCCTGCTTCTCCACTAATGTTTACCTCAGTTCCACTCCAGGTAGCTCGAGTAAACAAAGTATCAACATGTCAACAAGCATAACAAGGTGTGCCCAAGGACAGCCAGCTGGCCTGGCTCCTGCAGTGAGGCTGAATGCTGTCTTTCCATCTTTCCAGCTATGCTGTCTGACTGATGCCAACATTCGACCTCCTGTTCAGGTGCACCTCCTATGGCAAACACCCCACAGCCCAAGTATAGATGTAATTAGGTTTTTCAACCTTGCAAAAAGACTAAATGAAGTTTTACAGCAATGCGGGCATCTCAAGAAAACAAAAACAGCATTTTTCCATGGAAATGGGCCCTGACATAGCTAACTGATGAACAGTATTTCTTCACAGTTCTGCACCAGTCCAACACAATATTTATGATTGTTTTACCTCCACTGACCTGTTGTCAAAACTCAACTTTATCATTTTATTAATTTAACTAGCACCTAAATTAAATGGCTACTTGCTTTATTAGGCCACAATTTGAGGGATTATCAAAATTAGTGTGTTATGAGCCCTGTACAGTTTGACTGGAGCATATTTAAAGTAAATCAAAAGAGACAGGTAAGTCCCCTCTGGCTAAAGTCAGAACAAGCCTGGTTACCAGTTTACAGGGCGACACTGGGTTTCTGGAACAACGCTGAGGCCCAGAGGATTAGCCCTACATTCACTAATGAGGTGATTAATTAGGTGAAGGGATATGGTCTGGGGTGGGGAAGGGGGGTGACAATGTGATACTAGTTACCTGCTCCCCTCCTCTGTCACGAAAGAGAGGGAAATGGGAGCCCATGGAGCCACACCTGAACAACAGGTGATCTTACCTGAGTCGACAGACATGACACCAGTTTACAGCCCCAGTATTCCTAGGTCTAATATGCATTTAACTGTCTATATTTAGTAACCCAGTTCTGTTAACCGTCACGCGGATAATGAGTAGTCTAGTAACCTTTGCTGAATAAACTAGCAAGCTGGAAACATTTTTCCTCCAATACTAAAGTAACAGATAAACTGCCAGTCTCCTACAAAAACACCGTGATGTTTGACAGTCAGCTAAATGTTGCTGACGTTGCTTTCTACACAGCGGACGAACTTCAGACTCCTGGCCAAACGTATTCGTTCATTTATTCGAAAAACCTCTCCATTCATGTATGTTTTAGACAGGGCCGCCGGTCGTGGCTAAATTGTCAGCTTAAGGGGGGGCGGGAGGATGACAGGCCGCGGGCTCGGGGCGCAAAGCGTCGCCAGGACGGCTCGGCGTCAGCTGACAGCCCCGGCGACACAGGGGCTAGGCGGCTAAGCTAAGCTAGGCTAGGCTAGGCTAGGCTAACCTAGGCGGCTAAGCTATGGCTAACCCCCCAGCTGTCAGCGCCCCCTCGGTTCCCGGCGAGCCGCAGGCAGAGCGTAAGCGGCTCAATGCGACAGCCGACCGGCCGGCAGTCTCGACACCCCCACCACATGCACCGCCAGCCCTCCCTAGCAGTGACAGTGGCATCACTTCATTCTGAGCGTTTTACCTGTAGTATGACAGAAGGCCGTTGCTGAGGACGAACCATCGCCGCTGGTAACCTTTTAGATAGTTGGTCCATTTAAAGAGCCAGCCTTTGTAAGTGTCCGACCCAGGAGCCGGGGCCCCGGCAGTCGAGCACACCGAGCCCTTCCCCTGGTCACTCATCCTCCTCTCCGCCGCAGGCTGTGGATCGCAAGACAGACAGGGCACCGCGGTGAGAATCGACACTATCCCGCCGGAGCCGCCACAGGGAGCGGCTGCTTTCCCCATGCACTTACCGATGAGCTGGATGGAGGGGTGGGGGCTATAGAGAGAGGCGGGGAGGGGGCACAAGGCGCCCCCCCTCACATGATGCTGCAAACTAGGAGAAAGGATGAAAAGCGGTGGTACCGTGGAGAGCCGGCAATCAGGGATGCCTTAAACGCCGGGGGGGACGCATGGAGCTCGGCAGTGGCGTGCATGAACACGTGTGTGTGTTTTTTTACTCTGCTGCTTTGTCCATAATTCACATGACCGGTGTGCCACGATGAACGGCGTCAGCCTTTTCCCTTTTTGTAATGTATGGATTTACTATGATGATGATGACTGTATGGATAAATTTACTGTGCACTTGAATCGACGAATGCAATAAACGACACGAAAGAGCAAACAGTGTAGATGTAGAAATACATCACCACGCCTGAGTGTTACTGAACAGTATGTTTTATGGCATAATTTGACTACTCACTAGGCAAAGCAGAATGTATCCTCCGCCAGAGACGGCTGGAAATCTATTTTAAAAACATACCGCGCCCTTCTTAACACTATAATCACATATTCAGATGAACAGGTTTGGATCCTAACAGACGGGTCCTTATAATTTGCCAAGCATGGGAACACAAACTGAAAACACTTCCACGCTAGCAGAGATGTTCTTTTAAGTTGTCCGCCTACGTGATCCAGTACGCTGCAAAGGTCTTGAAGGAGATGCCTCCTTCTGGTACTTGATTCATTCAATTCGAGGAGAAGCAGGAATGGACTGCAAAAGGGGAGCCTCCTGAGAGTGAAGTCTTTGCTTCAGTAATATATCCAGCTGCATAAATATGGGTGTGATAAAATGTCCCTTTTAAATGTTTTAACATGTATAAAGAAACTTACTGACTCCTGAGTCTGGAAGGCATTCAAACATCTTGACCATCTCAGGAGCTTCAGGCTGTCCTTCTAAATATTAAAGAACTTCTACACAGGCACTATCAAACCATCCTGGTAGGCATAACCACTGTCTAGTTGGGGAACAGCTTTCTGTGGGTCTTCAAGGCTCTGTAGAGGGTGGTTCGATCTTCTTAATGTCCCATTGGACATGCACTCCCCAACCTCCTGAACATGTTCATCAAGCACCAAGACAGTTAGGAATCCCAGGCACCCCAAGAACGGCCTCTCCATTGTGCTGAGGTTAGTGAAACACTTTTGCTGCCTGCAGACCAGCACAGACAGAGTGAGGAAGAGCTTGTTCCCCACAGATAAGGTGAGGAAGAGCTGGTTCTCCAGGCTGTTTGGATCCTAAATGAGGACAGGGCCTAGAATCTCTGCTTCCTCCTGTGTTCCCTTGTGTCTCTGGCTGCTTCAGAATACCACAGCCTATCTCCAAATGCTGTGTATTATAGCCAGGTTTCATATCTACTTCCACTGTAGATTATAGATAAGTATCTTGACTGCATTTGTCGCTTGAACTGCCACTTTCCTGCCGGTTGAACATTATTTATGGCAGCTTATGATTATTGTTACTGATTAATATTTAATTCCCTCTTTTATCGGTTTATATTTATCTGGATTTTTTTAACATATGCACAGTCCTTGAGTTATGCAACCAAGCATTTCATTATACTGAGTATAACTGTATATGTGTTAAATAATAACGTTTCATTTGATCTTATTTAAACAAAGCACTTGTGAACTACTAAGAATATCCTGTTTAACCACATCTTTTTCCTTCCAAAACTACAAAGGAGGATTTAGTCTATATTTCAAATAATACTCAGCAAATATTCATGTTTTATGACAGACATGCAACACTCTTTGGTGTTATTTCTGGGTTATACCACTGTCTAAATAAAGGCTTTAGTAAATATGTAAATAGACATAAAATATACATCACAGTTCTTGCCTACTATCAGACACCATCTCATTATTTCTGAGTATCTTTTGATATCAAGTGAAACTTTTTATGCTGTCAACTCTGTTAGAAGTAAATTGCATTTTCACAAATTTCTGTTAATTTTAGCAACTGTACATAGTCTTATCAAGAAGATATTTTGAGATTTAAACATTTCACACCTCACCACCATTGACATTAAATTTGTGTGGTATGACTCATTGAAATTTAACTTAAAAGCTTTACTGAGCTTTGACACTGTGACAGACAGCGACAGGAAAGAGAACCACATGACATGGAAAGACAAATCCTGAAGCTGAGCTTTCATTTTTCTCCAATCAGAATTCAAGTTTCACTACAGGATATGTCAGACCCGCTTTCTGGAATATCCCTCCAGTGACAGCAGGCCACATCCTAAGGATCAAACTAGCAAGTTCAGATTATAAATCTTTAAACTGCTGTATGTCTGTGTTGTATTTGCCTTGCTCTATTTTGCTTTGGATGAGAATATCTGCTAAATGAATAAAATGTAAAGATGTCAATCATCAGGCTACTTGCGTAACCTTGGCCCAAACCTAAATAAAACAGCAACCTGGTCTTGGCTGACAGCAGTTTCTTTCATTTTAAGATGTGTTCCTCTTGTGCTGTTTACCCCCAAGTCTCATGAGCAGGAACTGACACAGTGTGCCTGGATCATGGAGAGGCTGGCAGACTAGGTCTCTCAGGAACCTCAGTAGTGCAGCTTTTCACTGGGACAGATCCCCATGTCATTTCACTGTAGATGGAGAGCTTCACATAGTATCCCCAACTGGGCGATGGGTAAAAACTGCAAGCTATTTTCAAATTTATTGTAAATGTGTGCTTTGTTTTTGACCCAACCCCCCAGGTCCTGTCCACTTCCCTGCAACTCTGGCAAAAGATTTTCACTGTGCTCCCCGGAACACGTGACAATAAAACTTGAACCCCGAATTCACTTATCACTAATCTCGCCTAAATGGCACTCACAAATTCATAGTGCTAGGGCAGTCAAGTCAAAGCTTATATTAAATGAATGTTTAAAATAAGATTTAAAACAATACACATTTCAAAGTTAGTTTAGTCTTACATTTTATTAATTTTCTTCAGTGTCAAAACATAACGAAGACAACTACTAAACCTAAATGGAAACCTAAAGACAACTTAAAAGTAACAATATTCACGAATTTAGAAAAGAGTAGCCCTTTAAACTGTGATATGACACACACAGATCCAAACATTACCTTCGGTCCAAAGAGGGGGGGAAGAAAAGAAAAAAAAATACAAATATTGAAGGGTCTGAAGACCGTAGGATGTAAACTCACAACCTTCTATTCACGGCGGTCACGTCGACGTTGATTTGCTGTTTTATAGGATTGCTTAGTGCTGCCATCTAGTGGCTGATAGTGGTACCACTTCACAGTTCTGTGTTCTGTTAATTAAATGTCTCCACTCACATACCGACTCACCAAAACCCTGCCTACTGATATATTCAGATGAGAAAACAACAAAACAATTCACGAGTACCAATACGATAATACCCCTGTATTCAGTGTTTCATTAGAGGTAGGTGGCCTGAAACTCATTTTTTTTTTTTTTTAAAAGGAGACATGTTTTGTTCATGTTAAAACCACTGAAATGTGATTATATGTTGTTCTGGGACTGGTTGAATTCAGAGTTACTGCTACCGAGGTTTTGCAGTCTAATACTACTTCTAGCGCTGATACGTGTATATATGCAAAGCTATATTTGCATATGGTGCGAGGAGCTGGCATTTGCACTGTCTGAGTGTGTGCATCTTGCTGGCCTTACTGCACACATTTGGTGCATTACTGTGCCCATAGCAGGTGGAGCGCAGACAGACCAGTAGAGAGGACATTTCCTCCATGGGCCTGAAGATGCTGGTCTAGGGTGTCTGCTGCTTTCTCCTGCAGAGGCCCCACCTCGCTGGCACACATATAATTCATTAGGTAACACCTTTGCTTTTTTCACTCACCTCCTCTTTGCAGGTGAATACATTACCTCGGGGAAATTCCTGCTAGAATTCCTGTAAAATGTTTAACATATGTCAAACTGCTTAGTGGTTTAGCAGACAGCTAAATGGGTTTGCATTACTCACCAGCAAATCTATTTGAAATAGTAAGTATACCAGCAGCTGGAACATTATATGCACTTCTTTAAAATGCAGACCAGCTCAGCTGTCCAGAAACCCACCTGAAACCTCTCACATTGGCAGCCAGAGGAAGAAGTTGGCTCAGAGTATCTCTGCCGTTCCGGTTCTGTGAGTCGCCATTGTGGTTCCGGGAAACCCAGATGCAGAAATGAACATACCTTTGGCTGTGCTTCACCTTCTTCATCTTGTTTATCTTTGACCCAGTGGCCAGTTATATCTCCTGCTTTCCAGTTTGTCAGAATGGCTTTAAGTACCATCCTGCACTGACCACTGTTTGCTCGACTCACCACTAGTTTCACTGTAAAAGGAAGACTTCTGGAAAATTCTGCATTCCAATACATATTACTGGGTGAGAAAGTTCTGTTGTCAGCTAAGGGAGCTTCACACTAGGAGTAAACAAGCTGCAGCGTGAACCCAGTGAAAAATACCCATAGGAAGCAAAAATATCAACCCTGAATGTTCGTGTCATTTCCACAACATCATCAAACACGACTAAACCAAAAAATCGTCCAGTGAGAAAGACAAACAGTAGTCCCCTAGAAAAGCATGCACTGTTTTAGAAAACTTTCATTCCTATATTCCTGTTCATAATCCACCCATATGCCACAGCCTGCCAGTAGCTGGTGCCAGGCTGCTAGGTAAAATGTGGACCACCTAGGGGCATCACACCTGATGCTGGGATGAAGGCACAGCACCCCTACCCGCGACACGGCTCTGTCTCGGCCGATTCGTGTAGCTCGCTGGTCCGTGGCACAAAGAGGTGTGGCACACAAAGCCGGGGCCGTTAGTGCAACAGTGCGTCTAGAAGTCTGTGGGCGGAGCACGACACGAAATCAAGCGCCGCTTGGGCGACTGATGCAGTAAGGAGGCCTCTGGGTGTTTTCCAGCTATTTCGATTGACGGTTCCCACGGCTTAAGGTCACATGATGGAGCAGCGGTTGCGCTGTAGCGCCCCCTGCAGACGGATGGAGGCGTGGTTCTGGCGCAGGCCGCGAGCCACAGCGATGCCGAGCAGCTCCTTGAAGAGCAGTACCACGTGCCAGTTGAACTTGGCGGAGCACTCCACGTAGCCACACTTCCACGTCTTCTTCACCAGCACGGAGACGGCCCGCCGTGGAGTGAAGCGATGCCGCTGCAGGTCCCGCTTGCTGCCCACCACCAAGATTGGCACGTCGCTACTGCTGGCCTCCCTGCAGGGGGCGTGAGAGAGTCTGACTGAGAACTTCATTTGTGGAAACGGCCGAAGGTCCTTAGTTTCTCTCCAGCTGTGTGACGGTTTGTGGATCACCACACTGTAGACTGTGTTATGCTCTAAGAACATTACATGTAGTACACATTGAGAACACAACACTGTATTACACCCAAAACTTAATCTATACTGCCTACAAAGAACATAGCAGCTTCTCTTACATGCCAAAAACATTATATCTTATAGTCACAATATTTCATTGAGTACTTGAAAGTGCAAATTAAGGAGACAATCTTAAAGGCAGGGAGGGGAATCAGGTAATCCATTAGCAGAAAAATCTGTACTGTTCATTGATCCATAGGTCAATACAGTCTGCCTCTTCACAACTTCTCCTACCAGCAAAGGTCAGCCACATCTTCAGAGGGACGTTATGCAAAGGCAACCAAGGTCCAGGTCAGACACACGGTGGTACCACATGAACAGATTACTCAGTTAGTGAGACGAACAAACGAAACCCATGTCTGCAGCCTGGGAGGCAGCGTCCCAGCCTGCATCATCACTCGCTCATACTGCAGCCAGAGAAGTTTTAGAGAAATAGTGAAATCTCCTGGTGTGTGTACAGATGCATGGGAATCCAGAGCAGGTAATCACACTCAGAGAACCCTTGAGAAGCTGGAACACACACACATAAAGACAATAGTACGGCATGTCAAGTCTGATCACGTACACAGAAGTGTGCACAGACAGTCACACACACACACACACACACACACACACACACTCAAATCCCCCAAGGAGCACTGTGTTCTGTGAGGGGTGAACCAAGCGTGAAGTACCTGTGAGGGGGATTAGCCACAGTGTCACGGGTAAAGCCCCCCCTCCCCACTACAGAGATTAGGGAAAACCGGGTCCATCTGGGGGGGGAGGTCTGGACATATGCAGAGCAGAAGGGAAGTGAAGCAGGGGAGCATCCATCCAGTCTGGCTGACAGACCTTCTCCCAAGACCCACAGACACATAAGCAGCATTTTTCTGGATGCTCTTTCTCTGACTATAATAATTTAACAGCCCACACCCCCCCTTCTGCTCCCTTTCGACTCCTCTAAATAACCGATGCCTCATGCTGGACTATTAAAAGACGGCTTAACTGCAGCCCACTCTAAACAAAAGTCTTTGAAGTCTGAGCATTTGGTTTCCATTAAATTCCATTACTGACAGGATGGCCCAATGTGTCGAGGATTTAAATGAACGCTTGAGGTCGTGCCACTGCTTGCCACAGAGCAGCAAATCTTCTCTAAAGCAGACGGGAAACAGCAGGCCAGAGTCCCAGGTCCTGTGCCTAAAGCAATGGCAGAGTGTTCCCATCCTTTTTCCAAATTAGACTTGCAGATGCAAGCCTCAGTGTAGAATCCTGCAGCGATGTCTGGCTTTGGAAGCCTCTGTGTAACTGCAGACGTTATGGAGAGCTGTGTTGGATAACAGGGTCCATGTGCCGTGCAGAGGGGCCGAGACGCTTGACATCTCTGCTCAGACCGCAGTGGAGTGGAGCGGCATGTCTGTCGAGGCTTGTTCGCTGTGCAGGGCCTGACGGCAGCGGGGGATGGAGCCAGAGGGAGGTGTGATGGATGAGGGCCAGCAGTCCTGAGAGTAGTGGTGAGGAAAGACTGCTGGTCCACTGAATGTACACTGAACTGGAGAAACAAGCTGGGGGCCACAGCTTGAACTGCAGATCCAGTGTGACCAGTCTCATCCTCCCACAGAGAGTAGCGTTGTCCCGTAAAGAGAGAGGTCACGAAAGTCCTAGTGGCCACCAAATTCCCGCTCATCCGTTCTTCCGATTAGCACGTTGCTTTTATGCACCATGTGACTCACAGTGTGAGACAGAAATCAGACTGGCAGGGGTGCTGCTGGCTGCTTTCTGGTGGGCACAGGAATCTGGCAAACCGTCAAACCGAAGATGGAGTTAAAACAACACTGCCGTTAACACATTTGTACCTGTGCTCCATGATCTGCTGCCGGATCATCTTGACATACTCAAAGCTCTCCACACAGCAGATGTCGTAAACCAGGATGTAGGCGTTGGCATTGCGGACACCTCGGCAGCGCAGGTCCATCCACTCCTGCAGGGGGCGCCACAACATGTGTCAGTGTCACGAATTCACGACGTTACAGGGTTAGAAGAATAAAACATGGTTGTAGAGCTATGAAATGGCCGAAGTTTATTGCTAGTTATTTTAGATGACCATGAATATTCATTCAAAAAATAGGCTAAAGATAAACTAAAAGCACGCTAAAACACAACTGAACGCCTAAAAAATGAACACACTGAAAAATAACAGCCATTCCTTGATATCAATTCCTGCCAGAGTTTCTGCATTGAACATGAGCTTTGAAAAGTTTCAAACAAAGAGCATTAAGCAGACTGTAAAGCAGTTCTGGCTGCCAGGATGGTACAGAAAGGAAACAAAGGTCTCTTCAGAGGAAAAGTTTATTCTTAAAGATGAAGGTCGGTTCTCCCGTTTAATATTCCTATTGCGATGCCTTCAGGCAGAATCAGACAGCTATGGCCCTTCTAGACCAGAGCCTTTAAATAAACACGGTGCATTGCTGTGCTCTTCCAGAGGAGGGATACAGGGACCTCACGGTGACGAGCCATCCAGGTTTCTTAAAAAATAATAACCTCGTCTCTGTCATCACCAAGTGCAGTGAGTGATCAGAAGAAGCAGTGAATTTACTTCATGTCCTGGAGCGTGTGTGTGTTGGGTGGACGATGACACACGTGTAATGAACAATTTTACAGCAAAACAGAGTCAGCTCTCTTTAGCCTACATTGAGGATCCAGATTCAATTCCAACTGCGGCGATTATCTGCACCGAGAACACAGAACCGGCCCGTTCCCCGTCAGACCGACGAGAGGCTGCCACACCACCGCTGCCCCCGCCGTCAGCCGCACATCTAGAGGGCTGTGGGTGGAAATGAGCAAGCAGCGCGACGTGTCACTTGGAGATGCCAGCGGCTGACTGCTCGCACCCCGGATGGGAGGCGGGCTGGCTGACAATTGCCGCGGCACCGGCGGGCTCTTACAGAGGGGCTTATGACTGCTGTGCTAATTGACCTGTGTGTGAAAATGGGAAGGGGGCTTCAGGCATCAGGGAAGACAGGATGGAGGATAGGGCAGAGACCTCGCATATCAGTCTCAGTAGAGAACTCGACACCTTCTTTTAAATGAAATCTTAGTTCTAAACATAAAGGGAAACAGACATGCTGAGGGGTGTAGGACCTAACTATAGCAAGAGGTCTGCAGTTGTCAAAAGCCTTTAGAGTGGTGCACACCTGAGGATCTCATCAGGATAACATCATCTTCTCTTCGTTCCCCTCGTTAGGAATGGCTGCAAATATGTGATTAACATGCAGTTTATGATGGCTGTGAGACATTTTTTTCAGCAAGAACTAATGGACTGTTTTTTTTTTCATTTTCAGGTGTTGGTGGTGAACACAGGCTGTGTTACAAATGAGCATCGGTGTGGAGAAAAAGAGATAATGAGGGCAATTGGAGAGCAGAACAAACACGGAGAGAGCAGAATCATTAGGAGGGGAGATGAGAGAAGCAGAGAGACTGTGAGGCGGACACCAACGCTGCTGGTGATTGGCTAGATAGTAGCTTTGTTGCTGCCTGATTCGCTGCTGGTTTCTCAGCCATCACTCAGCTTTTTCATCTTCCTGTGTTTACCTGCCCCTGTGTCCCTGCCTGGCACCGGTTCGAGCTGCAGGTACCCGGAGGACTGAAGTCAGACATTACCCTGAAGAATCATCGGGGCCCATGAGGCCATTTATCAATGGAAATGCTCCACCAATGACAAACTAATGGTTGCATGTATAAATAACATTCTTGTGATAATGTGCCATTTATTTATTTACACCGGCCAATGGTGGCCTCTCCAGATAACCACAAAAGACAGAAGGTCAAGCAACATTAGAGCCGTTTGTTAGACCTTTGAATCTCCCCTTTTGTCTTGCCCTTCTCTTGTCACAGATTCTTTCCTTGCTTGTGCCTGGAGCAAACCTGCTAGGCTCTTCAAAGGGGACTCCTTCTGCGGTTGCATGTTCCCCATAAGTCCACTCAGCACCGCGGTGATGGAGTCCGGTGTTGGGAAAAAAAAAAGCAATAAAACTCAGGCGGCAGTAAAGCGAGCCGCAAAACTGCTGACAAGTGCCACTAACTCGCAGGCTGCTAAAAATAGAACGATGCAGCCCCATCTCACAGCTCACCGGCTGGCTCCTTTAATACCAAAGCAGGCTTCGCTGAATATAGAGCGACCCCCCTCCCTACCTAAAAGGATCTTTGCCTTTGATCGTCATGGTCCATCTGGAGGTGGCCATTACCCTGCCCCCAAACTACCTCGTGGATCAGTTGTCTCTCATGAGGTGGAAGGGCCCAAATGTGTTTGCCGATGTTTCTGCTTGTGGTTCTACCATTCAAAACTTTTATACAGCTGGCTGCTTTACTGAAGGAAAACAAACTAGCTGCATTATTCAAGGGTCCATTAGCTTGTTCACTCAGAGACTTAAAGTTCCAGCCTTTTGGGCTCCAAGACCACTTGCTTAATTACTCTGCTGCCCCCCTCTATCATCTGACCGCATGTTAGTCAAGTGACCCACACGCAGTCACACACACCTTCTAATAGGACTGAAAGCAAGATTCAGTTGAGGCTGTCCTCAGTATGAGCTGTTCAGTTTAACAGTGCTTCCTGTCAAATTAAACACCTACCCCTCCAGATTCGCCCGCTCACCCCAGCACGATTGTGAGTGAATAAAAGAACGATTCAGGACAACTGGGCATGAAGAAACGACATTAGACGCTGTTTCCAGGACACGTGTTGCTTATGTTCTATTAATAATAGTAGTATTGTTAGTGACGTTAGATACAATCTCATGATAAGCCCTCCTTAGGAACCAGATTGGGAAGGATGCTATATGAAAATAAAATCTAAAGAATAGTATTGAGTCAAGTGAACCTGGAGCTCAGAGACATGTAGTCACTGTAGTGCATCATGGTCTGGCAGCTGGGAATCGTGACGCTGGACGATGTTCCTCATCTTTACTTTATTACCGTTCCTAAAAGGGTCGCAGCACAAACTGAGGCCTCGTCCCTGATTTGAATTTTTCCCTCAGGTGAGGTTATGCTGGCAGGCCTGTCTTAGCAGAGCGGCATGTGAGTGTCTCATTTGGAGAGACCTCTTTCATTGGACCACTCTGATCACCTCTCACCTCCAGGAATGGAGGCCCAGACCCAGCCCTCCTCTGTCTGTGAGTAGCTTGCATCTTCCTGCTGCATCGTGCAGGCGTCCCCCACTGTCTGTTGTCTCCTGCTGCTGTTAGATGAACTGGATTCTCTGTGTATGGACCTTGTGATGAACCTGACACTTGGCCCCCATCTTGTGTCCTGTCCTGTGTATAATTGACTCCAGCCCACCCCCCCATTTTGGATGAATGAATTATTGGAGGATAGCTATTGCAAATCTTAACAGCAGAGATTTTTTTATTTTACCTTCAGTGTGTCTTTACCCTAAAGGTAGTATGCATCTTAGCTGACCCTATCTGTTCTGCTCAGCTGTGTGCAGACTCCTCTCAGGCAGGGCAGGCAAAAATAATTAATCAATAGGAAAGTGATAGGGTGCTGATAAGTTGTGAGTTCAAGCTTCCTCCACCGGCATGAAACCTTGAACACTTAAATCATCTGCGAGGTGTGCATCTTTACAAACAGGCTATAAATAAACCTGAGTTCTGTAATCACGGTGATAAGGGTGGAGGGCATGGCACTTGCGTAGCACATTTTGGGGGGTGGGGGGCAGACTTGCCGGGGGAAACTGGGAAAATTGCATGATGAAGCTGTGAATCGGAACATTAAAGGCAGCCACTAGCCTGAGGTGGAAACAGAGATGCAGTGAGGTCCTCAGGCCTCACTAATTAGCTACAGAAGGTGCCAGAGTGAGCCGCCACTCCTGGCTTCATGGCAGATGGAGACATTTGTTTAACCATCATAAAACTTCACTTATTCTCACAATGTGGCTGAACAGCTCCAACATATCAGTGACACCAGGCAGATCCTGGAGAGCCAGAAAGGAGGAAGAATACGATGAAGAGGAACTACAACACAGAGCCAGGATACCACATTAATTGTCATGATGCCTATAACAAATTTAATACCTTCAGCAAGTCAGTTGTGTAGCCAAAAGCTGCATTCCAAAGAGACAAAGTGAGGCTCCTACAAGGTGAGGGAGCTCTCTGGAGGTGGGTGCCAGGTTCCAGACTCCCAGAAACCACCACTCAAAATCACGAACATTGAGGCACTTTGGCAGTCGGTGTTATAAAGGCCATCACATGTACAAAGCAAACCTTTAAACTAAAATGTGTCAACCAAACACCACAGACACAACTAGAACACCTGGCCTCAAGGTACTGGAACACTGAGGTTCACGTTTCTTCTCTTCATCCAGCAGGAATGTTACTGTTAAGTCACTGAGGTCTTGGGGGGGGGGGGGTACAGTGAGAAGCTGAGGAGAATATGAGTTTGGGGAGTATCGCAACAGCGTGGTAAGGATGTTGATGGTAATGATGCTGGCAATTGTGCTGACAAGGAAGGTGATGAGAGAGTCACTGTGATGCAGCAGAAAACAGAAACAGTGGCATGTGACTGAGTGCCATCTGTCACGATGCAGGGAAGATAAACCATGCAGATGCTTCTGCGATGCAAACAGTACACACTGAGTAACATCCAGAGTAACACAGAAAGGAAATCACTGAGTAACACCCAGATTAACACGGAAAGGAAATCGCTGAGTAACACCCAGAGTAACACAGAAAGGAAATCACTGAGTAACATCCAGAGTAACACGGAAAGGAAATCGCTGAGTAACACCCAGAGTAACACGGAAAGGAAATCACTGAGTAACACCCAGAGTAACACGGAAAGGAAATCACTGAGTAACATCCAGAGTAACACGGAAAGGAAATCACTGAGTAACACCCAGAGTAACACGGAAAGGAAATCACTGAGTAACACCCAGAGTAACATGGAAAAGAAATGCCGTAAGAGTAAAACACTGAGGAACACACCATGCAATGGACGACAGTCACCATCAGAAGGAAGTAAGAAATGGGGTGCGATTGTATTACAAACATTTCAAGTTCTTGTTGAGAGGATCTTCTCAAGGGTACAGTGGTTATGGCATTTTTAAAACCCTCCACCAAGATGTTCAGATATGCTATTGAGGTAAAATTTCCCATCAAAGAGGGCCAACTTGCTGAGAAGTCCTAGGTAGGTTTACACTGGTCAACCTGACATGATTTCTAGGTCATCTCACTGCACTCATGTCCCTTCCAACCACAGTAAGTCTAACTGAAAGCTCACCTACACTCTGAGTTGCTCTGGAATTTTCCCAAATGTACAGGAGGGGGCATCTCTTTAATTAAATCTGCTTAATGACCTCCACTGGGGTACTTTCTTCTCTGCTTCAGGGCGTTGTGGTTCAATGCCTTCAGTGGGGGGGGGATATGTGCTGTTCAACCCCCACCATCTCCACAGCTCTGGGACCACCAAACTTACAGAAACTACATTAACTAAGATTATTACATAAAAGTACAAAATATAGAAAACATTGGCATCGAAGCAGGAAGAGGGAGGAGGGAAACAGATGCATTAAAAAATGCACGAGGCCTCTGCATCAATACAAATGACTGCACAGACTAAGTCTGTGCCTGTCTCTGTGGCACTAGCCATTGCATTGACCCTGGGGGCACCCCTCACAATAAATCAGAGCTCTCCCCACCAAAATCACCAATGTTATGGTGTCACTCTGATAACACCAAAGCTAAAAGGGCACCTTTTGATTCAGCCCAGACTGAAGCCTAGAAGCATTGCAGACCTGTGCTGGTCTGACCTTTTCCCCAGCACAGGTACAGACTACAGCGGAAGACTTGGGCTTGCACCCCCGCGAGCCTTCATCCGTTACCACAACCTCCTACTTTTTACATTCAGTAATGGGATTTGTGTCTGTTTATCCACCTGAGAGCGAACAAACTCGAAGGAACCACAACGTCACCTCGTGTTTGATCATCAACTCCACACATTCCCAGGAGTCTTTGCTTTCTTGGTGTCTGCCGTGAATTTGTACACAGCTTTAGCTCCACCCTTAAGACATCGCGTTGGATTGCAACAAGAAGCCTCCACTTTACATCCTTCTAGCCCCCTTGCCATCCCACATCCTGTTCCTTTACAAAATTGCTGTTGCTTATCATCTGCTAGAAATCCAGTAGGGATATCTGAAATGGTGGGGCACAATACATTCTCCCCAGAGTACAATGCGTCCCCACCATGACCTTGTAGATCATCACTGGGAGATATCCACATGACAATGGAAGCAGCTCCGTATTATGACAGTGGCTCAAATCCCTGCTCTGGTTGGCTTGAGACTGTCATGATGATGTTAATCCATGTCAGAGTGGAGATGGCGGGGAGCTAAGGAAAGATCCAAAATTCAGGTGACCTGCTGAGACTACTAGCCCCTGGCTTCCATCCTCCTTTGAAAAATGCTAAAAAAGATTTGCCCCATGTATTATTCATAAACAGCTTAAAGCAGAAACAAATTCCGTGACTAAATCGACTTGCACCCCCCCCCAAAAAAAAACAAACACCTGAACCTGCTTAATTAACAGCTGACTTTAATCTAGTTGAAATTTAATCTTGTACACTTATAGATGCATTTAATGGGACCGACTGGTATCTAGAAAAAAGCCACAGAGATCTAAACTTCAACGTTTAGGTAGCATAAATGGTATTATTATAATTTCATATATCACATCAACATGATGCCAAATGACCAGCTGGGCAGAGCTAGGTAGCACTGAGAGAAAAACAGAGACTTGAAAGTTGAAATAGACAAGCTGACTGAGAGTGTCAAAGGAAGAAACTTCTAGAATTCAAAAGCCTGAACTCACTGCATTAACTTGGTGCCCATGAAGGACCCAGAGGACCCCAGAGCATGGGCTGCGGTGTAAGCGTGAAGGAGCTGAGAGAGATACATTGGGGTGAGACCGTGAAGGACTTTTTCAGGCACCGAGGAACAGTTTATACTGGATATAGAATGACACTAGTAACCAGTGCAGATTATTGAGGATGGTAGTGATATGAGCTGGCTGTTTACTGGATGTGAGAGCCCAAGTTGTGGAGTTTTGGATGTGTGTGTTTTTGAAGACAGACCAATAAACTGGGCATTGCTGTGGTCTACATTGGAGGGGATGAAGGCACAAGCAGAGAAGTCCATATTCTTCACATTAACAGGTATTAACAGGCACTGTATAGAAATCCATTTTCCATACTGTGTAATACAACATACAATTACACATTAAGCCTCATTCACAAACTGTTTCTAAGCGATGCTGATGCCAACACCTATAATTACTGTAACAGATGCTGAACAGGGACTAATGCTCGTCCTTAGGCTGAGGGCCAGCTCAAATTTTTAGGTGAATGCAGACCGCAGGCTCCAGCATCCAGCGTGGGCTTCGTGTAGATGCACCACGTGTGGCAAATCCCAGCAAAACCCTCAGGTCAACAATCAGCTCAAGCGTCACAGTGCTCAGCTGAAGAGCTCGGGTTTCGCTAATTAATATGCTTTCCAGTCAAAACATGCACACACACACACACACACACACACACGCACACACACAAATCATTGCCAAATGTTAGTTTTTGATGTCTACGGTGTTTTGCTGTTGCTTCTGTGCAAAGGCAATGACTGCTAGCAGAGACAGAGTCCTGCACTATCCCCAGAGGGGACCTTTTATTTGAGTCATTCTACATTTATTGACAATGAATGACCTTTTTGAAAAAGATAGTGACGGTCCTGCATGTGGAACAACTCCTGTCAGCCAAGCACCCATTCCACTAACTAAACAGAGCCTTTCATGTCCTCTGCCACCCAACACCCCTGTGAAGCATGCAAACAGACACACGCAGAAATGAGAGAGAGAGATTTAGTATTTGGATTGGAAGACACAAAGTAGGCACAAGTCAGGTCTCCATGGCAACTGTTCTGAAGTGGGCTGGATCTAATGTAAAGACCCCTTTTCTGAATTTCCACCAAAATCTCAGTGGGGACTCATTACTTTGAAAATAATATCAAAGTAGGGTGTAATTTAACAGGATAATCCCCTAATGGGAGGTGTGAACACTGACTTCAAAGCATAAAAGATACAGCCTGGTTACTTAAAACTCGTATAATATTATCACACATTGTTACCATATTGTTAACTTCAATAAAAAGTTCAGTTTCAGTAACAAAGGCCAATAACTTTGATATATTGAATATATCTTGTCTGAGGTAGTTTTCTGAGTATAGCTGACTCACACATGCATCCAAAGTCAATTCAGTTTGTTATTCTATAACCTTTTGCTTTGAAACACTTAATCCAATAATGCTTTTTAACAGGTTATTTTTTCTTCAAGAAACAATTTCATTAATACAAGCTAAAAAATTGCATTTTGTTAAAAAAGAAATTGCTAGCCATTCATGCATCATCTTCTAACTGCCTACCTGCAGGTCAGCATCGCGGAGCTGTGGTAATAACCATACATGCATCCAACTTTAAAAATACATTCTTTTCAATGTTAAGAATGAATTCACATTTTCCATTCGTTCTCTCAAACGAGGAACCCAGCCCAATGGCGAGAAGTTATTTATTTTAATGAGAAACGTTACGTCTAGTCATTTGAAAAGATAGCATTACTTCCATGCAGTGTCCTATAAATTGCTCAGCATACGGTCTATTACAGTAAATATTGACAGTGCGGCATTTTCAGTACAGGACTCAGGGAAATCAGGCCGACAGACAACAGTGAGTGAACCTGATCTACACTTTTGCGCATTGTTTGAACGTGATTGTTGAAAAAATCATTTCAGTGTGTCTCACAAGAACAAAAAAGAACCCTGAAAGAAAGCCTTGCTTAAGTCAGGAGTTTCTGTGCAGCTATTAGACGCAGTTCTTCCATAAGGAGGAAAGGAAATCAGATGATTAAAACAAAATTCGTGAAATGTTGCCATGCCGTGCCTCCATGCAATCCTACCTGGCTGGTGCTGGCGGGGAAGGAGGAAATTGGCGGGACATCCAAAATCTTGAGGTCGTACATGTGGCCGTTGAGAATGACCGATGGCCGGTGGACGTACCTGGACCGGGTGGGCGTGTAAAGCTCGGAAAAGTCATTATAGATGAACTGGCGGATGATGGAAGTTTTGCCGACTCCTGGGGCACCGATGACGGCGATGCTCAGCGTCTCGACCATTCCGCGGAGATCAGCACCATGGACAGCGACAAGGACGCGATCTCCACTCCTCTCAGCAAATCCAGGCTTCAGCAATGCAGGACAACACGGTGGCTCGTCAATCGAGCATGCAGTTAATTCGGCACGGTGCAGACAGTCGAATGCACTCCCGTCATCGCCGACGTCTTCTTTAATACTTGAGAAATGCAGTTTTGAAGCTTCGTGTGCATAAATGTATATATTACAAAAAAAAAAAGCAAAGCAGGCGTCACCTCTTGCTTGATTCGTCTACATAAAACGCTGCATCAATTCAAACAGGATAAAACCACAGACGCTCCCCCAGTGTCTCCGCATTCCGTAGGGGAGAAAGACAGACTGCGGCGCGGCACTTTATTGTAAGGCAGCCCCGCTGACCCCCGTCTCCGTAGCGTCTCCTGTGGGCTTCACCGGGAGACCCTCCGAGCGGCGATTCGCGGTGATCTGACTGATAGTACAGCGGTCGCCCCTCCGCCGACTAGCCAAGGACGTGTGCCCGAGGTCCTCCCCCGGACCGCACAAATCAATGCCCGCACGTCCCGGTGAGACCATGACCCGCAGGCTGCGGTGATTCCACAGTGGCAGTCATTCCGTTGTCAGAAGCCCGGTATACTTTAGCGGACCCGCCTGGTGCTGCAGAGGCTGCCTTACATAGTATCATTTACTCCCACCGTAGTATCATATGTGTATATTTGTACATGTGTGTGCTTGTATGTTTGCGTGTGTGTATATAGCATGTGGCAGAGTGTTCTCAGACCCCCCTGCTCCTCATTTTAGATCGTCAGACACTGGCTTTGTCATAAGGAGAGCCTCTAATTGCTTCGATTTAATCGCTGCACCGTGAGAGATGCGATGATTACATATCAGTTGTAAAAATACACACTGAGAATAAAACTGTCGATCCAAACAAAGACGAAGTGTACGTATATATAAAGGAGACACACGTCTGTTAAATAACACGCAATTTAAACTAACACTTTTTACAGGCACATCTAAAACTCTTCTTCAGCTGTTAATAAAACACAACAATAAATAATCGAAGAAAAATCTGATTAGAGGAGTGTGGTAATTACAGCATGAACTACTCGATTTGCTGTAAATTACAATACGTTGAGCAGATTTTTCAAAGTATCGTTTAACTTTAAACCGTGCCCTGGTCTGACGAGTGTACATTTCGGGTTATCGTTTAACTTTAAACCGTGCCCT
>JAACJT020000034.1:27452158-27476837 GCA_009936485.2 Gymnarchus niloticus
GTGTACATTTCGGGTTATCGTTTAACTTTAAACCGTGCCCTGGTCTGACGAGTGTACATTTCGGGTTATCGTTTAACTTTAAACCGTGCCCTGGTCTGACGAGTGTACATTTCAGGGTATCGTTTAACTTTAAACTGTGCCAGGACTTTTTTTCTGAAATGCCTCTAACGTCTAAGATCTAGAGATACTTCATTACAAAAAGGCCATCTTAGCAGAAAAAGGGAGAGATGGTAGAGCGGCTGGTGGATGAGCCAATAGAGAGTCTTAGCATGTTCAAGCCTTGGCTATATGATCACAGCATTACAGAGCTGTGACTAAAGGTCCAGACTGTTCTGTTCTGGGATACGAGTTTGAAGCCAGTTAATACATTTTGGATGGGACATGTGTCAGCACACCCAAGTAAACTGTACCCCACGCATGGTTGATGACGCATTTTCTCCTGTTTATCTCGCCCAGCGTAAATATATTTCAGGACCCAAAACAGTCAGCACTGACTAGATGTGGCATGTCTCTTGGCATAGAGACACGGGATACTGGCTGCACAACCATCCAGCAGACAGCGTTGTCATACAAAAACTGTGGTCCACAGTTGGCTCAAGATACGGGTTGGAGTCAAGAACTGGAACTGCTGTGATATCAGTAATTTCACAAAGAGCATGTTTTCACACTCGCTTCTGTTGGCTTATATATAGATGGACTTTTTTAGATGGCTTGACTTAACACATACAGCACATAGTATCTCTGATTTGTTTGACCTGCTGTAACAAATTCAGTTAGTTCCAGCTATGTGAGCAACATTAATTTTCTAGCAAATTTTTTGAGGCAGTCAAAAACTGCAGGCAATAAGCAGGATGTCTTTTGTGATTACATAATCTGGAGTATCAATTCGGATTTCATGAATATTTCATCATTGTTACCTTGTTATTCTGATCTCTATGTAGAAACATCTCCCAGTCAATACTTTGGATTAGAGTTAACTGAACTGAAAAAAGTTCTCCTTGCTATATTACAGAAAGATGAATCATAGCCATAATTTGCTTTTTGCCACATTGAGCTCAGGTATCAATGACAATAAGCAAATTCTACTGTCACATTGAGCTCTGGTATAGATGGATTCGACTGATGCTACTTAGGTGTGACAGCAACTATTATTGTATACATTTTCATTACTAGAGATTCAATGGTAAAAAAATGCCAGTATATTAATTGTTTAAATGTGTAGAGTCCTGGGTACCTGCTATGTAAATAATTACTTCAACAGAACCTTTTACAGCAGACTTTTGGGAAGAATCAGCCTGCCTAGTAGGTGTCACCTACTCACTGTCTGGGTCACTACACTATTCCAGCTCCATGGGTTAAAAGTTACATCAGCAGGGTCTTAGCCACCCCTTCCTCCAATTGGTTTTTGCCCCACTCCATCCCTTAGCTGCTTTATTGAACTGCTAGATGGCATTGGAGGGAGGGCAGAGAATCCCATATAAAGGAATCAGCAGAGATGTTTGTAGTCTGTTGGACAAGAAAGGAATGAAAACAAGCTGCAAGGCAAAAAGAAATACCATTGGGTCCAGGAGGTCTCCAGTTATCCTGGGGCTAAGCTGCTCTACTTCAAAGGCTCAACATATGTTTGGCTCATGCTCTGCCCCTTGACGTCCTCAATGTTGATCTCGCAGCTTCTGGGCCCTTGGCTTGTTTGCTTGAATGGGTACTGCTGTGACAAGTCAAACGAACGGCTCCCAGGGATCCAGCTACCTTTGCTTGTTTGCAAAAAGCTAGTGCACCAGGAGCCGTCCATTGCTAAATCCCAGATCCAGTGGCATTTTAGTACAAAGCCACTGACATTCTTGTTTGTATCATACTTTACTAGATGTTTAAGGTGGTATCGCTTGTCAACTGGGGGGCCCAGTCTTGATATTTTCATGGCTGATTGTCTCCCAGGCAGTTACATCATTTCAGTAAAATACATTATTGGGGAAATCACATTCCTATTTATGCAAGACACCAACCCCACCTATCAGCACAAAGAATCCAATAATTTGGAGCATGACGTACAGAGAACTTGATGAGGCATCCTCAGTATCTGGGATAAGTGACAGGTGACCACTGCTCCAACACTCAGCTAAATTAACAACCGAAGAGTTAAGTAATTCATTCAATCTGGAGATTTTCCATAGACCGCACACTAGACCAACCATCTACCACTTATCCTAGTCAGGGCTGCAGGTGACGGACTGGACCCTATGCCAGTTACACAGGTCAGAAGGCTGGTAGCACAACCTGGACAGGATGCCAGTTCAACACAGGGCACAGACACACTCACAATCATACACTATGGACAATTTACAGATCCCAATTAACCTGGAAACCTGGACAATGCATGGGGAGAACATGCAAACTCCATACACACAGAACCAGTGCAGGATTCGAACCCCCAAACCTGAAGGTGTGAAGCAAAAGCGCTACACATTGAGCCTCCATGTCCCCTACCAGCAATCCATACATGCAAATGTTCAGTTATGTTTTACAGGTCCAACTCAGGAAAATTATTTGATCATTATATGCTCCTACACAGAATAAATGAACCAGTGAAATGTAACCGTGAGAGCCTACTACCAACCACTACATGGTAAATCAATACAGGGTACCTTGCCATCTGCACCTAACTTGCACAGTGGTAAAATTAGACAGTTGTGGCTTAGCAATTTGCTACTTACCATTGCGCTGGGGCAGCATTTTGCTGATTATTGTTACTGTATGAGTTAAAATAAAAGTCAGACTTACTGAAATTCAGTTCCATTAGATGCTGATATAATCTATGATGTTCGGTTACAGTGTCATTTGAAAAGAAAGTCAAATATTTCCTATGCCATTATATAAATACTTTTTCTGTAGATGTGGTAGCTGAAAACTTAAATCAAGAGTATTCAATTAATATTCAAAATTAAACACATGCGAGGCTTGAGATGAAAGCAGAACTTGCCAATTCAGTCTTGACGCAGGTTTTTACAAGTGTCTTTAGAATAGAAAAAGACTTACCCAGAGCTCCATGGACGAAATTTAAACTGAATAATAATGGAAAGGTCCGGTGCCACACACACACAATAATTAAAATGACATTTCAGAAATGTTTGAAATAGGAGCGTTCAACACAAATCAAGGTATTTTTTCAGTTGCGCTAATTACCATAAACACATTACAGTTCAAGGTGTGGATTTTCAATTGAAGTACAATTCTAAAATTTGTGACAATATACTGTAATTGAAGGATATGTCATTTTGAAGCATTAATTATAAAATTCCAGATGCATTTAATGGGAGCAAACTTAAAAGGCAATGATGTTTAAAGGGATGCGTCACCTGATCATTGTCAATTTCAGGACATCAGCTTCTTTTTTAAATCTGACTTCGCTACGCATTTTCATCGGCCGATTGCCAGACTCAGGCTGCATTTTGAGACCCTGTCGGAATTACTAGGCTTCATCTTGAACAGATCGCATTTTAAAGGCCTACATGAAAGCAACTCAAGACGATCTCGCAGTAACCTTGCAATTTATTAATCACGATGCGTTCTCCTTCACACCACAGCACGGTCAGCTGACAAACATAATAACCAGTTTCTTAATACCACAAAGTACAAATCTAGGAAAATTGCTGCAGGCTTCCTTCTGCCGAAACGCAGCTGCTTGGATATATCCAGGTATGGAGGCAGTGAGGTGAGCAGAAGGTGTTTCAAACACCTGCAATCTGTCAAAATGAACTGAGTGGGTGGGCAACTTCAGGTGCCCTCAGAATGCGGTCAGACACATGGCACAGTAAACCTCAAAATGCAGTTTGTTTGGGGGGGGGGGGGGAGTAATCATGTTTTTTTTTTTTTTTTAAATAAGTGACTCCAGGGCTGCACTGCAGTACAGCAGCTGGAGAGAGTACGCGTCACAGCATCATGTAAAAGGAGAAAATCATGTCAGATGAACCCTTTGGCTCGGTCATTGCTGTACCAATTACGATTTCACGTTTATTAGCAGTATGAAGCGATTGAGAAAGATTAAGATTACAAATCAGATTGTGGCGGAATTATTAACCGTGACTAAAAGGCAGCAAGGCATTTTCTGCAACTGAAATGTAAGCATTACATGTATTTGCGTTTCATATTCTATCATGAATAAAGTCACCTCCACTTCAGAGCAGAGAGGTCATATGAAAAAAAAAAAAAAAAAAAAGCATGGTTGTAGGACTGATCTTTTAACCGAAGATTAACAGCAAAAAGATCCCCTGCATTGGCAAACGCTTGTCAAAGTGCCCAACCACAAAGAATTTCACAAGCTTAATATTAAGCATTATTCAGTCTATAGACACAAGGCCAAGCACATGTGGAAAGCCTGTAGACACTTGCCAATCATGAACACCTCACAGCTATTAATATAGTAAGAATCATTTCAGATTGAGAATTGTGTTTTACACCAGTTACGTGCTTTTTGGGCTGCACAGCAGGTGCACTAAGCTGGACAGAGCATACGGTACGATTATCTTCCCACACACAAGAATGTTCAGGCAAATTTGTCAAGCCAAATATATTTTTATTAATATGGTATGTATAATTTTACAAAACCAGAATTTTAAACCCAAACAAGAGTAAATTCCACTCAACAGATTTATGCTCAGTCTAAAGTCTGAGGGGACAATTTCACAGACAAACCACCTAACATACAGACACAGGCACCAGCATTTTTCACCCAATCAAAAAGTGTCAGTGAAACAGCTACTGTAAATTAAACACATAAAACAGAAAAACACAATGGAATAGTGTAAAAAACAGGGATGGAACGAAGGCAGGGGAGGCGCACTGCAATCCCACTCACAGTAGTTACAAATCAGCACACTATCAAAGCAGGACAGCAACACACTCGACAAACACTCCAAGGGAGGGGAAAAGGAGAACGCCTCGGAAGATGGGAAATCTTTCCTTGGTGGCCGGGGGTGGAATATACTGTTTATTTAATATTGAATTTCATCAAGTATGGGGGGGGGGGGGGTAGACAGACATTTAAGCTTCCATTTCCAGTTGATCAAGGAATCTCCAATCTGTAAAGAAAGCCATCTGGATAGGCAATGATACAGCACCCTCTGGTCATCATCACAAAGGGCACCTCACTTTACTGACCACCAGAGAGCCAGGGAACGCTGCAGGCAATCGTGAAGGTAAGACTACTCATGCAAGGATGCAACAAGAAAATGAAAAAAGGTTATCAAATCTAGAGAAGAACAGGTCCATCTGTGTAGACTGAGGGTTTGGTTTGATAAAGCCAATCACTGGAGGAACAACACTGGTGGAGAGACAGCAGGACATCAAGAGGGTGTGGTCTACAGGTGGAACGGAGGGAGAGACGTGCTAGAATGGTCCGAAGTCAGCCCCACAGCCAAACGCACTCATACACCTTGAGACACCCATCCAACCCCAATCCACCACCTTCGCCCGATAGCCAGGTCAGTTCTTCAGCACAGTCTCGTAGCACTGGAACACATACTGGGTGACTTCGGGGGCTCTGCATTTCAAGGAGAGCTGTGAACAGGAAATGAGTGTTACTACAGATGAACAATGGTTTTCCTCCACACCTGTTCCAAGGCAGAGAATACTACGAGTCGTTTGGATCAGTACCTAGAAGTACCATCACAGTACTAGTTGTCCAGTCAAGGTATGAATCTACAGTATCATTTCCGTGTCAGATTGCAATATAAAAATGACTCTCCCCTAGATTAGAAACACTTCAAACACTCCATGACTCAGCAACGTGACATCCCCAGGCTTTCCAGCTCGGTGTCAGAGTCGCACCTTTAACGGTACAGTTTGTCTTCCTACTGTGTGTCACCAGGTGTGAGAGAGTGGTGACTGGACCCAGTGACTGACAGGTCGGTCCTTGGCTGATTTAAACTCTCCCACAGTGAAATGACACTGCTCTCTGCCTATGGGAGCACCTCTTACTGAGGGAGTAGAGCCCTAGGGGACACCTTGCTCTAACTCCTATAGCAACAAAACTCTACATCTCCCACTTAAGCCTCTCCTACCACAGGTCTCTCATTCTATTGGCTGCTGAAGCCATCACTCACATTACAAGTATTCCAACAATTAACAGCATCTATTCAGCACAGCAAAAACCCTTTTCACTCTCACCCTTTCAATTTTGGTTTATGAAGATGTCATTCTTGCTTTTGAAATCTATCTTTGAAAACATACACCAAGCAGGCATCTAATACTGCCAACCTGACCTCTAACAGAAGGGAGTCATTTGGGAGATTTGCAGGGGCAATGCCTGCACTGGGCACTGTAGAACCATTACTGAGCAAGATGTGGAAAGTGCTGATCTAGGGGGGAAAAAATAACTCCCACAAGTGCCTGATACAACTCAGTGTGTGCAATGCCAACTCCACAAAAAGTCTACTAGAATAATGAAGCGCAAAATCCTGTATTAAGTGACTACTTCCTCTGACCATTTAATAACATTTATATGCTCAGAGGCCCTTGTCCACGACAGGCTACTCAGAGTTTAACCATTAATAGAATCAAATATATTCACTGAACAGATGCAGGTACACTAAGCACTCTGGGGACATTGACCCAGATATGTTTTGGTCATAAGGCCAAGGCCTTAATCACCATGCCCCCTGGAGTTCAATGGCAGTATCAGCAACCACAGGTACTGAAAACAGGAAAATACCTAAAGGCGGTGACATGTCAAAGCAGCCTGACTCACTGATCACCGCCCCTGCAGTGTGTAGGGCTGTGTTTATTACTGTTCTCAAAATGAGGACGCAGACAGACACAGGCTGGGACTGTGGGGCTCAGCACAGGGACGGAACGGCAATAACGTACGTGATCCACACTGAAATGTCGGGAGAGAATCGGCACAGGAGGAACGGACATAATGGGGGATGGTGCAGGGGGAGATGACAGTAAGGCATTGTCACAGTGCCTGACATTCTTACACAGTTTGAGCAATCAGCTCCTCAATGGGGGGTGAGGTGGCTCACACCATTGGCCCCACAGTTACCATGGGGACAGTCATCCGTCATGAGGGTTTTACCTCACCCCTCCAGAGGAGCATAGACTCATGGGAAGGGCTTATAAGAACACATCAAGGCCAAAGCGATGTCATTTTAAAGGGTCAATTAAACTGAAAGCGTTATTATGCCAGAATTTCTTACATTTTAAAAGAACAAAAGAATTACATTATCACAGTATATCTGAATGCAACTTAATTGCATTTAAATATTCAACACACAAAATCCAAGTCAATATTACAGCTCACTACAAGTCTATTCTGAATATTAGCACAGCAAAAATGGAGAACACCTCAGAAACCAGAAGAGGACCTGGTTGGGAGGGAGAAAGTGTGTGGTAGGCAAACTACGAGGAACCAGGAAATCCTGAACAAAACAGCACCAGCACAAGGGGAAAAGCAGAGCAAAGACACATGTCAAATTCCACAAAGCAGCATGAGGAGAGAGGCTGATGTCAAGGAACAAACGGCTGTAGCCAGAGTAGAAAGACACTGTGTGCCACGTTCAAACTAGATAGGACAGCAACTGTCAGGCCAAATCGCTGAGTTTGTCAAGCATGGCTGTCTGGGAGGGGCAGCATTAGAAACTCCAGGGCTGTCTTACAGTGATGAATACGGCTTTCCACAGCCCATTCACAACGAATGAAGTATAGCCTCTGTTTTTAAAGGTTTCACCAGCAGGAACCTCAAACCTCACCACAGCCACGTTCCATGTCGTTAAGCCCTCGGGCCCCTGCAGCTCCCCCCCTCACCGTGTAGTTAGGGCTCCCGCTCTGAAGTCGTAGCTCAGCCAGTACCCAGATGCCGTTGCTGAGCTTGATGGACTGGTACAGCATGTCCTGGGTCTCCACAGTGCGCTTGGCGATGGTGAAGATGTTGCTGCTCTGAAGCTTGTTGCTGGCAACATCTGGGGTTGGGGGGGATACAAACATCTTCACTGAGCTGAAGTGGTAAAGAGCCCAGAGCTTGAAGTGTTTCACATGAACCAGCATGACACACAAACTAGCACAGCAGTTTCCATATCGCGCTTCACCTGAATTGAGGTGGCAGTCCTTGATCTGAAACTGGGCTTCGTTTTCATTGGGGATGTCCTTCCAGGTGGCCAGGAACACCTGGCGTTCTGCAAGGAGAGAGACAGCAAGATGTGGTAAGGCCCTTCTGAAGAAACCATGCTCCACGCAGCCCCAGCACAGCTCACGGGAATCCTGCCGACGCTCGTTATTGACAATTGGCTCCATCGATCACCCCCCCACCGGGAGGAGTGTCCACGCAGCCAGCGGATACTGCTTCAGTCACTTGAATGAAGTGCTCTGCCTTCCTAGCCAGCAGCCCCAGGGGGAAGCAGAAACTCTCCTTTTGTTACCTATATGTACCTTTTTTTTTTTTTTTTTTTAAACTAAAGATTTGAAATTAAGCTTAAAACAACAAGGAAACCCCCTTAACACCTTTAGAACAAACATATCGCTGAATATTAAACTGCTGGATCAATCCTTGGATTTCCAGGTTATACTGTTACAGATTAACTGCAAACCTACACGAAGACTGACTGCCAACCGCCTATGGGCAAACCTCAGTGGACAGGCAGCTGAGCCCAACGGTGAGCACCACTAGCAGTTACATAAAGAGCCGAGCCAAGTCACAGTGCCTCACCCATCTTCCCATCCTCCATGAACAGGATGCTGATGGGGTACTGACAGCTGAAGTAGAAGACATCAATGTTGTTCTTTACAGCCACCTGAGGAAGGGCGAACGAAGAGGATGACGTGAATAGGTCATTTAAAAAAAATTCCTCTAGGGGAGGGGTGGAGAAAGCCTGGCCTGATTAAGCCGCACGGTGGGCTGAGCTCGAGCCCGCGGCATATAAGCAGTCCTCCCTGTTCCCTAGCAACAATCCCCCCACCACTGTAATCGCCTTTTCCTGACGATCTGGTGGAGAACAGCTCATGGATAAGCACCCCGCCCCCTTGTCGGAGCTGGTTGCCCGCGGGCAATCTGCCCTTCCAAAGACTGACTGCAGGCACGCATACGTATGCGGAACACCCCTTCCTTAAGGAGCATTCCTGTTGGCTTCAAGATACAGTGGAAGCTACACATGAATTTGTTCTTTCTACATGGTTCCACATCCAGATGTCGCCGGGGCTGAATTACAGCAGAAGGAATATCATAAATAGCCAAGTGCAGGGGAGGCCCACGCAGCTCACTGATGACAGAGCCAGTGGTGGAGTGACCATGCTCATTCACACTGGACGTACACTGCGACAAACAGCACTCCGTCTCATTCCAGCTCTGGGAAAGCTCCATCAAACCAATGATGGTAGACTTCTCTCCAGAGATGATGGAACCAAACCAAAACATCTCTAGAGGCTTCATAACCGCTGCTAATCAAGGTGGGGACATCCATCAAAGACACAAACCTGCAGGTTGTTGAGGGGCTCCATCTTCATGACTGGTCCCACAGTGTTGAGTGGCAGGCTCACCTCAATCGTCTGGTTCGGACTGAGCGGTGTGAGGACCTGAAGGGGACCAGCGGGGGCCAGCCCAAAACTGTCCAGAACAAAGCAGACAAGTGGTGGTTGGTGTGGACAGCATTCCCCAGCTACACTGGACATGCTCCTGTGGAACTGGTTCAGCTCACCTGTTTCGGTTGAACTGGATGGCGAAGTCTGTCATGACGCTCATGGCCTTGTTGGTGAGGGACAGTTCCATCTGGATGACTCCACCACGTCGGGCAAAGGTGCCAGAGATCTCCAGGCCCTTGGCCTTCATGGCAGGGAGCCACACCTGAGAGGTGGGGCAGGAAAAGCTCTCATTTCTGTTAGGCACAACACAACACACCTCTTTGGCTACTAAGACCAGGCAGTCGCCCATCTCTACAGGCATACTGCCCTGCTAAGGAATTACGTCGCCCTACCTGTAAAAGGCAGCCAAACTAAAATGAATTACAGAATGAGTATCTTTAGTTGCATCACTGGCCGAAATCGAACCATTCAACAGCATAAACTCCAACAGCAGCACTGAAAACAAGATTCCTGGTACGACTCTCTAATATGGTAACCTGTCAGTGACCTCCTAGGTGTGCTGGCTTTTGAGGAAACTAAACTTAAGCTGTTCTTCGTCTGCAAGCTAACATGTCCTTGTGTTTCTGGTATACAAAGTCAGTAAAGTGCGGCCAGAGACGGACAACCCAAGCTTCGGTTCACTTGGACCAGGGGAATTGAAGAAAAGCTCGTTGGACTCACAGATTTGGGAGCAACATATGCACCCGTCGTCATGCCCATGCCACCACCGAGGTCAAACAGGTCGCCAAGGCCACCTCCAACAGGTGCGTTCAAGGAGGCTGGCATAACAGAAGGGGCTCCTCCAAAGCCTGTCCCTATCTAGAGAATGGTACACAGAGGCAAGGGGATTACAAAGGACCTTGAGAAGTTCTAATTCACCAACTGAGATAGCACAAATTAAGGTTAATAAATAAACTTAGCGTGACTTACTGCTGGGCTTCCACCAATATCACCACCAAGCTGTCAACAAACAGAAGATTGTTATGAGACAGCCATGACTTTGGAGAGGAGAGCACGCAGTGACTAAACTGGCAAGGCAGACATGAGAAGGGAGGTCCCTAGAGATGAAGGTGCGAGTGCAGAGCGTGGCGTACTACAGGAAGAAATCAGGGGACCTACAGTCTCAGGGGAGGAGTGATGGATGGACAGTGCGAGAGGGAGAAACAGGTGCTGGGAGCACAATGGGCTCCAGAAGCCAGCAAGGTGAGGATCACTAGAGAACTGCCAAAAGAGGATGGCCAGCTCAATTTCAGAACCATTCTGTAGTGGGGAGGGCTTGAAGATACAACCTGGAGCAGAACAGAGCATGAATCCACCCTGGACTGCTCACCCAGTCCAATAGGACAACCTGACACGTATGGTGATGGACTCTCCATTAGTGCCGATGTACTAAGCCATGGCAGTTAGTAAAGCCCGGAGAGAAAGAACGGATTGCTTAATCTCGACCATGACATGCTCTGACCTCAAAGAGACTTGTGAAATTACCAAGCGTGTCTCTCTTAAAACAAACCTCAGAAGACCAGAAAACCAGTACTGTGACACAACACAGAGTGAGACCGTAAAAATGGGAGGCAGTGATGGGATGAGCTCCCCCACCCAGCTAAGGACATGTGACCAAACCCCACGTATGTAATTACCGGCTCAGCATCATCCCCCATCTGCAGGTGTCGGGTTGCACGCAGACAGAACGGGAGGAGAGAAAGGGGAAAAAAAAAAAAAAAAAAAAAACACAACAGCAAGCTGAATTTAAAGTAGGAACACCCAGACCGTAACCATCCACATAGAAATGTGTACTCAGTCCCAAGTCCCTGTACTGGGATCCATCAGACCGCTCAGTGATGGCAATCGAGCACTTAGAAGATGACCTATAAAAGCTGCAGGACCAGGATGGGTCGCTGCTCTGGACTTAGCAGCCTTTACCAAGCAAACCCAGGCTGCCTCATCACCCACCAGACTATCCAGGCCCCCACCGAGCAGGTCCATGGCCCCCATCTGCATGGCGGAGGCAGGGGCCGGGATGTTCCCCGTGGCTGGTGGTCCCAAGTCCAGGTTGAGTAGATCACCCAAGAGGTCGCCCTGGGATGGGATGACGGCAGGGGTCACTTCGGGTCCGGCGCCACCTCCGGGCTGACCCACCTCAGGGCTCTCTGTGCTCTCGCCACTGGGCAAGGTGAGAAAGGAGCACATGTGGGAATGGAGAATGCCTAAGTGACGTGGAACGTTCTAGATAACATTCACACACACTGCAGAATATTCCAGAAGGAGCAGAGCAGGAGCCACTGGGGGTACTTACGAGCCAGACCGAGGAGGAAGTCTCTTGTGCTGGACACCTCGGCTGCCCTCCACAAAGGCGCTGGGGGGCTTGTGGTAGACAGAGGCCAGAGTGCCGATGTGGCAGATGAGCTCCTCCAGCAAGGTGGGCTCAATCAGGTCCGTCTCCTCAGAGATCAACGGCTTCTCCGCTAGCACCACCTCCTTGGCTGCCACTGGGTCCGTGGAGAGCAGGCGCCAGTATATGTAGCCACGGTCCCGCAAGTCAGGGTTGTCAGAATCCTGCAGGGAGGGAGCATGGTGAGTTGGGCGGAGAAGATGAGGAGGAAGAGAAGACTGGGAGGCAAAAGTGAGCAAACAACAAAGAAGCCACTTGGAAGGACAAGGAGATCAAAGTGCATCTAGAAATAAAGTTTCTTCCCTGGGCACCCAGCCTCGGCATTAACGAAGACCTCGCATGCAGATTCCCCTCCTTTTTTGTCATTGACCCTCCCCCAATCAGATTTAAGGGCCAACACTCACCACGTACACCAGAGCAAGAGGGATACTACCTGGAAAAATGCAAAGCCTGCCTGCATGGGAAGGAGGGAGGCTGAGAAAAGAACTAAAGACTCCTTACACAGCATCCTGTTATCCTGCTATAAGGACTCATCATGGGGGACTCCTTGTACATAATTAACTACCCCGATGGTGAACTGGGATCGATTTGTCGGACTGCCTGCTGTGCACTTTCTCCTTGCAGTATGCAAGTTTTAAACCACCCTGGCCAGGACAGGTGGGACACCTCAGCATATCAGGCATAGAGGATAGTGCATGAGAAAGAATACAAACAGCACTCAGACACTCACTGACCAGCAGAACCATTTAAAAAGCTTTGCTGGCTTGATAGCATTTGATAAGCGTACATTAGCATGAGGGCTGAGGTTTGACGCTTCAGAGCCATGAGGGGGACCACTCCACTATAATCTCAAGTCTGACAAATGCCACATCAGTTTGAAAACAAGCATCACGAGGGGAAAGAATGAACAAACATCTGCTTTCTCTGGATGTTGATCTACAAAAAGAGAACCTGTAACAATGCAGCTAAACACAGGGATTCTGCTTGTCCTGGTGAGTCGACCCATCCATGTCTCCATCTTGGAATAGCTTATCCAACACAGGGTCATGGGTCACAGGTCTCCAGAGCCAGAGGCTACAAGGGGATGTGCTCATAATCACAATTAACATGTCACAGACAGGCATACCAATTAGCCTGTATGTCTAAACTGAAGGTGGACCTCGTAGGACCTACAGGAGTAACCATTCACGCTCCACAGACAGACACCCGGGGCAGGACTCAGATTCCCAGCCCTGGAGGTGTGAAGCCACCAGTTTTATATACCGAGTCCCCGTTCTCAAACGACTGGAGAGCATCCAGGGGGCATCCACAGAAGACTGCCCTCACCTGCGTGGCCAGACTGAGGACTTGCTGGACCAGCTCCTGGGTTTCTGTAGGCTTCTTCAAGAAGAGTTTCACAATGGCGGTCAGTAGCTGCAGCTGAACCTGCACACAAACGGTGGTGAGGGGTCAGCTGGGAGGGGTCCGGTGAGGTCGCTGTGACCAGTGACAGCAGACACGAGCCCAGCAGGAACAGATCAAGACCACGTTCAGAGTTTCAATATGACATCTCCAGCTACATGATCAAAGGCTTTGATCCCAGACAGAGGAAGTTAAGGCTCCAAATTAAGTTTTAGGCCAAACACTAGAAAGCTGAGGAAGACAGTCCAATCTGTAGGAATTGTGAGTGAAGAGCTCAGGATCCACACAGAGGTCTGACCTGGGTGCTCTCATCATGGAAGCCCTCCAGGAAGCTCTCCAGCAGCTCGTCGGCGTTGTCGATGCGCTCAGCGTACTCGCCCACGATCCAGATCATGGCCGCACGCGCCTCCGGCTCATCCAGGGAGTCCAAGTTTTCACACAGCGTGGCGATGACGCTCTCATACCTAAATGAGAGGTGCGAGATGACATCAAGGGTCCAAAACAGCAAAGTCAAAGTAAAATAATAACTTGGTGATTATTCAAAGGCTGCCCGTAGTGAACAGTCTGAACACATTTATAAAGACAAGCTACTTAAGCAGATGTCACTAACACAACATGACCAAGTACTGTTACACGTAAAAGTTTAATTTCCTCCATTTCTGGCCTCTCGTGAAATAGTTAACACTCAATCACTGAAAACAAAGCATGTTTATACTGCACACTCAAGCTTTCATGAGACCAACACACTCAAGCTCCCTTCCTGATTAGGGGTAACTCCGAGGGGGGCCTACTTGTTGGGGTATTTTCGGAAGATGTCCTTTATAACCACGATGGCCTCCTGCACCACGTAGTTGACCTTGGTCTGGATAAGGTCCAGCAGTGTGCTCACGCAGCGCTCTGCAGATTGCTGATGGACAGACAGATGGATGAACAGATGGTTAACAGGGGGGTGCATTCTGGGATACGGCATGTGTGACCCTAGCTATACCCAAGCTGTTCAAGTCCAGTCCTCAAAATCTGCAGCATACACTAGTCTCCATTTAACTCCAGGTTCCCAGGGTCTGTTTGGAAGCTACCGAGTAACAATCACCACCCAAGTGGTTCATGTTTAAATCAAGCACGACTTAAAACATACGGTGGAGCTCATAGGTGGACATCAACAACCAGTTTAGGCATTCCTCAGTTTAGATCTTAAACAAAGCATTTCTAAGCTGCTCTTACAAGGATAGTCCACTGAAATGAGCTGTGCTAAACAAGTCAATAGAAAAACCCAAATCTCCATCCAACACAATGATGACTACACAACAAAAAACCTGGAAGGAGGCGGTCAGTGACCAGATGAAAACAGCCAAGCAAAAACCCAGACACCCACTCAACTCACCTCCACTTTGATGGCACAGCGTCCAATGGCACGGACTGCCTTGCGTACAAAGTCCACATCCACCTCCGTGGCATACTCCTTCAGCTCCGCGAGGACCTGTAAATGAGATGCAGGTTAGCTCAGTCAGGGCTCCCACGTCAGCACCGACTGACATACTCAGCAAGGCATGACGGTAAACACGATTCACAAGAAATGCACACAATGGTGAAATCGACAACTTTAAACACCAGCTGATAAAAAAGGCCCTTCAAAGTTCCAGTGATATTTATGGAGTCCAAACCCTGAAGGCAAAGTTAAGACTAACATGTGGGTAGAAGGTATGACCATACACTGCATTTATAAAAGTGAGCGTTGAGTAACAGCTTAACCATGTAGGGCAGTGGTGGTCAGCAGCAACCAATAATTTCCACTGAAAACAGAGAGGCAGAGCTCATGCCCACTTGTGTATGCTGGTCAAGAACAGAAGCCAATTTTCTCTCTCAATGCTTCAGAAGATAGCATGACATAAATAACCTCCACGTCACAGGCTGAGGTATGCAGAAATGGTACCACTTATCCGAAACACCGCACAGCGGACCAGGCGGAATGTGCCTCTTGTACCACTCGGTGATGCACATGCATTTGGCAAACAAAAAGCAAAGATCAGGGGGAAGAGCAGAGCTTGATTTTACCTTGACCACAATCTCATTCACTCGAGCTAATACTGAGCAAATGTCCTCAAACAGAATAAATCCAGCCATGAAAACCAGATCATAGAGTACCAGCTGAATCAGATGTACAGGTGCCTCACGCCAAGAACTCCTCTTAGAAAAACAGTAAACAAACATTCTCACTCACCTGAGCAATGTTGGCTTGCGAAGCAAGCCTAATCATTATGTCGAGCTTCTCCAGCTTGACGTAGATAGGGTCATTGTATTTCACGAAGAACACCTTCATCTCGTGCTTCAGGATCTCTGGGCTGTGGAGAAATGAGGGGCATCCTAAAGGCTGGGGTATACACTGACAGACACGCAAACAAGCCAAAGTCGAAACGCACCCCAACACATCATTTGGGACAAATGACAACATACTTGGAAAAACCGCAAAAAGACATTGTGTAATTCACCTTACCAACTGGAGGGGTAGAACAGTGATTTTGCAGGATTTTTGATTTTACTCCAAGTTGATTGCCCAACTTATTATTATTAAACCCCGAGCTTTATTTAACCAGACTAGTTCCATTGAGATTTAAAATCTGTTTTAGAATGGAGACCTTGGCAAAACTCCTTCAGCAGCAATGCAAAGTTTTAGGAACAAACAAACAAACATCGAACAGATAAAACAAACAGCCGGTCATTTGTAAGCATTTAAAGTCTCGCCGTGATCCATCGTATTGAAGTGGATATCAACAAACGACACAAGTCAGCTTTGTCTGATCAGGTTGCACAACTGACTGCGTGACATGTTTTGGCTAACTGTAGACGGTGGGTGGTCTCAGCTAGAGATACGGTGAACACCGAAGCTGTGATTGCCTGCCTGTGCGTGCTGAACTCTTTTCCTCGTGCGGGGTACTGCATGTCGATTAAATGACATCTCTGCCTTAATACTCCCACGGCAGACATGCACCAAGCACCGAAGCTGCTCTACAGGAACAGACATATGCTAAAATATTCAAACACATTTGGCTAAAATTAACAGATTGGGCAAGAAAGGAACAGCATCTGCTTGATTTCTCAGACAGCAATTCCACCACTTTGAGAAACTGAAGAAGCTCACGAACTCTCCACTAGACCAAAAGACTGCCAAACGACACGAAGGCATGAGCGCAGTGAGGACACTTGGCTCACCGTTTCTGCACGATGAGATTGATGTTCCTCAGGGCGACGTACTGGAGCTCGGGCTCGGCTGAGAGCAGTGTGACCAGCGGCGGGGCCAGCTTCTTCAGGAGCGTGCCGTAATAGTCCAGGTCTTTGGGCAACATCTCCATGAACTTCATAAGCACCTTCACGGCCGACAGCACCACGGCAGAGTTGGCGTGGGAGAGGCGTGGGGTGACCCGCTCGCAGATACTGGAAGGGGTGGAGAAGGGTTACGTTGTTGTGAATCGTGGAGAACGTGTTAGATGAAACATGGAAAAGAAACAGTGGAGGAGAGGCAGCTGACCTCTGGGACTCTCGATCATCCCTCGGAGTGTAGTTGGCCAGGCAGTCGAGAATGAAGATCTGGCCCCACTCTGTGCATTCGTTAAGGGCTGTTAGTAACTTGTTGATAGTCTGGGGGTTAAGGTCCAACAGGTTGCTGTTTGGATGAGACTCCGCTATCTCGGAGAGGGCAGCCACCGCGTTAGCAACCACCTGGGGGGAACCAAAACAGAGGGACAGGACAGGTGTGATCCAGAGCAGGAGGAACAAACACACCGCAAGGATAAGCAGCAAGACGATAACCTCCATGCAGCTTTCCTGTTCAGGGAGCTCAATGCTAAAAATACACGATGAATTAAAGAGGAAAAAATATTCACATATACAACCTTCACTTAAACTGCCAGTATACCAGTACTGAAGGTGTGAAGATTTCAATTACCAATCCCCACTTACAACCTGGCCATTTTTAAATGGGTATAATAACTCTACATCAGTCCCAGGACTAACCAACTCTCATGGAGCACCAGAAACCCACAGCAGCCAAGATAAAACGAAGAGGGGCCCCACCATGGGGTTGGAGTCTGAGATGAGGTCCTTCAGCGTGTCCAGGAAGCCCTGGTCCTCCACCAGCTGGGCGTTGATGTCGTGCAGCTTGGCCACGCACACAGCGGCCGTCTTGCGCACATATGGGTCCTCGTCCTTCAGGCATTTGCGCAGCGGCTCACAGAGGTACTCTGTGATCTTGTCCACACGGATGCAGCCCATGGTCCGTACAGCCAAGGCTCTGATGAGTGGGTTGGGGTCCTCACAGTCCTGGAGGGGGACCCACATAGCAGTCAGAAGAGCGGCACCTTGAAGTTATTTAAGACTCTCCTAGGCCACCGTAACTCTTTGAAAAAACAGCCCCCCAACACAAATCAGCGATATTTCTCGCTGCACTGCACCTCACGGCCTGACAAACCAGCAGACACCCTTCATCTTCCCTCAGCAAGCCCCAAGCAGTCCCGAGCCGGACCTGAACGAACCTTGACGAAGGTGTTGACAGCCATGATGGCCATGTCCGGCTGGCTCTTAGCATAGTTCATCAGGTACAGATAGACCAGCTTCTTCAGTTCAAGGTTGTCTGTCTGCATGCAGTTCACCACATCTGGGAAGAGGGCACTGCACGACAGCCGCAGAGGCGCAAGGCAAGTTTGTTTATATAGCGCAACTTTGATACAAAGGTCATTCAGTGTTTTACAGAAACAAGAGATTGAGAATATAAAAAAAAAAAACATTATAACGAGTACAATAGAAGAGTTCTCAGAAAAGCAGAAAATACAGTTTTTAACCTGGATTTGAAAACATAAGAGCCAGAACAAACACCATCCGTAAATTCTTCAGGTATATTTCTTGAATGTTTACCCAACCTGGAGACACGCATCCACTGAAAATTACAATGGCATTTTATGCTTGTATTTAGTACGACTGATATCCAAAGAAAGAAATTTAACTTCAACAAACCCATCCAAGGTACAACAGCAATTCCATACCCTTTTTTGCTCAGGTGTTTGACCACAGTGCTACAGACCTCTCATATCTACTATGGGTCACTATATCATTTTCTCAGCATAGGAACAACAGTACATAATACAAATCCCACTCTTCCATCCATCTCCATTTCAAACCGTCAGTGTTTTCTACACAGACAGCAGGCATGACGACATCTCACCTGACATCCTTTCCCACTGTCATGGAGGCAATGACCTTCTTTACAGCCTCCTTTTTCTTCTCCTTCTTGTCACTATTTAACTCGGCTTTCAGTTCGAATATCTCCCCTATTTAAAAAAAAAAAGGTGAGAAAAGCAGAAAATTTGTTGAGAAGCAAACAAAACACAAGCATACAGTTGTTAAGGAGCCAACTTGGGTCTAGTAGACTGAGTGTCCAATGAGGGTCCAGTAACAAGGCCAAGTTAACATTGAAACAAGAGCGATAAAAACACCTGACACAACAAGGTAAACACGTATCAGAGGAGCCTTGCAAATCAAACACCATGACTGCGGTCCTAGCAGACAAGTGTAATGCGTAAGAGGACATAAACAAGGATTGGCTAACGACAGACAAGGTCAGTAGTTTGATGGGCTAGTAGAGGTGTTCCCTGAAGAAAACGGGTCTTGAGACCTTATACAGTGTATTCATGGTAACCCGTGAGAGTAAATAATTACTCCAAAACCTAAACTGAGTATTAAAGGACATGAATCATTTGAGCACAGAGCTGCTGTTTCTGAACTAAACAATGAGTCAAAATGTAAACACAGTACAGCCATACAGCATATACACACGGGAAGTCTGGCACCTGCCTGAAAACTTGAAACAAAACCAACTTGGAGAAAGCAAATCCTTTAATTTTGGACTGAAGCAGGCTCTTGCCAACACCTGCAGACAAACTGTCACCGAGCTGAGTAACACATGGGCTTTAATTAAGTGTTCACAAACAAGAGACTTTCACCGAAAGGCTGAACCACACAAAACACAGTGCATACTCAACATGTTTGAACACATGGCAGGGCTTTCAGTTCAAACAAACATGGGGCAGGTGACAGAAAACACAAAATGATGCTTATAAAGGTTAACTAGCTGAGCCACTATGGCTAAGGCTGAAGCCACTTTATCCTATGAAGACACCTTCAGCTAACCAGTACCAGCTCCTATCTGCCAAACACACACCTCAAACTGTCCCTGACACTAATTCCAGTCAACATGCTCTGAAACACTACACTCCAACTACCAATGCTTTCCTGGGACTTTTCTCAGAGTCTTGTCTTCATTCATTGTTTGTACCTCTGTGAAAAGACTTTTCAAACATTTTCTGCCAGTAGGATTCAGTTCAAGTCTCTCCCCCCCCCCCCAAAAACATCAATTTCCTTTTCTGTATAAATTTGAGACAGAAAATGTGGAAAGAGATACTATGAAAGTACAACAGCACAAAATGTGCCCAGAGAGGCCATTCCCAAAAAAGTAAAAAAACCAAACTATATGTCATTTCTATCAGTGAGACTTTTGATGTACAAAATAAAAAAAAAAAAATTGAATATACACCATATACATTATATGCACATGTAGAGATCCCCCCATGCAAAGCCCCCCACGGGGTAAACGTGCAGCAGACCTTTCTTGGTGGTGGTGAAATACTTGGAATCCGTCATCCTGGCTGTGAGGTGTCCTTACTCCTGCAAGACAAAGCGACAGTGAAAGTGACAGAGGAAATGAGTGCAAATCCTGCTGAAGCAACAGGAAATTCTAAAAGTGCAGTGGAAGAAAAAGGAAACAGTGTGGAACTTAGAAAGGCCAGCTGACACAGGCAAAAACGACAGACGTGGCAAAAAAAGAACCTGTCGGGCGGGCAGAACAGAAAAACAAAACTTTCCCATTAAATTACTGCCTGCTTATCCTTTACCATCAAGCTTACGGCGAACTCCCCACGGTTTCCTGTTTTCAAAACCTGCTCTTGACCTTCTCTTTTTCTCAGGATAAGGACACACTTGAAAACCAAGTCAATAATCAAGGGAGCGGGGATTAGCAAAAACGTTGAGCCACATTCACATCCTTATCCCTTTCCGAAAACATGGAAAAAAATAATTATTCTTATACCCTCTTTTTTTTTAACATGAATAGGATGACCGTACTATAACTTTCCAGAACAGGAGCCCTGAAGCAAACTGATAATAAAGATATCCATATGGCTACATAACTACCCATCCACAAGACAAGGCACTACTTAATCCTGGACTACAGACTAACTGCTGTCCTCCTCCCCAGACCCTCCCTCTTGGAGAGGGGGGCACAGTGTGCACAGAGATAATAAATGCAGAAAACACCCTAACAACACAGCGACATACTACATGTCAATTTAATGTATTAGTTCATGCCAACAGCTGCACCACGGCGAACATGGAGCTAAACAAAGCCTGGGAACAAGTCAGCTGAGCCCAAGATGAATACGAAAACAGTAAAACAAACTATATTAGAATAAATGAAGCAAGGAGACATTAGAAAACATGTTCCTTTAAGCTAGAAAGCCTTCAGACTATTAATACATACATTAACTTAACAGGGGCTTTTGTCCAAGACGAAAATACCGACTAGGGTTAATATTACCATTAATTATTAGTCGATTAGGCAACAGAGCTGCAGTCAGGAAGGCCACCATAGTTAACAATAACCAGCTGACTGTGCTGGGACCGGCCAAGGGTAATCCATGTTCGGCTAGCTGTACCCCGACGTTAAATTTCGCAAGGACTGTAAGGTTTCTGTCAATAACTACAATAATAATAATAATAATAATAATAATAATAATGCGGGGCGGGTTTAACAAGGAGCACACAGAGAGCCCAGCCAGAGGCTAATTCATTCAAAGACAGCTAACCTTCTTCACTAAAGACGGTGAAAACAGGCTGACGCGAGTCACAATACGAACGCCGTGCCCGTTTTTATTTTAATAAGTCGTTTAGTTTGTCTACTTACGACGACCGTGAATGAGCGTGAAACGCTAAATTTACTGGAAACACCGCTAGCTATGCTAACTGAGGTGAGGTGAGGCTAGGCTAGGCTAAGCTAAGCTAGGCTAAAGAGCCATGACCTTCCCCGGGCAAAACAGCCTGCAACGCGACAAACAAAGAAACAACTATAGACGATTTTTACAAAGCGTAAAAAAGCAACCATGTAAAAATAAAAACGTGAGCAGAACGAGAACATCATGAATGCAGTACCGTATATGTGAGATGTGTGTACGAAACAGCCTTCGCTCCCTCCCACTTCAGCTCGCTGACGTCACTGATCACCTGACCGTCATTTCCGGTAACGACTTCCTCGTCTTCCCGCCAGGCTCGTTCGAGACTTAAGAATTGTTGCGCGAGGTTTATACGTCAAACGACGTGCGAACTAACCGAAACGAAGTGACCCCCCGCTTTAAGTCCAGGAGCCGGGCTCTGCTCAAAGCGTGCCGTTTAGTACGTTGTTTTTAAAGTTTTATTAGAACTGATGGAATACGGCAAGGTCACCACACAAACTTACATAGCTGTAGTATAGAAAATTAAAGCATAAAAAAATAAAAAGACCAATAAGGGAACAGAAACAGAACAATGTAGGGCTTAAGTTATAAAGGCAATACATAAAATTCTTTGCAAATATTGCCAGTCTGTATAGCTTTAGAATTATTAGAGCAGTATATGGTTTGGAGGTATTGTCAAAATTACTTTTCAAAAATAATAAACATGGGGCTCTGCAGCAATAACTTACTTTTGTGCATAAGAAATTTAGACAAAATGATAAGGAGGTTTATAAGAAAGTTGTAGGGGAGACCAGTAAGCTAGGTCAGTCTTGACAGACCTTAAACGTGGAGACCCCTGGTGGGATCACTCTCCCTGCGCTGACTCGTAGATTTAAGCTGTGTGTATCTCAGGGTGTCGGCTAGAATACCACTTAAGCCACGGATCCTGGGAATCTTAATTTATTGCTCAAGCACGGGAGACAAATCCAGTCCTCATATAACACTAATTACTACTCATTTGTTAACAAATTTCACATAGCCTTGCTCCTCACAGGCCTCTTTCCTGGTCTGATAATTACTGAAGATGTACTGTTAAGATCCCATCACTAAGGTGATGAGAATGTGTTTACGGCTATACTTCCAACTAGCCATTATTTGGAACTTAGTGTTCCTGAACGAAGCAACGAGGGTAACTGAGTACTAAGGGTTCTGTCCAAATCCCAGGAGTCTGAGGGCCTTTTCTACAAAAGCATTCTTTTTGATTAGAATAACAGACATTATAAATCCAAACAACACATCTTTCAACAAACAAAAAAGCATACAGTGTACAAATCAAGAATAATCTGTCCAAAACAGAGTAACAAAGGGGCAGTTCCAAAACAGATGTAAGACTGTTTCAACCCGGATATTACAAAAAGAGCAGCCTGTCTCAATGTCGTTCTTCAACCTCTGTGAATAAAGTTTTGTTGGGTAACAACAGTGTAACAATTTATAACAAACAACTCTAGATTTATTAGAAATAACATATTTTGATGATAAAATCCAAACTTTTCTCCACAAAATATTTGGAACAAACTGTCCCCAATATGAGATGGCTGTTGGAATAGTGATAATGTTTTCTTGAGCCAAAGATATATTTTTCTATTACGGGTTGATGGACTGGATAAAAAGCAAATCTTCCCTACCTTAGTGTCACTCAGGTCCCAGGTATAAGGATGCAAATCTCCAGCCACATCTCTCAACATCATAATGACACCTTTGGGAATCGCATCCATTACAATGCAAATTCCCTACAGAGATTGCATAAGAGGATGAAAACTCACTATAAGTCACAAGAAAACCATCGGAACTGAATAATTGCTTCACCAGAATAATGTCATTGTTAATCCTGTTATGGAAAAATAAAGATTTGTTTTTAAATAATATGTCACGATTATTCCAGATGAAATATCTGTCGAGAAAAGTTATGTTTAAAGACAAGAGACCAAGCTAATAACATCTGTTTATGAAAGTTTGCCAATTCCAGAGGTAATTTATCCATTTTGTAATTGGACATAAGCAAAAACTGTAAGCCTCCTAATTTAGAAAAAATGTGATTTTGGATAAAGTTCCAAATGGATTCAGGATTAGCCAGAAAATATCTAATCCAATTAATTTTAAAGGTGTTGTTAAGGGAGGAGAGCCATTTCGTACGTTGTCCGTCTTCAGCCCAACTTGCTCTGACGTCACAGTGACATGCGCCACGGTAAATTCGCAAGAGAAGGCGCCACCGACTGGTTCGTGTCATGACGTGTTGTAGGCTATTTGGCATGGCTAAATTGTCCATGGTGTGTCATTGGGTGTATGAGTGTGTGTGTGACTGTGCCCTGTGATGGGTTGGCGCCCCACCCAGGGTGTCCCCCAACTTGTGCCTTAAGGCTGCCTGACATAGCACCCCCACAACCCAGAATAGGATTTAGAAAGATGGATGAAGAAGGGTGAGGGGTGTTTCTAAAAAAACAAACAAACAAAAATAATCCTCAATGTGCGGTTGTCACAGACTTACTTAACATTTTAATTCATTTCTGGCAATACCACATTTTTATTTATTGCAATTAAATCCTTTAGGTGTGTTTTTTTGCATAGAAAAATACGTGTCTAGGTATGTTGTAGTGATACTGGGTCGGCTCCAGAAATGGACTCAAGGTGAGAAAATAAGCAGCCTTCAATTTAAGATTGCAAGGTGACGGCCTGGGGGTGCTCTTGACAGTCAACCTGGCACTTTATTTGTTAGGTTTTGAGATACCATAAATGATTCCCTTGAGTTAGGAAAGAGGCCTTTCCACTTGTAGAAGCCAGGCTGTTCCCAAAAAAGGTCTCAACTATTAAAAGTTGTTTTTGGAAGCGCACCAAGGCCAGTGGTTTTGGGAGAGTAAACTACTATAGGTTACCCCCCTCCATAAAGAAATGATTAAAGAGACCAGAAACAAATTCCAACATGTTCTCCCTGCATATTTACGTATAGAGATGAAGTTCCGTTTTAATACCGAATCTTTGCTCAGGCGGGACATAATGTCAGGCTTCATGAAAACCCCAGAGCCCTTTTCCAATTCAACCCTGAAAAAACATCAACATCAGTTGTAAAGAAACAATCAAAAGATGGAATCTGTATAGTAATGATGTCATGAAGTGCCTCCGTGAAGTAATGGTTTTTAAAATAACATTAAAAACAAAAATTGCAATATCAGTTGTTCATTTAGTTAAACTTGGGAAA
>JAACJT020000034.1:27484251-27523486 GCA_009936485.2 Gymnarchus niloticus
TACATCCACTAGAGCTCTGCTAGTCAGGCCTAGATTGGCCATACATCCACTAGAACTCTGCTAGTCAGGCCTAGATTGGCCATACATCCACTAGAGCTCTGCTAGTCAGGCCTAGATTGCCCATACATCCATTAGAGCTCTGCTAGTCAGCCCTAGATTGGCCATACATCCACTAGAGCTCTCCTAGTCAGGCCTAGATTGCCCATACATCCACTAGAGCTCTGCTAGTCAGGCCTAGATTGGCCATACATCCACTAGAACTCTGCTAGTCAGGCCTAGATTAACTATACATCCACTACACTCCTACTGCATCAATGGAGAGAGCAGGCTTCATCTTAGCCTTTGATCTCAAAACAGGCTAACTGTATTGTCCCCCACACTGCCTGGGCATGTTAGCACCCCTGGGAACATAGGCACACTTTCTGGCACAGAGTCAAGATGAGCCTCTTAATCCCTTGAAAGTATAAAGTTGCTAAGTGCCATTCCAGGTGGTACATTCCATACATTTCACAGTGACATCACAAAACATACATGTTCTCCACTGTAGCCAATAATTGCACATTCAGTTTTGCCAACTGTAACACAAATGAACAAAAGGTTTTTCAGTTTTTACAATGAAAAGCTTTCCCCACCCATCCAATTTAATCAGTTTTTAATGAATTCCAAGTTAATGAATGAGGGAGAGTGGAAGACGACACTTAGTCTGGGCGCAGTTAGTCACCCGAGGCAAAAGAGGGCAGCATAACTCCTGGTGATAAGCGCACGGGAAGCCCAGAAAGCAAACGTTGTCATGTCAACATCATTTAAGGTTACCAAAAGCTCCATGCTCTAATCTGTCTTTATTTCTGCACTCTGTGTGTGTGTGTGTGTGTAAGAGAGATGGCAACACCGGCATACCTGAGGCCCTAGAGTCACAGCAGACATCGTTGCAGTGCTGTCCCATTACAGACATGCTGTGTGTCTTACAGTTTTGCCCTAAGCTGACGTGACCACCTACTGATCTTTCGGACCTTATCAGGAGATGTCTTCAAAATGTCTTCACAGCAGAGGCCACTGTGGCTTTCATATACCAGCAGTAAGTGACTGGGATATGGCATGCATTTACTTCTTCCCATGCGTGCGCGCACACGCACACACACACACACACACACACACACACACACACACACACACACACACACACACACACACACAGTCTGATCATACACTCACTTTTAAAGCTAAATTTAGTGAAATCACATTAAATATAAGCTGACTCACTGGTTCCCACACTTTACCATGGATTAGAGCACATTAACCACGTGTGGGGTGGGAGACAGGGTGTATACTCAGAGAGGAACACCCACCTGTGAGAAGGGGGGTGCCGGGGTTCTGAGCGATCCCGTGCAGGGCGGGGCTGGAGAAAGGCGGCGCTGCTGTCCAGCTCCGTGGGGAGGGAGGGCCGGTGGGGGCGGGTGCTCATGCACGTGCCAGGGGATTCCACTGAACGCCGGTCTGGCGTCTTGAGGGAAGCTCCGCCCTCGTTGCGCCACTGTGGCCCGGGGCTGGTGGAGCGTGAGGAGTGGGCGCTGGAGGACTTGCTCTGTGAGCTGGCACCGCTTGCCTTGGACTGCTGGTACCGGTGAGCTGGGGGGCCAGAGGTTCATCACAAGCTGAAATGGCGCCAGGCAATCCGCTGCTGCCCTACCCATTCGGCTTTTTGGCCAGTGTGTTCATCACATCCCCATTTTCATGTTAGATGGCACTGATCCAGGATCAGCTGCAGCAGCAGGGCCCCGGGTGGGTCTCCATGGAAACCACAGCTTAATACCCTTAGCCACCATGCTAACTGCTGCCTTCACACAGAGCAATTAGAAACAAACAAGGGGGTGGGGGGGTAATTTGGAGAACCACGGGGATTTTTAGTACAAGGCTGGCACAGCTGATGAAGATCTAGAGCCTGGTGTCACAGCGTAGACTCACCGAAGGCTGAGCACCGACAGGGGTCATGCTTGTCCAGGTAGTGCTCCAGCGTGTCCCAGCCTCCGCCTACTCGCACCATCACATGTGTGCGCAGCACCTGTGAGGAAAGCACACGAGTGACAAGGTCAGGTGTTTGTCAACGTGCGTATATTATTTATATATATATATATATATACACAGTGTGTGAATATATATTGTATACACACACATCCTTCTGAGCAAACTCCTGCTCAGGGACGGAATCAGGACACGTACAGCTGTAAGATGTACAGGAAGTGTGCAGACGAGAGGCCACTGATGCGACCGGTAACCAGGCAACCGGGTGGCCGCCATTCAAACAATTACTGGCACTCCTTTGCCATGCCGACATGTCGTTATAAAGTAATAGTGAGAAAGCGCTGCCATACTCAGCTGCTGCCTCAACACATGCTAATTAGCGTGCTAATGTTAGCATGCTAATTACCATGCTAACAACACTGCCACCTGCCACCCAGGGCCCAGTCCAAAACGGTAATAACGCTGTGCCTAACTGCTCCAGGGGCAGTCCTCTCCTGCATACGTGTGTGTCTCATGGAGAGCAACACGGAGTGTTTGAAAATTACATTGTGAAAATCCTACGTATTTCACTTTTAATATTTACCGTATTTCTGAGGCCCACAGTTAGGTACAGGATGCATGACTGCACAGGATAGTGTGACTAAGCCTGAGGCTTGGTGAAGGTGCCGAGGACCAGCTTGTTTCCTGTAGCCCGGACGTACGATACAGTGACAGCCGGGCACTGCCAGCTGTGTCTCAAACCAAAACCAAACTAGTCCACTTTATCCAATAAAGTGTATCGAAGGCCCATCACACCACCTATGCAGCCAGATGAACCAGACTCCATCACTGTGTGCTCCAGCCCTATGCCTTCCCCCCAGAACACTGCCTTAATGGACAAGAAGGGGGAGAAAAAACCAGCCAGAATGTTGGGAGAACATGTATACCCCCAAACGGGCATTTACTGTATGTTATACAATGCCCTCAACGATTATCAGCACCCCTGCTAAAGGGTTAAAAAAAAAAAATGCATCTTTTGAAGTAGTTTAATCTCACACTGAAAAAATGAAAAAAATCCAACCTTTAATTGAAGTAAATTTGTTCAGAGAGAACCAAATACCTCATCAAGAAAAAATTATTTCCATTGCGAAAGAATGGTATGTGACCTTTTAATTTGGGCTAAACGCCTGAATGCCTTACACACACACACACACACACACACACACACACACACACACACACACACACACACACAATGTATTAGTGTCATACTAAGACTGAGGAGATTAAGTACGACACCAAAACACAGCATCCCTCAGCACATCATATCAGCAAATGCACCCCCACCCATCCCTCCACAACATTTTTTTCCCCCATTTTCCTTCCCATTTCTGGATAAGATCTCAGCACCATGGCTTAAGTGCAGAACTGGCTGGCAAGCGAGACAGGAAGTAGTGATAGCGAAGTAGGCGTCAGCCAGCCTGATGACCTGGCTGGATGCAACACCAGGAGACGCAGCGTAAACAAAAAGCGTGAGGAAGACAGCTGTACAGTGCTGTGGTGGCTCCCTGAAAAAGAGCCGAGAGGACACTTCATACAGGTCACAAGGTCGGAGGTCAGAGGTCATACCCGGATGAAGATCAGAGAGCTGGAGTCCCCGATCTTGTACTTCCCTTCAGAGACCTTTGTCATGGGAAACTGGGCAGGGCAGGAACATCTGCCAAGAATCTCCCGCACCTAGAGGTGGAAAACAGCACAGCACAGCACAACATTACACACACACACACACACACACACACACACACACACACGAGCCACAATGACGTAGTGACAAGAAAACAAAGTCCTAGAACAAAGCAATAAATTAGTAACTTTTTTTTAAGAACCAATAAACACCCTTTTAAGTCAAGCCTCTCCAAGGCCTTTGAACTCCACTGCGACCATATTACCCCATGCGATGGGAAGGAAGTAGCCATGGTAACAGTTTCCCTAGATGACTCGAGCTTCAACGGTCTGCCGTGATCTAAATCCGGCGACGCCGTTCAAGCAAAACATCACCTCACCAGACCGCATTGCCAAACTTCCCCATGCCAAAAAAAGGACTGGAACAAATTTAAACTGTGCCTGGGAGCATAGCTCTGCCCCGCCTCACCGTGTAGAGGATGGAGCACTGCCGAGCCCCCCTTTGCTGACACAGCAGTGGTACTGTCCGCAGCTCAAGTGCCATTTGAGGGCAGCTGCATTTGGAGTGCTGTTAATGCGAGCCGGAGGATTTAGGACCTGGAGGAGCCTCCGATTCTCATGCTATCTGCTAAGTCTTCGCAGACAAAGCATGCAAGCACTTGTCCACCAAACAGCTACAAACAGGCTGGGAATGAATGGCAGGAAAGAATGGATGATGAACGACAAACACACCCAGCAACTTGAACAGCAGAGATTTACGATGTCTGAGAAACAAGCAAGAGTGGACTTTAAGGATCAGTGTTTTCTTTAACTTGACAGATTGCTGTTAAAACACTCACACAGTGGGCTAACTTTTTCCTTGCAAAAATTATCTTTCAAAATAATTTGGTTAACAGCAATAAGGCATCAACCAAAAATACTTTCATAAAGCAGAAGTCAGGGAGAGGCAAGTAAACATCAGGAGACTTTAAATTAGCTCACTGCTGTACAATGGTCTCTCTCTCGAGCAGACACACTATAGCAAGGGCCAGGTCACAGCATGACTTCAGTCATTTCTATTTTTTTTCCACCAAGCAGGCTTGTGAGGTAAAACCCGCACGCGCATGCACACACACACGCACACGCACACACACACACACGCAGAGTTGTGTCTTTGTAACATCATGGGGACCTTCCATTCATATCTATGGGTCTAACCCTAACCATAACCCTTACCCAGCCCTAACTTTAACCATAAGTAACCCAAACAAATACAAGAATTCTGGCTCTTTAGGATTTTTGATTACATTCACAGATTTTTTTATGAAACTGAGTAACAGCTTTTCATCGTAAGAGGACATCGTGTCCCCACACAGCAGAAAGATCACCCTAGTTACTGACAGTCCTATGTTTATTTTTGGTTTGTCTTTCACTTTCTCTAAAAATTTTTTTGCCTTTCCTTAACAAAAAGGAGAGAACGTCAAACGCTACGATTCAGCAGCAGGACGGACGTCACAGTCGGCTTGAGCTCCTCTCCCATACACACAGGAGGACTGAGGAGAGCAGGGATGGTCACAAGCCTAGTCTGAAACTTCCCTGAGGGTACAGAGGCTGACTCAGCGCCGAAGAACTCCACCTTCACCGTGAAAACTAAAGGACAACTCAGGTGAAAGAAAAACCTTCACTGCAGAGCAAACATGAGCATCGCCCCGCCGTCTAGGGGACACGCAGAGAAAGTACTTGAAGTGAGCTCATTGTCTGATTAGTGTCACGCGAAGCCAATATCAAGTGGATCAACTAGCACACCGCAAAGTGACACGCGTGACGCTGGCATGTCTTGGCTAGTTGAGGAGGTATGCGTCTGTATGATTGTCTAGAAGACTTACAAGGTGCTGAGTCGGAGTGCAGGTTTAGGCTGGCCGTCCGACATCCCCGGACTAGCCTGTAGGGGCAAAGGGAATTTGGCATTGGGGTGTCGGCCCTCTGGGGGGCGTAGCGGCGTCACTGGCTGACAGGTGGCGCCGATGGAGTTTCCTCTGACACGCCGGCCTACATTTAGCTGTTCTCAGTATTGGAGTATGACAGACAACAAGCAAGAAGTGGCAGACAATGAAGCGCTCATTTCTTTTTCCCCTCTCATGCGTTCATCTGAATGCAGGTTTTCACTTTGACATGTTTCCCAAAAGACGTCCCAGGATACGTTCACATTGACGTTTCTAGATGACCTTGTGTGATCATGTGTTCTCTACCTTCCAGGATGCCGTGCTACCAAGGCTGACGGGGTGGAGTCAGGGTGGCAAGAGGAGGAAGCTGAAGTTGACTAAAATTAGCCGAGTTAGAAGGTCGCCCAGCTGATGGGAGTGATAAGTGGAAGGGGGAAGTGATCTCACTGAGAAGAGACTTTCGTGCCCTTTTAATGGCCTTCGTCAAGGCAGTTAAAAAAAAAAAAAAAAACACCAGGTTTTAATATCCCTTCCATGCAATCATACACCTCCCGAGGGCTTATCCAGTACTATGTCACTGTGAGCCTGGAGCTTGTCTCTAGCCACGGCACAAGGCAGGGGACACCCTGGACGGGACGCCAGTCCATCACAGGGCACAAGGCAGGGGACACCCTGGACGGGACGCCAGTCCATCACAGGGCACAAGGCAGGGGACACCCTGGACGGGATGCCAGTCCATCACAGGGCACACTCTTACGCTATAAGCAATCTAGAGACACCATTTCACCTAAACAAATATTTTTGGATGATTGGAAGGAACTCACAGTAGATAGGGAAAACATACAAACTACACACACACACGTCAGGGATGGGATTCAAACCCCAAGTCTAGAGATGAGATGACTGTGCCACCTACACTGACCAACAACTCTGCCTATCTAATATTCCAATAAAGGACCTTTTCAAAACTAAATAAACCATTTATTTCAGCCATTGCATAATGGGTTTTAGCACTGGCCTTTCATCAATGCCATCAAAACAAGGAGACGGAAAAAATACAGTACAGAACAGAGATGATTAGGCCTTCACAACGACACGGCTGACTGCGAAAAAACACACCTGTTCACCTGCTGCAGGTCAAAATCCCTATTGTGATCTTTCATGGGAGCACATCGCTAATCATTGCTGGTGGGAGGGCGATGAAGGCTGAGACACCTGGGTAGTCCAATGAAAAACCGAAGGCTGACAGGAACCTCGTCCCAGAGGACGGGGCAAACGCTATGTATCCAGGACTCTGACGGGCATGGCGGCAGTGCAGTCCCTACTTGTTGAGTCAGGGTCCGGGTGGTCAGGCAGAGAGGGGCAACGGTGAAGGCGATAGAGGAGGTAAGGTACATCATGCAGACTGCAGACTGAGAAGGGCAGACAGGTGGGAACATGTTGGGACCTCATCATCTACAGGAACTTGCAAGGAACAACCAGACCGACCAGCTTTCATCGGAAAGGGTGGAGCCCAGATACAATGATGAGATGGAGCCTGGGTGTGTTCCTGCGGCAAATCAGAAGCTTCCAGAAGTTTTTGTTAGGGTTGGTCTGACTCAGGATGGAGAAACCGTAATCCAGCAAGAGAACACATCAGATGCTGTTCATTGGTCCCAGAGATGCAGTGGGGGTGATTCCAGGCAGAAAACGGTTGCCTCACATCAACAAAAACATCCAAACAGGCCTCCATCATGAACGAAAGCACGGATGACCAGCTGCCTTTCAGAGCAGCGCAGAACATAAAATGTGGCAGATGCCCAAAGACGGTCACCAGGCCATAACAGAGGGCCACTCGTACCTCCTCATCGACGCTCCCGTGTGGTTGCAGCGATTTTGCCCGTACACCAGTTTGTGACCATGGAAACCGTTTGCATGGATCTCTAATGATAGACAACTCCCATTGTACACACAAACTACACAACATTTTTAATGAATTATAATAAAACAAAAGTATGTTTACGGTATAACACATCAAGGAGCAGTAAAATCCCAGGCTAGCTGCAGGGTGGATCACGGGGGGGGGGAGGGGGGGTGTTGCATGTTGACATGATGGGCACAGTTATGCACTGACCTCATGGAGTAAACACTTCCTGGGAGAGGAAGGCTGCAGAGGCCCATTCCCCAGCCGGGCCTTGGAGCCCGATGACCTACTTTTTCCCCCTCCCCCCTCTCTGAACCTCCATGTGTTCCCGAGTGTGTTTCTCTGTGCAAAATCCATCACAGCCAGACTGAACAGACTGGACAGTAAAGACACACCGGCCTCAAAATCTGCATGTTTTTTCACGTTGATACATGCGGCATGATAGGGGGCAACAGTGCCCCCCACCTCACCTCACGTACTGCAGTAATCTTTTCCACTTTTAAAGGAAATAAGCTGGGGTGGAGGAGCAGTCAATAGCTACAGAGACTGGGTGTGTTCATCACTCCTTCAAACACAGACAAATATAGCCCTGTTCTCCAGAGGCCCCTTTCAGCTCTGCTGGCGAAGTGTATATTAGACAGTCAGCTCCCCATGACATCACAAGACCTCGACTGCTTCCCTGGGGCTGGCGGACACTGGCAAATGACAAAGCTAGCATCCATTTTTTACAGTAGTCCATGAGCATCCGGAAGCCTGTGACGAGGGCCCGACTGGAATGGAATCTTTGGGGAAAGCAATGAATAAAAACACCCAAGCTGATGGGGAACAAACATGAGCACAGCCAGATAAACCTCGTCATCTCTGCAGGGCGTGCTGAAAACGGGGAAGTCACAGTGATGCGGTACTTAAGCCTTCCTGGGGTGGGCTAGGATGGGGCCGGCAGACAGCATATGGGTCGAGATGCGGAAAAATAAGGCCTCATTGTGTCCACGGTGAGTAAGCGTCGTTAGATGGTGGGTTTGGGGGCGTGGCTGTTTATGCGGAAGCAACAGGAACCAGGAAATATGGGGCGAGTGACCTAAGCAGCGAGGAACTGAGGGCTGTGATCATTTAGCTGTTGCTGATAAGTCAGGCATTCAGCCACTCTGTAGGATATGAGGAGTGATTTAGCACAAAAACCGGTGGGTCAATTAGGAATGGAAGGTCTGTGATCCTCACTCGAGGTTCAAATATTTGAAGTGCTGAGAAAGGTGTTTGAATTGTGAGCAAAACAAACAAACCACACAAACAAAATGAGAGAACTGCCTGAAGCTATGCAAAGTTAACATAAATACAGCCTGAAGCTCAGGTTCAGGATACGCAGTCCCCAGGGCATTGACATGGCCAGCATGGACCAACCGAGTGGCCACCGAGGTCCCTAATTTAACTCCTCTTGATTGTTACCTCTGAGGACATTTTTAAAGAGTGCGGTGTATGCAAGAAAGTAGCAGAATACGAAGCATTTGAAGGCAGCGATCACTGAGGTTTGTGCTAATTATTGAGCTAAACTCAAGACGCCAAAGAGTGGTATACAGTACATCCTAAAGATACCATTTTACATTAGACTAGTGACTGTATGAGTTACATCAATTGAACAACAAACAAATAAAATGTAGGTGACTCCAGACTTTTGACTCACCCTACATAACTATTCAAGGCTTGAGTTTTAGAATTTCAGACAGTCCAAAGATTCCCTTCACTGGAAATATGCAGGAAAACACTATTGCCTGGAGACAAGGGCCTGTTTCTGAATTTGGCATTTCCTGTCTTTGTGCATCATAACTGGCTGGATTACACTTTAATATTTAATGCATGCGATGCTGTGACTGCCATTGAGAAGGATGAACTGGTGACCGTTAAAATGTCTCATCATTGGAGGACGAGATAGATCCTACAGGAAAGTGAGGTGGGGAAATCAATTTAAGCTGTTTTCACAATTGCAGTTCAGTTTGCACAAGGATTTCAGGCAGTCTGTGAAAAGATGAAATCGCCTTGTTATGCAGCTGAAATTATCCACTCTAGTGAATGTCACATACCTCCAAGTACTCAGGTCAAAGCTCAACATGCCCAGCAGATGAACTTGACTTTTAAAAGCCATGACTGAATCAAACTGATCTCCTGTCAGCTTGGGCCACCGATGGGACAGAAAAGACATCTCTGTTCTACATACCAGACCCTACTGGTAACCTTCCACACAAAAGCAATGTTTTTACATAGCCATAATGGATGGGGATTTTTTTCTTTTTAATCACAACAAATAGTTCACACTCCCCTATGACGAACCCAAGGGGTCGTTTCCCTTATTAGTGGGCAGCGCCATTAAGAGGTCCACCTGCACGTGACAGCGTCATTACTCACGACCACATTACCTCACTTCAACAGGATGCTGACACAGATCTCCAAGGACACACGGAAGACAGGCAGAGCAGAAGGCTGTGAAAATCATGTTGAGATGGGGTGTGTGTGTGTGCACGCATTTGTCGTCGCAAACAACAAAGCACAAGGGTGACCCCACCCGAACAGGTCTAACCTGATAAAAAACCCATCTTTCAAATTCGTACCCCTGTTTAAAAGACAATTCCTGCCAGTTTTCTTCCTTCTCCAAAGTGTTGCTTGTTTTGTTGGGGAGAATTTAGTCGGCCAACTGCCCTGCTATTGACATCTGTGTAATGATATTTACACCCCCTACCACATCAGAACTTTCAGTAAAAGTGGCCATTTCAAAGCAGGACATTTATAAACGGCACTGTGCCAGTCGTTAAGGTACAAGGCTCTCTGATATGACCAGAAGAGTGCCTCTAAATCTTCCTGCTGGGAAGCATAGCTGGAACCTTCCTTGATCATCTCAGATTATCACAGTTTGGCACTCTGAGAAGGGGGAGAGAACTTTAGATATTATTAGCCCGATATTGGCTAAATTATGTTATCTCAATTCCAAAGCTGTTATGAGTTCCCTAGAACCAAGGCAGTCTGAGGATCCAGAATGGAGCCATAGGAATCACGGAGATATGTTTATTATAATACACAGTGTGAGGAATCGAACTGTCATCAAAGGAGCTTCCTTAATATAAGCATCAGGTAGCCTAACACAAAAGATCATGACTCAGTGGAGAGCTGGTCTCCAAGGAACAAAGAGACTCTTTGGTATGCCACAAATAACCATATCTTTTAATGTAGAACTCCACAAAACAAGGGCAGTAAAAACGTGACCAAAAGGTGACATCGCAGGGTAAACAGCCTATAATAAACGAAGAGGAGGAAAGTCCCCAGTTCACTAGGAAACTTCCGAGACGTCCGAGGAGATCGATCTAATATGAATACACAGTTATAAAACCATGGACGTCCAGGCAGTTGATGCATCATTCTAATATTAAAAGGCAAGGCCTTTCACTTTAATCCCTAACAACTGGCATTGCTTATGTAGCTGAAGGAAAAGTGTATCCCTCCAATGCCATGTTTAATCATCCGCCATCTATACTACATGTCATTATATTTGTTTATAAATGCCACATCTATGACCAAAGCTTAAAGAAGTAGTTAGGGATTAGTTCAGTTCTGTCACTGTACATCGACACATATCAATGTACATCAGCGCACCATCCCTGTACATCAACAGGTCACTGTAAATCCACGCACCATCCCTGTACATCGACACACCTCCACTGTACATCGACACACCTCCACTGTACCACCAGGACACCTACCAGTTCATCCAGGTTCCGCATGTCGCAGAGAACTTGCTTCTGCTGCCAAGTGGGGTAGAGGCCAGAGTCGGGGTCCACCACGCTCTCCACATGACTGAACCCCCTGCTCGGGGGGCTGGGCTCCCCCAGGTTCTCCTGGTCCCTGATCTCCTCTTCGATCTCCTCCTCCAGCTGAATCAGCATCGGGGCCAGCATGCCGAACTTGGAGCCCCGGCGCGCCACCTCCAGCAAGCAGAGCACGAAGTTCTTCTCGTTGCGCCGCAGCACCAGGTCGTTGGTCTCGAACATCAGCACGTCCTTGATCCACAGCTCCTGGCGGCACCAGGCGATGAAGTTGGACACGTTGTCGCGGGCCACAAAGGAGCCCGGGACCACGTTGCGTGACTGGAAGACCACCTCCTTGCTCGGCATCCTCATGGACCTCGCAGCCTCCGGCTGCTCCAGCTGGAAGTCCAGGGCTGCGCGGTTCACGTTGTTGGCGTGCTGACAGAGGACACAGCCCGTCTCCAGCGCCTCCATGAAGTGATCTGGAGACACGTCCAGGCTATAGAGCGTGTTCAGCCACTCGGCCAGGTCCTCCTTCATGGCGTACAGGTACTCCTCGCTGGACCTGAACGGCCGAATGCTTTTGGAAGCGGCGGACTGGATGTTACTCTGATCAGCCATGTTATTCTAGAGCGTATTATAAGCAGCCTTCTGGATGAAGCCCTACGCGTCTCTGCGCATCACGGCGTTCGGACCGTCGGTGCCTGTTCTTCACAGCAGCACTGCGGAGTCTTCATCGGAGTCTTCATCGAAGCCTTCCTCTTGAACGCCCGGCTGCGGACCGACGGAGACACAGCAGTGGAGCCCAGCCCCGTGTTGTCGTACGGCATGCTGACTGGAGGAGCAGATCAGGAGGCATGTATACAAAAAGAGACACGCATTCCACTCGGGACGGGAGATCGGGAGGTGCGGATAAACGGGGGTGAGGGAGGAAGAAGAAGAAGAAGAGGAGGAGGAGGAGGAAGAGGAGGAGGAGGAGACGGCGGCGGTGGTTTAACCCTGCGAAGGGGTCTGTGTTCCTGCACTGAGATGTGCACCTGGATTTATGGTGTGGATCAGGCTGGTGATTAAGATGCACTTCGCCCGACTAGGAAAAACTGAGCTTGGATTTATTTACTAATCCTGTGAGGGTTAAATTTGGTGTCATTTATACGGAATACACTGCAGTATATTAGATAAGAAGATCATATAAGAAGGAAGATGAAGATGACTCTGCATTATATTGACAGGCAATTCCCAGACACGAATAGGTGCTGTAAAGTCCCGTCCCTCCAGGGTGACCTTTTTACGGTCCTTATCTCTGTCCTAAATGACAGGGACACTTGACTGCTAAGAGCGACTATCATCCGAGGGCGACTGATGGTCTAGGGGCGATCAAACAACCAACGTGGAAAAAAAAAAACTTGGTTCACAATGAACATTTGACAGGTGAATGACACGTGTGCAGCCTGTGTCACAATGGACAAAAATGGAAGTGAGCTTTCCATGTGAGGTCATCCTTTAAAAGTCATCAGCTTACACTTCACAGCTTTTCTGTAAAAAGTGATCTGAACGCAGTTACTCCTAACCGAAAGGGACGCGACCCCATCCTGTATGCGACCATGACCGCATAATGTAAAGAGAGAACCATCGAGAAGCTTGTGAGATAGCTACAGTGTGTAACATCGTTCATCATCACCCAGCAGCTTCATTTTTTCCATTACCTTTCGTGATGCAGACAATGGAGAGTTGAAATCAAAGCTGCGTGTTTTAATCCGCCACTTCAGGGAGTCCGGCTGCAGTCACTATTCTAGAAACCACACTTTTACTTTCTTTATTAACGATGCATTAAAAAGTGAATAAAGTTAAGGTCCGTGTCGCGCCGTTTCTACTTGAACTCGCTGGATGTGGTTCAGAATTCGCGTCTGATTAAACGGCGTCCCTTCGGCATGAAGGAGCCCCTGGAGACCCTTCCTCTCTGGACTGGGTCGTCTCTCCGTTCCCGTGGGCATGTGTGAGGACCACCTAAGCCCACCTCATCGCTTTGATCCTTCTGCTTAACTCAGGAGTGTGCCACGTGGGTTCAAAAGCCTTGTCATTGTCACGCTGTCGTTGTCACACTGTTTCTGCACATTTCGAGGTCTTTATAGACAAACTTCTGTGTCTTAACCATGGAAAATATAAAAAGCGAACCACATCAAAGGGGAAATCACTGGATTTTTTCTTGTGGGATTTCAGCTTCCGTTTTCGCTGTGTAGCCTTGATTTACGATATGGAAATGCTCTTACAATCAGTTCAATGGACCAAAAAAGCAGCTGAATGTTAGGAAATGTCAGGAGTAGAGAAACTACACCTGATGAAGAGGAAGGCAACCGGCAGAATGGGCTGACGTCCATCCTGGAGAATTACAGTGGTCATAATCAGTGTGAGGATGCTTTCTGCATGTCCGAGCAGTGTAGAGTGAAAATTGTGATATATTTGATTCCCTTACACACAAACATCACAGAAATAACCATGATGATCCCGACAGGGGCTGTATGGTCAGTTTAACTTCCCTACACTGATCACCGGGTGACATTTAAATCCCCACTCCACAAGAGCTGCCCTAGTCCCTCTTAAACATCAAGTTAAGTTTTCTATATTTAAATTAGAAAATATCTCTCCGTTATACGCCGAGCTCTATAATATTACAGATTTTTTGTGAAGCACCACATAAAGCACGGATCAGGCACTTTATTTTTTATATTTGCAGGGACTGTCGGGTGAGATAAGTCTGATTTAATGGTTGGAGCAAATGGGAGTAGTGTTTTGATTTGAAAAGCACTGGCCAGTAGTTCCTTTAAAAGAGGAGGAGGGAGGAGGGGATGAGGTCATTCAGTTCTCTGAAGCTGGATGAATCAGCTTCGCTGTGGGACACTCCCCTGCCTGTTATCCGTTAGGTAGGGACTCAATTCGAGTATGCGGGGTGAAATGGTCTGATAACTAGTACTTATTATCAGTAACCTTCACTAGAATTAACGCAGTACTGCCAAGTAGTGACAGCCTAGCTCACAATTAGATCAGAAGGCTAGGGAGGGGAATAGAATTAACTTCAGCAGGATACTTAAATCCTCCCCCAACAGAAGATGAAAAGCCTGCAGTCTGCTTCGCAGATGTGTGAGGACCAGTGGGGCCAGCTAAGATTATAAACCGCTTTAAAAACCTATCCAGCAGGGTACTGAACTAATAAAACACCCAGTGAAAAGTAACATCAGTACTGGGAAAACAAATGTTCCAGTCTTTCTGCTGGATCACCCCTGTAGGAATGAAAGGATCATGTTTTGCATTGTTGGTGTTTTTATGCACTACGAAAGACAAAATCTGACAAAACTAGTGGGGGGAAAACCATATTTTATCAGATGTATAAAGGTTGTGATTTGCTGAGTGCTAGATTTAAACACTGTAATGTTCCCACGTGATCTGCTCAAATGATTCTATACATGCCACCTTTTCCCTTGAAGGTCATTTCAATTGCTCATGCCCAAGGCTTTAAGCCGATGACTGCCGACACTGAGCAAAAAGGGGAACTTGAATTCTGCTGCACTCAAGCTGCTGCTGGTAATCAGCAGGAATTTGATTAAAACACGTTCAGTGATTAACCCCCCATTTCAGATTTTTCTGTTGTGTTCGATATTTCAGTGCTTCACACTATATGTACCTATATCTTTGGGTTATTGAAATGAAGTACACGTGACTTAGCCGTTTCACAGAACCAACAAGTGAACAAAGATATGACTCACTGAACACAACTGGTTGTTGAAAATCTGAGTATGGAGCAAGTGACCATTACATTTTATTTAGTATTACAAATCAGATCATCTTCACACTAAATAGAATGTGTAAATACATTACTGGAAAAAAAACTTTCCACATTATCAGGAAAAGCAAACTACAAAAGTCATATTCATCTCTCTGCAGTAAAGTGTGACATGCTCAAAACAATCTCACATTTTACTTGGGCAGTGAGAATGTGTGTATCGGGACCAGAACACTTGACATATTTGTACTGCGGGATGAGAGCTTGACACAAAGTGTCAATGGGAACTCAGGGGCACAACACTGAAATGAGGACATATACAAAAACAGTCCAGCAGTATAACAGTATGTAGAGATGTCATATTCCTGTCACACAGCACTCAGAGCTACAAGACGACAGATTTGGACCAAGTGTTTTTTTTTTTTTTTTTTAACTGGCCTCCTGGTGAAGCTTTTATTTTTCATAAAGGAACCAAGTGGTTTAATGTAAAGCAATACAGTTTAAAAAAGATAATGTAACTGTCACGACAGAATGCACCTTCCACAGTTCAAAACGAGCATACATGCCTGCTGAGTCAGTTGCACTAAAATAAAATCTGGAAGGGGAAAAAAAAAAACTAATACATTACCAAACTATTTTACTAACAGCAGAGTAATGAAAAGTATGCACTGAATTCCCATATGTTGTTTAATTTAAATATGGAAGTACAGTTGTATAGTTTTAAAAAATAAAGCCTTTACTAAACGGTACCCTAATAAGGTCTGTCACGCCGCTCCTGGCGATGGTCCCCCCTGTGAAGAGAGACACAGGTCAGTTTAGAGTGGGCGTCTTTCACAGCAGTCGTGTGTCATCAGCTCAGCCTACTGGAGCAGTGTGTGAGATACAGTAAGGGAAGGAGACATTCTACACACACCATTACGTAATTAGTTTCTTCAAACACTCAGAGCTTCTGTCGAACAAAAAAAGCCAACTACATTGGGAAGTGGTCTGAAAATTAGTCACCACCAAAAGCTAGGTAACATTGAAACACTAATTTAATGGTACTAACTGTGTGCAGTCCCTGAGATTACATTAAAAGGTTTTGCATGCACTGTCGTATGTCTAGCTGGCCAACGTGAGCATTTAAACCCTAAAAACACACATGAATGGGTTCTGCAGGACTCACTTCATATCAATCATCTTGCCGGGGGGTCCCACGCCTCTCCTGCCACCTCTGCCTCCCATCTGGTCCATGGGGGGGCCTCGGAAGCCACCCCTATCCATGCCCCGACCCCCCCGGAATCCACCACCGCGCTCTCCCCCACGGCCACCGCGGAAGCCCCCTGGGCTGCCTAGGCCTCCACGGTCTAAGCCTCGGCCCCCACGCATTCCAGGACCCCCCCGACCCCTGTCGCCACCTGTAAGAGACAGACACTGGCATTACTCGTGTGACTAAAATCAAACTTACATTAGCCAGTTTCGCATTAACAGGCAAACCTGCAAACGCGTGGCTCTCGTAACGAGGTCTGTGACAGCTCACTGCGGTGAGCTAACGGAGCCTGGTGAGAGGAGACAGGGACCTCCAGAGCCACACCAGCCACCTATGCTAAAGGGCTGAGCGCCGAGATGATGCGAAGCAGTCACCTGAGGGCCCGAACGGTGGGGGGCCGAAGCCCTCTGGTTTTGGGGCCTTGCACTGGTTACACTCTGTCCGCCAGGCAAAGTTCTGGTTACCACAGCTCCTGAAAAAGCAAACGTCACACAGTATTGTCAGGGTGTCATCAACACGAGCAGCAGCGGAACAAAGCGTCGCCAGGACGACACTCACGGATTGGGGCACTGCCAGTCTCCAGCCCTCGGCTGCATGTTGGCCCCAGAAGGCCGTCCTTGGCCCACTCCGCGAGGCCCTCCACGAGGCAGGAATCCTCCCTGGTCACCACCTCCTCGGCCCATCATACCTGCGACAGCAAAGAAGATCGGAGTGCTCTGGACACAGTGGCCACACCCTCCTTCAAGGAACAGCAGATTTGGACAATAGGAGGTGTCACTGTCCCCAAACACGGAGGCGTGACTACACTCTGCTGACACACCTCCACGGCCCATCATGCCCCGGCTGTCCCGTAGCGGCATTCCACCGCGCATGGGGGGCATCATGGGCTTCCGGCGGGCCATAGACACCTTCAGCTTCTTGCCCTGGAAGTCCTTTCCTGTGGTGGGACATGTTAGCAAATGAGGCTAAGATAACTGCCAATAGCTGAGAAGGAAAGACTTGCCTCATGACTTTGTAAAATAAATTTGCAGTCTATAGATTTAATTTTACATTGTCACTTTGAATACTACTTTAGAAACCTCACCAACCCTAACTTAGAATTTTAATTGTTTTTTCATTTTAATACTGCATTACGACTACAGTAACTGTCATACTTCCTGTCCCCCCACCAGACATTTCTGGAAGCTGAGCTATCAGACCAGATGTCACACCTGACAAGTGAGACAGATAAGTGCATCATGGATTTCTAAGGTAAGACTACGTTTGTTTCACTAGAGCAGATTCACTGCTAAAGTAGCACTACCGCCTCACCTTAGAATGAGCCAGCGTGTCATGTCTTTAACAGACATTTTAAAGAGCATAGTAAAGCCTAGGTAATGTAGAACTTAGGACTTGCCATCAAACCATTCCACTGCAGCCCTGGCACAAGGTGGCTCCTCGTACGACAGCGTCGCATCTCCCTTGGGCTTCCCTGTGTCCTTGTCTGTGTAGATGTTGATGGCAGGCTGACCCAAGCGCTTGTTCATCTGTGACACCAGAGCAAGTCTCTTCAACCCTACTCAACACCACTCCCTCTTTAAGCAACACAGCCACCTGAAGAATTTTTTCCCAAGCTTATAACATAGTTTCAAACACATTGATGTCTTGCCACACACCCTGATGGGTCCACAGTGTTTGAAGAAATCAGCGAGGTCCTCAATGGTTGCGTTCTCTGTGAGCCCAGTGATATAAATGGTACTGTTCTCAGAGTCGTCCTGCTCGTCAGAACGCACTGCAAGCACACAAAGGTGACAGCTGTCAGTGGGGCGAGCGACCCTGCGGAAAGGAGCCATGTGATGTCACGCCCCTGCTCACCCATATCACGATCTGGCCTGTCCATGGGGCCTGCTGTCCATCGAGAGAAGAGAGAGAGGGCTAGTCAGTGTCGAGCAGCCAGGGGCCAGCAGCCAGCCATTACAAAACAGTCATTTGCCCTCTTAAGATTCACCCAGGCACACTTACTCCTCAGAGGCTGCTCAGGCCAACTGCAAGAGAACCTTTTTACCCTCCCACTTTAGACCAGGAAGCTAAATGTAACACTGGTAAAGACTCGTATTAGAAAAAAAATAGACCCAATTAAACATGTGTGCCATAAAGAATTTCCTAAAAACGTCCAGAAACTCAAATACCAGGGGTTCAAAATAGGACTCTTAAAAAAAACCCATGCTTCATAACTAATACACACATATTGAAAACTCTAAATGTGTCTTTTTATGGGGGTACGGCTCATAAGCTTCTGAAATGCACACCATGTCACATTCTTTGTTACCTCGGTTGACCTTTTCACAAATCATTCTTAAAAAAACCATTTCCCTATGGAAGTTAGAACAGAACCCCTTAGATTTTCAAACCCAAACCCATTGCCGGCAGTACCCTTGCTCCGTCTATGAAATACACATGTAAACACTCATGTTAATCTAGTGAATGGTCTTATTTTTACTAGCCAGTTTAATGCTCATTAACTTACCACCAGGCTTAATGAAGCCACATCTGTCTCCAGCGATGCTGGGGAAATAAACGGAGACATGAAGGCGATTTCCATCTAAAGAGCCACTTCTGTAGCTTTGGCACTGCGAGGCCTGGGGTCGACACAGCTCTGACTACCTTTAACCTCCCCAAATGACAGGCTTTTTTTTTTGCACATAGGTTCTCTCGATGTCGCTGGGGGGGTTTTACACTCTTTTAGCTGAGCCCCTCTCTTTGCCACGACGGTTTAAGCGTCAGTCTTTATTACCCTGGTGTTTGTGGGGGGGACACCCCAGCATATCGTACAGCAGAAGAGAGTAAATTATTCCGGACGCACCTCCTCTCCGACGAGGCAATCCCAACTGGGTACAGCAGATGTCTTCAAGTTAACTGAGTGACCGAATGCCCAAAAAGCCCAACTAACTTTAGAAAACCACTGCCTCTAGTAGGACCGTAATTACTCGAAGAGATGCATCTGAAATAATTGCTTACAAATCAAGCTGACGCAGCCAGCGTTTCAAATAAAAATACACCAGTTACACTTTGTTTTACAAAGATTTTTTCACAAATTACACAATTCTAAGACAGATCGTTCAGAACCTTGTTACAATATGAATGAAAAGGTACAAAAGTTACATTTTTTAGAGACAGGTTCATACATTTCACACTTGAGACATCTCCCATTAATACTGTAGGCCACTGTTCATTATGCTGCCGGCTCAGTACTGAGTACTGGTACTTTATAAGTATTGCTGTGTGTTTACATGGCTCTCACTTTGTTACCTGTAGCATATAAATGCGACATGTTAAGTTTGCAAAAGTAAAAATTAATTTGAAAAACAATCACAAAACATTTGCATTTCAACCACATTTCAAAGCCCACACTCAAAGCTGATAGGCGTGCCGTGATACAAGGTGAAAGCATGTCACCTGGACTTTAGGCCGACCCGCTAACCTCTCACCTGAACACTTTGCCACCTGGGGCACTGCTCTACAGTACTCTGCTATACTGGGCACGAACCTCTGCGAAATCCCTAGAAAAGGCCACCAGCTAACTCTAGACCTCCCTCTGGTGGTGGCCACAATGAATCCTTAAAACATCGGATGTGTTTATTTCAGTGGTTGGAAGCCCAGGCCATCGGTCCTAACCCCAGTCTGCCCACACCTTTGTTCTGTTCCACCGGCTACACACACTGAACAATCAGGCCAACTCAGGCTGGCAGCCGATGGAGCAGAACAAAGCCACGAAGCAGCTGGGTGGTCTGGGGACTGGCTCAACAACCACTATGTGAGGTTAATCTAGTCTTCCTGTTCCATTGTATCAAACACATTGCTTTTAAAAATTCAGTGACACTGCTTTCACCATTTAAAAACCATAAATGACATTTTTCCCAGGATAAAGGTGAACCCCATAAAAAAAGACGACACAGTTTCCCTTCTAATAATCAAAGTCTCTGCTAACTACAACAGTGAGCACACAATCATTTATACTCATGTGGAGTAAAATGGCTAAAAAAAAAAAAATCATCTACCTAGAGGGGTCTCACCCAAAAGTTTTGTCCCCAGAATAGAGCATGATACACATCTTTAACTGATGCAGGATGCTACAGAAACACTATTGATGCTCTGGGCCCAAGTCTACTTACCGTTTAAAGGACCTGACAAGCTGTAAATCCAGCTGATGTACCAGCAGGTTTCAGACAGGAAGTAGCTTTGTTATATTCAAAAAGCACAGACCCATTTTTACACCCCTTGCAAGAAATGTACTCTAAACCACTTTATCCTGTAGCATCCAGCATAATGGAAAGACCCAGAGCAAACATCCACATGAAGAATAGAGATAATGCCCAAATGTCAAATGGCTCCATGACAACCAAAACAGCCATGGGATTCATGTGTCAACCAAGAAAAACTGCCTGCTGTACGTGCAGAGCAACTGTGCAGATTCAGCTACTTTGACTGTTTGGCAGTGGATGTTTGCACCAGCTCTGACCTCTGACAAACTGACCTTCTTACCTTTGGCCGAAAAGCAAAAAGGCTGGGAGGAGCACGCCGTTAGGGGCCGTTTTGAAATGGCAGGGGTCAAGGGGTTTTAAGGCTGGTGTGAGGGGTCAATGTAACAAGGGTAATTAATGTGAACCCAGCGGCGTGACCTCCAGCCCTGTGCTGCTTTGACCACAGCCCCTGCCCATGGGAGGAAGAGGAGTAGTGAGCACTGAGTGTCAGGAGGAGAACTTACCCCATGCCCCCGCGGCTCATCCCCCCGCGAGCTCCCCCGCCGGGCACCATGCCACCTCTGTCGAAGGTACCACGGCCCCGAGCCCGAGCCTCGCCGGGTCCTGGGAAGCCACTTGGCTCACCCCCAGGATAGCTGCCCATGGCACTGGGGCGCTCCTGTCTGTAATTACCTGCCAGGGTCAGTGAAACACACACTTCATCGTAGAATTTTTCACCTCCCAGAAATAAGATGCATGCTCCTTGACATGGAGAGCCCTGAACAGCCCGTTCACTCATCCTGTATGACCACCCTGAACAGCTCTGAGTAGCAAAGGGAAACATCAAAAACAATGCACTGACGTATTTCCAAGAATCTGCCAACTGAGGCAAGGGGACGTGAAGCAAGCATCACTGCGTCTGCTTTCTGTGGGGCTCCTCATTTGGAATCTGCACTACCATATTTGACCATAACTTGAGCAGCTCCCTGGTACCCAGTGCACCTGGAATTCCTTGAAAATTCCCAGCAGACCTAGCGATCTGGAATGCAGCTCTGTCTACAAAAGTACAGCATCAGAGCAGACCTGTGATCCTTCAGATTTTCACCCGCTGCTGATGGGTCGTGGATCGGTGTGGTTTTAGGAAGACAAAAACGGCAGATGGCAAACGGCAAGGAGCGGTAACAGGACTATTACCCAGGGCAGAATGCAAGGTGGAAAAGTAAAGAGCAGTTCAGACTCACCATACTGACTGGGCTGCCCATAGCTGCCCCCCTGCTGGCCATATGGGTTGGCAGGAGGAGGCTGTCCGTAGGAGCCAGACGGCGGGGCATAGCCAGAGCCTGCAGGCGGCTGCGGTGGTGCCTGCTGGGGAGGCTGTGGCTGCTGCTGGTAGCTACCCTGGTGGCTGTATCCACCCGGCTGGCCCTGGTAGCCTCCCTGCTGCTGGGTCTGCTGGCCATAGCTGCTGGGCTGGGAGTAGGAGTTCTGCTCATATGAAGGCTGGCTGCCCCCTCCACTACCATAGCTGATAGTGACGAGAGACAAGGAAGGGCTGCTTCACAACGGCACCGGAAATTATGGGATGTAGCGTCTCCCACCTTCAACTGTCCTATTTGCTCAGAAAAACATTCCTAATTTCTTTGTATTTCAACAAAAACAGGAGCCTGACATTACAACATTTCAAGGTTAGCAAAAAAAGCTTTTCTACAGGGGCACCTTCCTATGATATAAACTATCCTGTCCTGATGGACCATCTTCAAACAGCTGCTGTAGCAAACTGAAACCTCCCCAGAATCGAACAGACACCAGGACGTCTAATTCTGTGGGGGGGGGGTGATTACCTGGAGCCGGGGTAAGAAGCCTGGGGAGTGCCTGACTGCAGAGGGTAGGAGCTGGGCGTCTGCGAGTATGAGTAGTTACTGTGGCCGTAGCTCTGGCTGTAGGCTGATGGGTTAGCCTGGGCCTGCGGTAGCTCTGGGGCCTTGCTCACCTCCTGCACTCTAAAGGGTTAATCGGCAGTCAGGCAACAGGCTACGTCGGGGGGGGACGGGGACGCAAAGCTTAAACCCAGCCCATTTAGACAAAATAACGATGCTAACTTGCCTCCCCAACTAAAAATACAACCAAAACGTCAACTCACATGAACCAAAGACTGGCACAAGTTAGAGGTTAGGTACAGAATGGTCAGCTGCTCCTTTGGGGGCCAGGGCTAGCGAGGGAGCTCACCTGGGGGGCCCGGCAGAGGCAGCCTGCTGGCCGTAACCTGGGTAGGCAGACTGAAGCCCGTAGGCCTGCTGCGTCCCATAGGATGTCTGGGAGGTCGGGGTGGAGGGGGGGGCACTGTCATAGCTATTAGCCCCATAGCCCTGGCTAGGCTGGCTATAGCCCTGAGCAGGTGCAGCAGAGGTGGGGGTGTACCCAGCTGGGGTGAAGAGAAACCCCCAAGACCATGTATCAGATAGGAGCCTTAAACCACACTGATCAAGATACAAAGGTAGAGGAATTAGAGCAGAAACATAGGCTGTCTTCTCTTAACGGGGAGCCCCTCTTATCGGGATCTCTTAAGGTAACGGGGGCCCCTCTGACTCAGGAATCGCTCTCTACTAAACCATTTCAGCCTACACATTGCAGCACCTCAAAGCCGGGAATATTTAAATTTGAAACAACCAGTTTTTACATGAATGTGTATGCAATTAGCCTAATAAACATTGAAACTAACTTTAAAGTTAAAGCTGTAAGCCCACAAGAAGGGTTTAACGCCCATGATATGTCCATGCTGTCCAGTTTATACATGCTGCTCACATCATCTACTAGTACGACAGAACGAGATTCAACTGGTCTGATTCTGAGTGCAAGTTTAACAATATACACAGATTAAAAATAATGAACCCTGTGAAACTAAACGCCATGACCTCACACTAAGTAATATCAAGTATACAATTTTTAAAGAATTCAGATGACTTTCTCAGCATGGAGAGCTTCTGAAGATGTACAAACAAGGTGCATGCAAACGACACTGTGGCCAAACCTGCAGTCGTCCCTTCTCCACAGGGATGGCAGTAAGAAAGGAGCAAGAAGTCACATTAAGACCGGATAAAGAGATTCACCAAAGCTCAGAGAGCACGTCACAGCCACCACGTCCCCTCTGTCTACACTTAACATCACTGGCTGTTACCACTGGCAATGGCATTAAAGAAAGGAAACTGAGCTGGAGTCAGTCAGGGAGCCTCATTGGTGTTTGATGCTCAGTGGGTGTTCCCGGGCCATGTCACTCACCAGAAGGAGGGTGCCCATAGGATGAGCCATAAGTTGGCTGGGCATAACCCCCAGCAGAAGGTGTGCTCTGTGTGTAAGCAGATTCAGCAGGCTGCCCATAAGAGCCGTACCCCTGCTGTTATGAAAAAGAAAAGGCACAGGGTGACGCCCGAGTACGCTGCTTCTCATGCTGTGCTTTCAAAGGCAATCAGGCACTCTCAACCCTGCGTGGCCATAGCTTGTGAAGAGAAAACTGAAACCTGAACAGAACCTTAGCCGTCCCTTACCAGAACAGGCATTTTGTGTTTTCACTATGCTGCTGGGTGCTGAGAGTAAACCCTCACCTGAGTACTTTGTCCGTAGGCCTGTGAGGCTTGGCCTCCATAAGATCCGTACCTAGAGCAGGGGGAAAAGTCCACTTAAAATTCAGCCAACTCACCTCACATGCAACAATGGAACAACGTGACCCAGACAGCTGATAGCCGAAGGCCGACTGAGACGGTTTCATTTAAACAGGTAGAGATAAGGAATTCACCTTGAGATATGTTAAAGAAGCACTAGACATTTCACAGTGGTCACTTACCCCTGCTGGGCAGAACCCTGGTTGTACGTACTGTAATCTATAAAGCAAAAACAACATTAAAAACCACACCATTTAAGACTTAAAATCTATCCCTAGTTGCCCAGATAACTATTCAATTCAATTTATTCATATTAGTGCCTTTCACAACACAATTGCCCCAATGCACTTTACAGGAGTGCACGGTAATTACAACGAACTTTGATGAAGATGGAAAAGGCCAGAAGACAATGGGGCAGAGGAACCAAAAACTCCTCAGTGAGGAGAAAAAGCAACCTCTGGGGGTCCGAGGTCAACTGGCTACCCACCCCATAGGACATGCTACTGTAATACAGAGCAGGGAAAGATACATGAATGATAAATTATAATCAAGTCCATCATCATTCTGATCCTCCACAATCTAGTCTGCAACTGTTGATGATGTTGAATTTGGATACTACATGATAGGCAAGTGAAGACTGCCATAATAATTCATTACATTATTAGAGCTATTATCTGTATGCAAAGGTTATATGTTGAAGTTACCATTTATTCCGACAAAAGCTTATAGCCTTTTGGGCCTAGCAAACAGTCCGGTTGTCCATTACTATTCTCCAGCAGCGTTGCTTTCACGCCGCCCTGTTGAAAAGCACAATCTCTACATCTTGCTTCATTTCACGAACTCACATACAGAACCAAAACCTGGATAGTGACCCAATTTCGAAACGCTTACTTAAACAGCGCATCTATCCGAAAATGACAATTAGTGAAATAAAAAGCAGCTCAAACTGAAGGTCCCGTGAACACTTTTACTACAGTGCACGTTCACCCTTATTTCGTGGAAATGTAGCGTAACAAAAATGGCGTGTGATTTACTTTTAGTCTTCCAAATTTTTTAACATGAGATGGTGAAAACTGCTGTAAAAGCACGGGCGAATCACGCTTTCAAACCCAACTGTTTGGCTCAGCGCTCCAGCTTCGCTACAAATCAAATTCCAAGCCCTTCATTTTTCTTTAAACACACCCATCTGTCTAGTCTCATCGCTTGTTTAAATATCTGTCCTGGAGTGCAGTTATTTCTCATCTACCGACACTAAACAGCTGGCAAGAACATGCCCACTGCATACCTTTAACATGACGCATATTCAATTTTATACATTTAATGGTAAGCTAGTTAGAATACACCGGCACAAATGTGCAATACTTGTCCATTTAGGTATCCATCGAACACCGCCATTAATTAAAAAACGAGATCATGTATTGACAAATTTATTGTTAACACAGGCATCATTAAACCCGGACGCGACATGAGCCGGCGGTCCAAGGTGCACCCCGCGTAGGTTCCCCGCCGTTTCAGCTCGACACTCGCCGCTAAACAAGAAAAAAAGCACCGTCGGCAGGCACGCGCGCGGACTGCCGTTAATAACGGACTTAACGGCCGAGCTGGATTTAAGCGGCCAACTCGCCTTCAGCTTGAGTCAGTATGCTAACCGACAAGAAGCGGCAAACACACGGTCGGAAAACCATTAGCTTGCACACAATACGCCAATAAATCAGTGTTAGTGTAGTTAGTGTATGAATGCGGCGTCAATCTGACATTTATTTAAGAAAGCACAGGAAAATATAAAACACGCCGTCGCCGGTAAGCGCACCATTTTCCGCCTTCTGCTCGACGCATCGGTTATAGACACCGTGTGCATTTTCAGCCACAACTTATTAAGAAAGTCGCGAAGAGCAATCTGTCACTAAACGAAACAGTGCAACCCCGTCAATACGCTATAAAAACCAGCGTCGGCGTCAACAATGAAGTAAAGATGGCTTACCAGCGGTCGACGCCATTTCGTGTCGCCTCGGAGTGACCTCAAGAGCGCATGCGTGAAGCTGAACCGTAGGCGCTACCAATATTTTGTAAGGGGTGCGCAGCTAATTGTGAGCTTTTATTTTTTTTCTTAAAAGCCTTTTCGAAATGAGAAGCAAGTGAATGATATCCCGATGGCTCGTACAGTTAATGCAAGTTCCGTTCCATGTGCACAGAGTCGCGAAGCAGCATGTGAATTTTTCTGAAAAAAGAATATAACTTTCCATAATGACGAAAGCATGTCGCTAGGGAGCGTCGTTAAAATCGCACAATGGGCGCGACATTAAATTAATAAATCCCGAGCGACGTACATTCCACACTTAAATATCAGCATACCGTATTCATTAAAGTCTTCTCTATTTGAACGTTCTGATACGCCTGCATTCTGTTGACTGTGGCGTGTTTGTAACTAGACTCCCCTTCGTTTAATTTTGAGACAGTCCCTAGACTGTGAGCTGCCATCCACTTTCGTTCTTGAAACCTCGAAATTATTGGAGTTGTAAGCCCCCTTTCAGTTTAATAGCGTATACGTGTGTGTTATACTGCTCGATCGCTAAGGACTGCTATCAGATATAAAGCAGGGATGGCTACCATCGTTCTTCATGGTTAGCTCACTGACACTCTGTTACCTTGTGACTTGAATCATTAACTGTGCGCCATGTGAGAGATAATGTTCTTTCATTTGTTCACGTATGATGCTTAAGCGCTGGGAGTCCATGTCTTTGCTGTTTCGGTCGCATCGCCCGGGGTTTCCACTGGGTACTGCGTTTTTGCTCGTTTTTATTCTGTCCACCTGGTTCGGGGGTATCCGAAGCACCCTGCATATCGCCCCAGGCACAGCATTCCCAGGACTGCAAGGTGAACAGCTCGTTTCTGCAAAATACAGGGCTCTCACGTGAGAACCTTTACAAGTTCCGACGATGACGCATTTCGACCCTCTTCGTTTCAGTGTTCGGGTTCTCACTTCACGCCTTCAGCCATGAAGATCTGCCCTCCCTACTCTATAGCGCCGCCCTGCTGGTGTTGCTCGGGCGCAGCCAGGAGTATCGCTGGGGTACCGTGGCTTTTCTGGGTCTATCTTTCCTGTCAACGGCCCTCCCTACAGTAGTCTACGCCTCCCTCCTCTTGATGGGCGGCACGCAAACTAGCCGGATATGCGGTTATTCTGCCGCCCACACGGCTATGTTCACTGCACAGTGTGGCAGTATGAAGCACAGGCACCTCCCTCGCTGGGCCTTCGTTTGGTTGCTTCCCTTCATGCTTTTGCTCATCAACGTCTCTCTGCTGCCCTCTTCACCCCTTCTGCTGAATCTTTGTGCTGTCTTCATCGGATTTTGCTGTATCCTTTCCAGCAGATTCCATCTCATGAAAACAAAATAGTGTATAATGTAAAGAGCATTTTAAAATTCATCCACGTGTCCTTGCTATTTGGGATAGGCTCCAGAGCACCCCTATAACTCTGTGTTGAATAGAGATTTAGATGGATGAATGGACGGACTTAAGTCCGGTTCCCTAGCTTTATGTGACAATTCAGTGGTTTTAGTACCTGTTCTGAAAATCAAGTCAATTTTCAAGAAAAAAAAAGGTTATTGACTATGATACTGTTGTGTCGGAAAAAGTATTGTGCTTATCCAGTTATCCCAGATGTTCCAACTGTGATCAGATGGCTGCAGCAAGGTGAGACACTTGCATGCTGGGGCCTCATGCCAACATGGGCATTTGTGGCTGCACCTTCCAGAGACTGGCTTCCCATCTACAGCCCCCAACAGAGGTACATGTTAGTGTGAAGTAGACAGCTAAAGACTGGACAGGGTGAGGTACTGGATAACAAGTCATAGGTAAACAACCTCACTTTTAAAACCCAAGAGGAAAGAGACCTTGGTGTAAAAGCTTTCAATGCTCACTCTGATCTAGACATTTTTGTAAAAATGTTTTGATTCGGAATGAAATACGTTTCTATTAGCATTAACATTAAATATTTCAATGCGGTGGTGATAACAGTAAAAGCAGTCATTGAAAGTTTCTGAATGGATGACAGAATGGTCAGTGAAGCCCATGTGCCCAACATTTCAGAGCTGTGCCATCCTCCCAACTTACTGGGCAGCCAGCTCAGCTGGATGGCCCTCCAGCCCCACCTAGTGTGTCTAATTGGCTGGAGCAGAGGATGGCCACGCCTGCACTAGAGGCTCAGCTATTGGATGAAGAGATGCTGAGGGTGGGGATTCTGGCCTCGCTCCAGGACACCCCAGAGGGACTGGGGGACAAAGTTGAGGTCCCTAAGTCTTCAGTATCATCTTTACGGTGAGTTTTTGTATCTAAGAAAGGGTTTTCTCAGCCCATTTCTGTTGGATTTTTGTGTCCTCTTTCATCGGTGCAAGTAAATTTTTGTATTGACTTTTGGATCAGCCTTTAGAAAATAGTCCACTCGAGGCTGCATCTATTAAAGGCATAAACAGTAGGTCTGCCGCTTTAAGAGTACAATTTAAATTCCATCATGTCATCTTGGACAATTACAAAAATTGACAAATTTGACGTAGAACATTTTTTGTACAGCTACATCTCATTTCTTGATTTGATGCTAACTGAAAGTTAAACAAATTCTCTTATGATAATTGGCAGTTGTTAAATGTCAGGCTTTCGACTTGTTTTGTGGATAATGAGACCTGTTGATTGTTACTCAAAGGTACAACAGCAGGGCCTCTCTAGTCTAATTGTTTACTGGGAGCAGCATACCCTCTGAAGGTGAATGCTTGTTTTTCTCACCCAGGCTACAGCAACTGGAAAGAATGGGCTTTCCCACAGAGAAGGCAGTGGTGGCCCTGGCAGCCACGGGGAAGCTGGATGGTGCTATTTCCCTGCTGGTCAACGACGGCATCGGGGAGGAGGTCGTGGTGACGTCCCAAGGAAGACGGCTGAACTCCTCCTGGAGCACCTGAGCAGGCCATTGTCCCCCAGGGTCCATAGGACCAGGATGTTTCTGAGACTGAACGAGAACGACAAACCCCAGTCTCCACCAAGCCTTGTGAAAAAGACACTTACAGTTTGGCCATGTGTGATTCTCTGAAACCTCTGTGTCATTGACAGTACATGTGTACGTATGACTATTTTGCTGTTTATAACTGTCAATAAAACATGAAGTTTGTATGAAGTACCCCAAAACCATTTAGATATAGGAGTGAATTTAGTTGTGTGATGGGTTTACATTGCACATCTCAGTATTTAGGCAACAGTGTGCACACACACAATGTTCAGTAGGCAGCCTCCCCTCTCCAGGGCTGCTTGTTTGAACTTTGCCTTGGAGTGTGTGAAGTTTTTGTTCTCCCTGTATCTGCTGGGTTATCTTCTGATTTCCAGAAGCATACTTGAGCAATTTGGCGTCCCACTAAGGGTCTTCCCCTGTTTTATGCCCAGTCTCTACTGGGTCGGGCTAGGCCTAGCTCTGATCACTCAGCAGGTCCGCAGTCTCAGGATGGATGCACTGCTCCATTTCGCCAGAAAGCACACGGCTCAGATTGGCCAGTAATGTCAGTGTTCTTGGAGGGCGATTAGCTAGCTGTCATCCATTCATCTTTCATCTTAGTGAGTGTCCCACAGCGCATGCTGGTCTTTGGTCCAGCTGAGCTCTTAATTTGGCTGTCAGAAAACTTTCAAAATATTATCCTCGTGTTTTCAGCACATTCTGTTCTGCCTCACGTCAAAGAAATGAAAGGCATGTTGTTAAAAAAAAATACACAAAAACAACAGTTCTTTATTTATCTAGTATCCAGAAGACTGCACACAAACATTAATGAACCCATGAGGATAAATACATGTCATTTTTACACAAATTGACTCGGCAGCTGCCAAGTGATCTAATAAGTCACCTCACAAGACTGCGTAATGATCAAAGAGGCGTTACTGGCGGTGGGTAATTCATCTAAGATACGATATTAATATAGTACAGGAGACACACCGACAAATGACAGCTTCAAGTTGCTTTCAGTTTTTTTGCTCCTTCTTCACGTGCATTGATGTGATTGGGGAGGTGGACATGGCCTGCCTGCCGGGGGCGCTGTCCTGTCTCGTGGAAGTGTATGGCAGAGAAACGGTGGCCCTGTCTGTGTGTGTGTGCGTGTGGCAGATGGACTGCAGGCAGTGTAGTGCACACCTCCCCCCCTTTCTCTGTCCTCCATCGGATGTCAGTTTCCTCAGAAGACCAGTCTCCCAGTCTCAAAGGATGGACATGCCCACTTAGCAAGGGGGGGCTTTCTCTCTCTAGTGCATAACGAAATGGATAAGAAGATAACAGTAAAACAAATAAATGAAGACGAGGTCTCGTGTTTATTTCCTGTAGACTCCTCTTGTTCGGAGTGCCCACAAGATGGCGCCGTGCTGTTCTGCCCTCTCAAACACTGGAGCCAATCCTCTGTCCCCTTCATCAGAAAAGCACCTTGAAAGACTCGATTTGCTCACATTCCGATTTTTAAAATCGCCCCCTTTCCACATGTGGCCTGGCACCGACCAAGTCCAGGCTGCAGGAAGGCAAGGCGTTTAGCGTCTGTGTGGTTTTGGGGGGGCATGTTCCCTGAGGCGCCCTACTTAGCGGGGTGGGTGGGATGGGGAGGTTGGAGTCTGCATCAGGGAGGGGGAGGGGCTGAAGCAGTTTAGAGGAGACAGCACCCTGATGGTATTGGAGGTGGGCGCATTCCCTGTGAGGCCCCCCCTCTGAGGCTACTTTCCATGTTTCTTGGTGTCCCGGGATAGCAGAGGAGCAACAGCCCGGTATGGATGCACCCCCGCCCGCTTGTCTCGGTAAAATCCAGGGGATGTGGTGCTGAAGGGACCATCTCCTGAGCCCAGGTCGGGTTCTGTTGGAGAGACAATAGGTAGGTAGGGCTGGACTGTAACCACAGAGCCAGCGAGGAGTTCGGAACATAAACACACAGAATCCATCTCCTGGCTGTTGTGTGGGATTCCCTGCGAGCAGGGAACATTCACGTCCTGAGTGGCAGCCAGGCTTCATAAAAACACACAGGCATCCCTAGGCCCGGCCCTCAGCAAAAGTGAATGGTGATGTCACGTTTGAGTGTGTGGTTCTGCAACACTGCATTCGTACAATTCCGAGTACAAGCAGTGGGCACCATTCCCGCAATGTGACCCAAAGTGGAAGTATGATCAGGAAGGGCCCTGGGTTAGCAGGTGTGACTGGGGAGCCAGAAGGGGAAAAGCGGTGAGTCAGGACAGGTGAGCCACACCTGTGGGGAGAACGGTTACCTGGCCAGATGATGGCTTCCAACAGCGTCACTCTGCGAGCCAGAAGCTCCAGATCGGCCTGCATGTCACGGAACATCTGCAAACTAACAGCCTACCGGAGATCGAGAACGATGACAAGGGTGGGTTCGGGGAGAGGAACCAAAGTGTTTTGGTCCTGGGGCCGCCTGGTGATATCCTGCCAGCTGCCCCGTCCTCTTTACCATGTGGGAGTGGCCTAGGAGGAAGCCCCGCCCCACCTGACCCCTGCCTCAGTCTAAGTGCTGCCCGCCCCCCTACTCACCATGAATACCGATCATAGTCTCGAGGATTAAAACCCTCTCGGCTAAAATCTTCAGCGCCTCTCGGATTTGGTGTATCCCGTCCCCCTGTGAAGATAGATACAGCCGTCAAGGTATGGAGCAGAGCCAAACAAGCGCATTCTCTCTCTGTGCTGGCTGTTAGAGGGTTAAAACCGGCCAGAACCCACCCACCCCCTCCCTCTGTACTCTGACTAGCCATGCTGAGAGACCAGGCCGGGCAAACAGCATGCACATGGCAGAAACCCAAGTCCCCGGGCAAAACAGAGCTGATTTTGGTCAACATTAGGTTCAGTCACACTGTCCTCATTCTATTTCGAAAGCAGTCTCACGCCAGAATGAGTCAGAATGGGTGGCAGGGCAGGAAAACACAGGCTGAATGAGATGAAAGATTTAATGAAGGGGAAATATTTCACAGTTAGTTTGGAAAGCAAGTTTTCAAAATCGATTTTCCTTTGTTTAAATTTAATTGAACTGCTCACAGCAAGATAAGATCGTCAGTTGCTAATCGGACAGTGATCCAAAACGACTTGAAATGTACTCAGTAACATCTTAAAAGGAAATGAGAACAATATAGCATAATAATCATAGCTATAAGCTTAATGAGGGCATCCTGCCCAGGGTCCACCCTGTCATCTATCCAGCGTGTCCTAAGTGAGGGTCCAGGTTCAGCGTGACCCTGGACCAGAGAAGCAGCTTTGAGAAATAAAATAATATTGCTCATCAATAGGAGCAGCAAATCTTTAATGTTACTATTTTAAGAGATACCTGTGATAGTCTTTCATATCAGTCATGACATTGGTTCTCTGTTCTCCAGCAGAAAGCATATTTCAACACGGGCACGTATAAATTTGTTTTTCTATTTTTAATTTGTGAAATATCCCCCCTGAACCAGCAGTCCGCCATGTTTACAAAAAGCATTCGGATAAAGTTCAAGCAAGCTGGAGGGTTTAGTAGCAAAGCTGTAACTGATGTGCATGGTTTCTCTGCCTCTGGGGAAGCCAATTTTGCTGGCCACACTCTGGATGCAAGTGGCTACCGGTCAAAAGGAGGGAGGATTTCTCAGCCATCACCTCCAAATCGCCTGAATTTTCCCAGTAAACAACAGATCCAGAACTTCACTTCCTCCACAGGTGTCTGTTTATCTGTGTTTAATTAGTAGCAGTTATTTCAAAGGGTTTCCATAGGAGAGGAGGAGAGCAGAGACAGCGTGAGTGTGGCAGGGTGTGAAAAGAGGGGAGGGTTGGGTGACAGTGACAGAAACAACAACACAAGCTTTAGGAAGTCACTGACACAGCCTACTGGATTCTGCTGCACTGTTATTTGTGCTGTTTGTCTCAGAGTTTTCAATTAGTCTGTCATATGTGTGCTGAGACGTGACAGGACAGTGACCAAAGATTCATGCAGCCGTGCATCGTGGGACGCGGGAGGAGAGCTGTATCCATTCACAAACTGCCCACCCCAGCTCAGATCTCACCACCTATACCATGGAAACGCAGAACATTTGGCATATACAATCCACAATAGTAATAACTGGCTGGCTGGGCTGGAGCTAGAGGGGTCAAGGCTGGAGGTGGTTCCAGGGTCCCACAGCTGGAGGGGACCCCTAGAATGTATGTGACAGAACATATTATATAGGGCTCCACGGCAATATTCTTTCCGAGGCCCCGGACTGCTGGCTGGGGGGTCAGTACTGTAATTTTTGGGCTAACAGACAGTCCGGACTTCTTCCAGGTGGCTGCTCTTTAATTCTTAAGTGTTAAAGTTAATGCTGGTGTCACTGTGTGTGTATTTACTGTACTGAGCAAGTCTTAGGCAAAGAAAATGTTCAAGGACATTTACCTGAGTAGTAAGGGCATATTTGCTCAGAAAATTTTACATTAGAAAATGTGCAACTGCACAGTAATACCATAAAAAGTAAGGAGATGGACTTCTGTTCACTAAATGTCTCTGATGGCCACAAGCTCAGCTGTAGTTCCCTAACTTAAACTGTACCACCAGCTCATTTAATAAGAGCATGCGTTCATTCACTTTATGGGGTATTAATTAGCCAAACAAGGTGTACTTGTAGTTGAGTATGTTAGATGGTAACTGTAAATTCAGGGATGACATGAAGAGATGTTGTGAAATATGTAAATTGGGACAATTTGACAGACATACAGTTTTAAAGCAACATAAGCATCATTTAAGCTTTGCTTTCTTTGTCTGCCTAAGACTTTTTCATGGTAATGTACTACACGTGTTGAACTAAATGCCAGGTGGCTTTCGTGGGATAAACAATTTACATGCCTCTTGTTCTATACCGATATCATATTGCAAAGCTGTAATGTTGCTAGTACATGAGTAAATGGTTATGAAAATGTCATCATGTATATGCCAAGTGTAGCAGCCTGGATCGTGACTGTGAATGGTAGCCATTGAGAGAGTTGCTTTGCGGGAGCAGTCAGACAGCTTTCAGGGTCAGACGGGACAGTGTTTCCTTTCTTTTTCTTAAGGGGCGGCCCGAGAACCAACAACGACAAAAACAGCAGATCAATCAACAGAGCATTCATCAACATTCGCAGGGAAACTTAAACTGCACATGGCATCATTAAGACAGCACAAGAATATCACAGGTGTTGGTGGGTTTACACCATCACAGGAATATCACAGGTGTTGGTGGGTGTAGACCATCACAGGAGTATCACAGGTGTAGGTGGGTGTAGACAATCACAGGAGTATCACAGGTGTAGTTGGGTGTAGACCATCACAGGAGTATCACAGGTGTAGGTGGGTGTAGACCATCACAGGAGTATCACAGGTGTAGGTGGGTGTAGACCATCACAATAGTATCACAGGTGTAGGTGGGTGTAGACCATCACAGGAGTATCACAGGTGTAGGTGGATTTATGCCATTTCAGGAATATCACAGGTGCAGGTGGGAATGAGACATTTTTAGAATTTGCTGAGGAATCTGGCTAGATCTGACGTTTATTCATATCTAATTGGCATTTGAAAAAGTAACTCTTTAAATTGTCGCTAATTGGATAAGAGGCACAATTTGTTTATCGTGGCATCAGTGTTTTAGCCAGAAATTGTAAAAAAAAAATGTCAGTGGACATTTTACTACACTTCTGAGCACTGAGCCAAGAATTGTATCACTACAACATCCTGTAATCCCATCCTTTAATCTCAAAATCACCCGCATATGAATACACAAACACAAAACAGACCTGCATAGTCACCGCCATTATCAACTTGTACTTTTATCACTTTGGCAAGACACAGAAGAATTATCTAATATTTATCTGTTTCTTTCTCTCACTGGCAAGCCTGTCGGTGGCCCCCCAGGGAAAGGATGTCAGAAACAGGTTTGGCGGATCAGCCGGTGCTCATTCTTACCGGTAGGCCCCTTTCCCCCGGTTCTCCTTTGGGTCCTGGTTCACCCTGTGGGGAACAGATGGTGGATGAGATGGCATCAGGTACAGAGAAACAGGTGACATCTGAAGGCTCTACAGACTGTTTGGTACCAGGTTGGTTCCTATGAAGTCTGAAATAAGATTTCTATCCTTAATAAAAGTATTATTCTGTCCTCACGTAGTTGTGTTTACCTGTTCTGACTGAAGTGATATGGACATAGATCATGTTGTGAGATGGACCATATGATGATGGGAAACTGGTAATTCTTATTGTCACGCGTATGAGGCAGAAGAAGATTCCATGTAAATACACCATCGTTTTTTTTCACTCATACAGCCCCGTTGTCCCAGTTTTCTCCTACCATCCCACACACCATTCTGTACAACCTCAACGCTAGACTGGGGTTGTAATACTAAGAAGTCTAATATTGGAACATACAAGTCAATATAGATTAAATCTGTGTCCTCCTGAACATATTTCAAAGCACTCTGTGCACTTGAAGAGAAGTTGAGGTATTTTGTCAGTTAGTAAGACCTGACCCCCCCCAGCAGCTTAGCGAGAGAATGGGAAGTGTAACAAACTGTGGATTTTACTTCATAACAGACTTGACTGTCTGATGCTGTAAAACAGGCCTGGACACCTGAGACTGCAGACAAACCCAAACGAGATGGTCATCTTACCGGTTCTCCTTTAAGTCCCCTATCTCCCTGGTGCCCCATTGGTCCCTGTGATTACAAGACCAGGTTTTAATGTGGATTACACGTCTCCGGATTTGGACAAAATGATGGTGGGGGAGCTGACTTTGGGATGCCTACCCTCTCCCCTCGATCCCCCTTCGGTCCAACTGGACCGGGAAGCCCCAGGCTGCCAGGCGTGCCCTGGGGGGGGAGCAAGTAAAAAGACATACATATGGGGCTGGAGGCTGGGTTTGACCCTGGACTGAGTGAACTCCAAAATGAAAGCTTTAAGGTAAAATCATTTTGACACCAGCCAAGTCGAAATGTGTACTTCTGTGGTTGGGATTTCATTATTAGGAGCAATTTGAAGACGCTTCTAATGGCTACCAATCTTCAATATGCCAGCATGTATCAGTGTCTGATGACAGTTGTCCTGTAGGAAGTGAGGTCCTCTTTCGACTGTGCTGTACTTACATTCTGTCCAGGAGGGCCAGGTGGTCCCATGGCACCCTCAGGACCAGGCGGACCTGGAGGACATCAGGAGAATGCAGCTCAGAAGATCCACCAGACAGAGCTAAGAAACCTATTCACACACCTAATGGTAGGAAGCTGAGAGTAGACTCACCCGCAGGTCCTTGGGGTCCAGGGGGGCCCTCTGGGCCCGGTACAGACTGCCTGTCAGACTCTAGGAAGGAGTTTGAGATGATCAGGTCCTGGTGCCGGCCTAGAAAATGAGACACAATGTGAAAATCTTCCATTTCTTTTTCTCCCATGTGACACTGGTGTCTCTCCACGATGCCTGCAGGCTTCCAAGTCATTATGCATATTTACAGTATTCCACCACCGTTCAGCTAATTAATTAGCTATCAATGAGGCTTCAAATCCGGAGCAGTTGTGATCAGTGTGTGGTGTACAAGACAAATTTAACACCATGGGAACCAATAAAATATCAGATAGTTAAGTAAGTCAGTGATTGACAGTTCACTGCAGCAAATTGTAACAGAAGCGGTAATATGCTAAAATGTTTTGTTTTAAATTGTAATTGCGTACTATAAGAAACACAGAATTCCTCTGCTAATCACAAACACTGGTCAAAGCACACACCTTTTGCTCACAAAACCCAAACTGACATGCCTGCTTCTTTCTGTCCAATGTGCTGAACACGTCTGGGAATGTGTCTATAAGTAATGTCGGTTCTAGACCATTTCAACTCGGAGGTGGGCTGAGGCCAGCTGTGTTGTTGGAGGGGCACAAACGAAAAAAGAAAAACAAGTTGCATTGCCAAAAATCAAATTAGTAAATTAATGAAACTTTGAAAATTCTCATCTAGGGGTCCAACGGGGGACCCAGGACTAGTGATGGGGGCCACTGGCCCCCTGGCCACCCCCTAGAACAGCTAGTGTAGGCGGCCAGCTTACGTTCACGTGGGCGCGTACCCGACAGTACGGTTTACGTCTTTATAGTTGGCGGTTGCAATGTTGCAATTCAGCCACAAGATGGCAGGGTTTTCAAACAAACGTTCCTATTTCCTCGCGTTTCCATACGAATTTAAAGTAATTCATTCCTCCAAACGAAAAACAGCAGCTTTAAACTTCTAAAATTTGATAAATGCACCAACAATGTAAAAGCTCAGCTAAAAAGAATGAGATTATAAGTACTGTTGTCATCAGTAATTTTTCTTTGGCTCGCTCTTCACATTCTTATGTGAATGAAACTGAATGTCTCGATATAGTAATGCAAAACAGAAATGACTATACGCTTGTCTACATTTAGTTTGTACTTAAGTTTACATACAGTACAGCAGCTTAAAGTTAGGGGTAGACAGAGAGAGTGTGCCACAGAACAGTCAAGTGAAATGCTTGTCTTTTTTTTTATCTCATCCCTCTTGTACTTCAGCACTTTATGATGAGTCCTGCCAAGCCAGTTATGTGATTTGAGTTAATATGTGATGGGGGTAGCGGCCATCACAAGAGGTTTTTCTGCTCGTGTCGAACTGACAGGGAGTTCTGTGTAAAATATGATATTGTGCTGATGGAGTCTCAGTGGAAGGGGGCTGGGAGATAAAGCCTGTCAACAGGAACATGTCCTCTTGCTGCCAAGGCCCATCCTGATCCAGGACACACACTGCTAACAATAGCCCCAGAGGGAAGATGACATTTAAATACTCTCTCTCCTTCTCTCTCTCCCCATCTCTTTCTGTCTCGTTCTCTTTCAATGATATTCTCTCACAGAAAATAGCCTAAACGGTGCAGCATGCATTACACTGACACTTAAACGGTTTCTAACCTGATCTCAAGGCATTCTCATCTGATCTCAAGTCAGCTGTCCAACATGACATGCATTACATCTCTTTAGACAAACATCTCACTCTGCTCTTTCTTCCCACCCCTCAACACTGTTACAGCACTCTATCTTTATGACGGTGACACTAAAACTATTTTTTGCAGGAGAGAAGTACTCTGAATAAGTCACATCCTCCTGTTGCCTGGTTTCCGCTTGTGGCACCTCGTTGCCATGGTAACCCTGATTGCCTCGTTATGCACCTGGTCCCTGTTGTCTCATTACGCATGTGGTTGCCTGGTGACCTTGGCCAGTCCTGGTGGGTGCAGCTCAATCATACCACTTTGTTCTGAGCTCTGAGCCAGCTCTCTGCTCCCTTGGACGCCTTAGGCTCCACCACGGTATACCTGCCTCCCTGTCGACTGGTTGCTATTACAATACGCCAGCTAATAGCCAAGAATCACTGCAATCTATGGGTACTCTGCTTACCAACGGACTGCCCTCTCCTGTTGCCATGACAAAATATGTACATTGAATTCCCAAAGCACAAGCCAAAATGAGTTACTTAAGCCAATTGTCACCCAAACTATGAGAGTCTGTAGCTTTAAAGGAGTAAAGGGGACAGTGATATAGAAAAAGGGGTGTGATGTGTGGGCAGAGGAGTGTCAATTATGGGAGTGGGTTTGATCTGTGGGCTGAAAATTAGTCAGGAGGGTGAGGTAAATTAGCATAAGGGGTGTGGTTTATGGTGAAAAGGGCATGGTTAATACAGATTCTCTGCAGGACTTGTACATTTCATTTCTTATGCTACATTGGCTAGTTTCCTGGAAATCTAAGCTGGAAAACAGGACGTGAATCTGATCATTTCATTATGGCAGTTTCTTAATTCATCATCTCTGTCTTGTAGCCTTTTAGAACTGACAGGATGCTCCCACACGTCTTTGGTGATCATAGCGTTGCCATTTCAGTTGTTTGGCTGCTGTACCAGTGACTGACCTTCCCAAACATGGCCAACATCCACAGTCTGCACATTTGGCAAAAAGTGCCTCCCCCCCCCCCCCCCCCCCCCCCCCCCCCCCCCCCCCCCCCCCCCCCCCCCCCCCCCCCCCCCCCCCCCCCC
>JAACJT020000034.1:27524562-27540749 GCA_009936485.2 Gymnarchus niloticus
CCTTGTTTTGGTGCGTCAGCCGTCGCCCTTTCTGCTTTTGTGCTGCCGTACCAGTCGCTGACCTCACCCAACACGCCCCACCACCCCCCCTTTCACCTGTGGCAAAAAGTGCCCCCCCCCCCCCCCCCCCCAGCTAGACTGGAGCAGCTGGATTTCCAAACCACCTCGCAGATCTTCTTTTTGGGGGCATCAACACCATCTCTCCACAGGAAATCTTTGCCCCAGATGAAAAAACTGCAGTTTTCCAAAGGAAGCTGGCAGTTGACCCCTCATTGCGATTCTGGGGTTGGGATGTGTGTGGACCCCCTTCCCCCAAGCTTGGCCTTGACTGGACAGACACCTGCCAATGATTCTCCCCTTCAGAGAAATCTTCCGTCCTGCTGAGTCACCCAGCACACATCCTGACAACCTTCTGTTCCCCTCACGCCTGTTCAGCACATCTGGTAGTGGTCGAGTGACGTCAGGGACTTTGTTGGCAGACAGGTTGTTTTTCAGCAACTCCAGACCCCCCTCCCCAAAATGGGGAGACCCCAAGCTTAGTCTATACTGAACTGTAACTGGGTATGAACACTCCTCTGACAAAGACTGAACTTAGATTTATGCCTTCCTGGGAGACCCCAGGCTCAGTCTATAATAAACTGTAACTGGGTATAAACACTCCTCTGACAAAGACTGAGCTTAGACCTGTGCCTTCTGCAGAGACGCCAGGCTCAGTCTATCTTGAACTGTAACTGGGTATGAATGCTCCTCTCACAAATACTGAGCTTAGACCTGTGCCTTCTGCAGAGACGCTAGGCTCAGTCTATCCTGAACTGTAACTGGGTATGAACGCTCGTCTGACAAATAATGAGCTTTGACTCATGCCTTCCGGGAAGCCTCAGACACGCTCACAGTAAGAAGTTCTCAGGTCTTGAGAGCCACATTTCAGCCTTCTCTGACTGAGCCCCACCTCCCATACCCCTGCAGAACCAGTAAAACAAAACCAGCCCCAGAAAGCCCCCCACTATGGCTGCATAAACATAATATAAAATTTTTAGGGTAAACTTCTGCTTTGGTTATACACATCACCATGTGGTCATAGTTACTGGTGTTAAACACAGACTGAATGTGCGGTGCAATTTTCCTGCTATGCTTTTTAATGAGACAGCCATTATTCATGAGCGCCAGGAGAGGGGGGCCGACTGTTTCTGGCTGATGTCACAGGGACCACCCACTTGAGGAGAAAGGGTGAGAGGTCAAGCCCCCTCCCACCACAGAAATCAAATACGATAGCTTTTCTGTCTTTATGGGGACTTTCCGTGGACTCCTACTGTAATGCGATTAATGATTCTGAGCCCCATCCTGATAGAACTCAAAAACAGATGACAGTTGTTTATAAAGCTTTGTTTTACATCACTATCTCCACAACATCTGTCCCCTAGTCTCTTTTCTCAAAGTTTGACTACCTAAAGCCTCAGAGACCAGTATATGTATGAACACACAGACACACACACGCACATACACTTGCCTCGGTCCAGAGGCCCTCCAAACTCTGGTATCCTGGCATGTGCAGGGGCCCCTGGTGGCCCTGGGGGGCCAGGGGGACCTGGTAGGCCTTTCTCTCCTGGTAGTCCTGGTGGTCCCTGGGGTCCTATAAGAAGAGAACCACACATCACAAAGCAATAAGGGCTGAGAGAACAACAACACCCTAGTGAATCCTAGAGAAACGGCACTTGGAGAAGTCGTTACACCTCATCAGTAGAGCTTACATTAAATAATGCATTTTCAAACAAGTCCAGCATTTGTCTGGACCTGGAACTTGATGGCAAGCAGTTAACTGAAGGGTGATGGTGTAGGGCACACAAGGTGCTCTGTTCACACATCGTCGAGCAGATGAACCTAACCTGACCTGTTCAAGTGAAATGTCCAGTAGCATATGACAGACGTCATAAAAGCGTCAGCCATGTGATTCAAAGTAACCGGCCCATCACTCCCTGGGGGGAGACTACTGATCATCTGGCGTTTTCTCGCGCGCTCGCCAATAATCACCGTGTGACCTCAGTGAGCCTGCAGTGGGTATCGAGTTACGCTCCGTGCTGCCCAGCACACCAGGTTTTAACGAGGTTGGGATGGAAAGACCCAGACAGCAAAATAATGAAGTACACAGGAGAGGCAGAGAGGAGGCGAAGAGACAAGCACAGCGTACTCAGTTTCGCGTCTTGGCCACTCTTTCGGAGGGTTCTACCAACAGCAGGGAGCAAGGATAGAGAGCTGAAAGACTTCTGTTTTGGTGTAATTAACGGGAAGGGATAACATAAATGTACGTGTGGTCTCAGCTCAAAGGGGGAAGCTGAGGGAGCAGCTCAGCATCGCCATCGTGTGGCAAATAAAACACAGCCTGTATCACTTCTTGAGATTACCGCTTTAAACTGGGCACCAGTCACTGTCTGATATGACCTAGAAGTGACCAGTAATAGGACCAATGAGAGAGGGGTTAAAGCAGTCGCTGAGGTTGATTATCCCACCTCCCCAGGTTTCAAAGCCAGGCTTTAGCTGTTGCTGTGAACTGGTCTCATTTTCCTCACCTTAACTGCTTCTCATATTTAGCTTATTAATTACTAAAATCCCAGGCAGCGTGTTGTGGTTTGGCACCCTGATATGGTTGCGGTTACTTTGTTACAACTGAGTAATGTAAATAATCTGAATTGGTCCAGACATCCAGCTGTTTGAGGCAGTTCTAATGAAGATATTAAAAATGATAGAAATGCCATTCTTTATTACCTCTCGCAACTACTTTCTTTAAACTATTATATATTTCATAGACACATTTCTCAGCTCATTTTAGCTTGTAGAAAACAAGGTAATGGATTTCACTGGTCCCCATGGCGATGACCAGGATAAGCAGTTGGAAGATGGATGGATGGATGGATGATGGAAAGAAGGACAGACGGATGGATGGACGGACGAATGATGGACAGAAGGATGGACGGACGGATGGATGGATGCATGGATGGATGGATGGACGAATGGACAGAAGGATGGACGACGGATGGACAGACAGATGGATGGACGGACGGATAGATGGATGGGTCGATGGACAGACGGATGATGGACAGACGATTGGACGGCTGGATGGATGGATGGATGGATGGATGGATGGACGTATGGGTTTTAAATGTATTCTACACTGGCTGTGTATCACTGTTTGGGCTAATGAAGCTTGGTTTTGGGGCTGCCCCCTCCCCCAGACCGGCTCAGCTCCCATCAGCCCACAGGCTCTGACATCACATTTTTTCCCTTGGTAATGAAGAGGAAGGCCTTTATGTCAGATCTGGCATGCTGCCCTTTGTACGACTGGTCAAAGTGAGGTTTTGTTTTGCATTGCTAGTGTTCATTCAGAGTTCAGCTGGGCAACGTGTCGTTTAACAGGTCAGCGCAGCTATATTATAAGCAAAGAGCAGTCAAATTCAATCTTTAAAGTTCAAACTAAATTTCTAAATGAGATCACTCTCCAGTTATGTTTTTGTTTTTTAACTAGGCAGCAAGGTATAATGCTACTCAAAAGATCTTTGACTGTCCCTGCTTCCACCATGCCAACTCCTAGCGGCAAAGCAACAGTCCTGTGTGTATTTTTACCCAGGGGACATCAGGGAGGGGGGGTCCTGTGGGCAGGATGTGGGGTCGGAGGTCATCATGCTGGCTGCTGTTTGGGGAGTGGAAACGTCCTGGCCTCCCTGGTCAGGAAACAGGCATCTCCCCCCGTTGCTGACTCAGGGAAAACGCAGTATGGCCGACGGCCCATCTCTCGCCTCCCAAAATGTTCGATTATGTCTCCGCAGAAGGTTACAGCACTGCACCCCCACTCGGTTGCCCCCCCGCCATGTTTTTATGTCTTTCTTTTATGGCTGTTTCTGTTTTTCTTTCCCCGCATCTCGTAGAATTCTTGGGTTGGATTTTCAGCCACATCAAACAGATATGGCTTTGTCTCACATTGCAAGATGTTTGAGCAACATCAAGAAATCTTTTTTTTTTGTTTGCTTTTCTCTTAAAGAACAGTGAAGAGAAAAAAAACAACAACAACATCAGGCAGAAGAGCCTTCGGGTTCACCGAAGACAAAGAAAAAGAATAAAGCTGAATACATATGGAAGAAATGAAGCTCTCTCTCTGAGCTTATGTTCCACTCAGATTGAATTCACATGGCCATTCTCTGAGAATGACTACGATTTACTTCGCTCTAAATTTGATTTACCCTGCAACGGGACCCCTGCTGTGGATTTAGGCCATAAAGGTCACACGATGCTCGGTTACGTATCGCTACCTTCAAGGTACTTTAATTTACTGGAGGGGTTTAATTACTCTGAGGGACTTCACAATAGAGACCTGTGTGAGTCAGCGTTCAAACTCTATATTCTAAGTTGTGTTTGAAGGCACCCCTCTACCCGTTTAGTACCTGCTTTGTTTCAAAAATCAAATTAGAGCATTGCAGTGAGCTCATTTAGCCACTGACAGTGAAAAATGCTCTTTCCTGCTCTCTGGAATGTGAGTGGGTCCAATCTTAGCCGTGCATTTTATACAAGAAGCCTCATACATCCTTCCGGGTAAACAGGACACTGAGCAGTCTGATTTATAGCCACAAGTCAAGATCTCTTTCCCGTCAGGACAACGGGGAAACGAAGGGCACTGTGCTTGTCTTAGCCACTGCCTTGTCACGTCTGTGACGCTGATGTCAAACATCCTGGCTGGTTCACACTCTCAGGCACACGCATGTTTGTTTGATATGGTTGCTTATTTATTGTTTGTTTATGGTTTGTTTATTGGTTATCACGCCACTGGCCATCACTTTAGGAGCTGCTTCACTTTTTATTGTTGTTCCCTGCTGACTTTTCTTGTCTGCCCACTGCCTCAGATGACTATAACTTCCTGAAAGGCTTCATGAAGAGTGTTATCAACACTTACCGGCTGGACCTGAGACTCCCTTTGAACCAGGAGCTCCAATGGGTCCCCTGACTCCTGTCTCTCCTCTAGGACCCCGAGGACCACTGAGACCTGGCAAACCCCTGGATCCAGGTCTCCCTAGAGACAGATGATTTTCATGGTTAATCTGCCTACATTCATTATATATACTCCGGGGTTCTTGGGCCTTTTAAACTAAAAATATGACGCCTTCATACTGGGCCGCAGTTACAGCCTCCTGCCGATCCTCTACTTCTGTGTATGTATGTAATAAGCTGACTTGTACCCTTAAAGACACTCGGCTGTGAGCCAGTGTGTGACTCACCGTCACGTCCAGGTGTCCCGTCCTTGCCCTTCTCGCCCTGTGGTCCTGAGAGAAACACAGAGGTGAGAGAGGTAAGTCTAGAGCTGAGAACCAGGAGGAGCTGAGACTCTGAGGCTCTGAGACTCAGACTCTGAGGCTCTGAGATTCTGAGACACTGAGGTTCTGAGGCTGAGCGTGTTTTCAAGATGATTTCAACAGAAGTTTTCCCATCCTCTGTTGCTGTGTAAATTACTATCAGGACATGCACTGAGTTCACCTGCCCACCAGGGGCACTGTCATAGCACTGCTTATATTGTAAAGCAAGATTGTTTACTTTAATGTTTAACTGCCTGGACGTTAATGTGCCAGTGGTGAAAAGGTCAGCCTTCTCTTGCAGGTGACTAATCAGTGGTGGGAAATGAGGTTCTGTTTTCTCATTCAGTCAGGCCTTTCCTTTCATTTAGATTGCTAGTCAGCGTGACATCTGCACAAAATCCGAGTGGGTGACATTGCAGGAACGTCTGTCCTCTTCTTGTGACAGTGTCCATTGGCTTAACATTCGGGTGGCGTGTGGCTCTGCTGTGCCCATGCCTGGAATGTTGCCAGTTTGAATCCTACGACTGAGTTTGAATCCCACGGCTGGGCGGAGTAACCGTATGACCGTTGGGTCCTTGAGCAAAGGTCCTTAAACCCAAACATTACTTCAGGGGTGGAGGATAAATGGCCGACCCTGCACTCTGACCCAAAGCCTCATGCTCACCTGTGTGTATGTGTGTTACAGAGAGAAAGATGAGATACGTGAAGACTAAAGAATTCCTGTGTACTTCTGCTTCTACGATGGCCAATAAAGCTTCCTGCATTCTTTCTTGCATTGTCTTTACAGATGCTGGCCAGATTAACGCACAGCATTTGGAGGAAGGCAAACGGCATCCCTGTCCAGTAGTCCAGCCAGGAATCAGGGGAAAGGTGGTAACCCAAGGGAAATTCCAACTAAGGCTCCAGGTCTGGGATGGAGATTTTGGCTTCTGCTGGTAGTGTCACCTTACATGGAGCAAAATGTGGAGACAGAGGCTCCTCAGATTGCTTCAGATACCCGTTTCTGGCTGTGCTCGGCTGACATCGTTGCCTGAGAGGAACAGATTATGGTGCTGGGTGATGGTCTGCACCATAGAATCAGAAGTTCTACCAGCCTCAGAGAGCTTTAATTCCCAGCACTGTGACCATCAATCACAAACAGGTGTGTCTTGATGATCAGGTGGCCAGTTTAACATGCAGACATCCAACAGTCTAAGTTACCCTCTCCCTATCCCATGTTCCTCATGACTCGTTGAACCTAAAATGCCTGGTTGAATCAAGGGGACTGCTTGTCTCTTAAAGATTGGCAGTTACTGTCCTAATATACTGGCATCACAAATCCATGGCCCTACCGACTGGGCAGTTTTATCCTGTTTCTGGCGAGGTACTATGGGAAATCCACACATGCCGCATGCTTGCATTAAAGCCATCTGAGTGTGAAAGGATTTCCAGGTAGCTGCAGGTCTTTGGCCTGTATGAATAAATGCAGATACTTTCACAATATACAAGACTTGCTGTGCAATCGAGCTTCTGTTAACCGACAACACAGGATATAAATGTCTAGTGCTGATTGTTCTATGGAAATGTAGAAGGCTCTCATCTCGCATACAATCCTGAGTTATGGTCCAGAGGAAGTTTTCGGTTTTAGGAAACCAGTCTACTTTGCCAAACTCCCATTTAGCGAGATGAGGGCGGCTTGGGGAGGTGGGGTCAGGATGTCTACCTGTGAATGAGTGTCAAGAAATGCAGGGAAAAGGATTTCCTTTATCCTCTTAACACAGTATCTGCTGCACGTTCCTGAGCACCTCCATATAACAGTATGCTGTTTATGACGGGACAATTAGTACCTACCTACAGGCCCCTGAGCCCCAGGAGCACCTTTGGCTGGTATCGCCCCCATCAGGGAGGATGCTGTTATACCTCCATGGCTCTGAAGGTGGTGATGCAATGGGGCAATGGGATTGGTCAGCAGCTGGACCTGGTGGAGCCAGCAGTTAAACATCGGCATAATAACAGGAGCTTTAAATATTAACCCATCAATGCCTTGATGAGACCCAGTCCCAGGTGTCCATGGGGGACGAGGTGATGTACCTTTGCTTCCAACGAGCTGAGTCGATCAGTCAGTACTGCAATCCGACTGCAATTCAAACAGCCTGGCAGCAGGTGAGAGCATGGAAGTGGAGAAGAAGACGGGAGTCAGTGAGGGACGGCAATGCTGATGGTGGGCAGCAAAGCTCCTTTGTGTGTTTATTGGTCAGTAGAGGATTACAAGCAGACCAGGCCAATGTGGTTTCTGTTGTTCTGGCTGCATGTGATGCTCTGAACATCAGAGACCACTGAAGAAGGGAAGGTGGACATAAACAGCTTACGAATGGTGATAACAAAACGATTGGACCAACAGAGATTTTTGATCCCAGCTAACAGGTTCTAGTTATGGGGAAATCCTTGGAAGGTCAGATAGAATATCTTCTGTTTTCTACATATTTCAGGTATGTTACATTTTGGCAATATCCTGAGAGCCCATGTCATTGGGAAGGTCAGATGAACCGTACAGCAGTGTTCCGTACTGCTGATTTTAAATTCCCCCCTAAACTGTTCTCGCACAGCAGTAGCAAAACATTCGAGAAACATAAAGTATATGGTACATTTAGTCCTGAGATGGACTGGTGTCCTGTCCAGGGTGTACCCCAGCCTTGTGCCCTATCCTGCTTGGGATAGGATCCAAGCCCCCCCATGACAGTACCGGGATAAGCAGTTAGAAGATGGATGAATAGATGTGTGGATAAACTTCCCCTGCTATAGTTGGTGTATGGCTGCCAAATGAGGTTCTCCAAAGTGCTGAGATTGTGTTCCAGTAGCAGAGATGTGGGTGGTAACCTAAACGTTATCAGCAAGGGAGCTCGGTCCAGGGTCTTACTGGAGAGGGGCTCCGCTGTGTGGGCCGGTGATTGCCGCAGAGTGGCCTGTTTCCGAGTGGCCTCTTGAGCCACCAGCTGACTCCCGGACTCTGAGAAAGAGAAAGAAGCTGAGTTAGATCATAAAGTTTCAGCTTTCTGCTTCTTCTTTGAGGAAGAAGCTGACTTCGATCATGAAGTTTCAGCTTTCTGCTTCTTTTTTGAGGAAGAAGCTGACTTCGATCATGAAGTTTCAGCTTTCTGCTTCTTTTTTGAGGAAGAAGCTGAGTTAGATCATGAAGTTTCAGCCTTTTACTCCTTTTTTTGCTGACGAGCACCTGTCCTAGTGTTGGTAATAACATGGTGGCTGCTGGTTCGAGTCCCCTAAGGAGCCTAACTCTACTACCCTAAAGTCCGGTTGTACAAACAAGTAAATATTTGAGGACACTTTGGATGAGAGCTAAGCAATACAAAGATGTGCTTCAGAGTGTTTAATGTAAAGCGGTGGCAGCAAATACACGTAGGTTTGCAAGAGAGAGGGCTTGGAGACATGATGCGAAGCAAGCTAATGCAGCCCCAGAGCCAGCTTATCGGCCAAGAGTGCAACCCATTGGCTCATCAGCCCTGACAGAAACGGGATCAATCGGACTGTTTTATTCAGATTTGCTTAGCGGACGGTGCTTCTCTTTCACTTCCTAAGGGGATGCCTTTCAGGACGGTTCCGCTCTGAAAACCTGCAACAATAAAGTCCCATCCCCCTCCCCCAAGCCCCAGGGCATGCTGGGGAGAAGGGGGCCCCTCGCCAGGTAACCCTACGAGCCTGATGTGGGGGAAAATGACACAGGGCAGGGTTAGGGAAGGCAAGAGAAGAGAGGGGCAGGAGCCTTTGACAAAGGGCTTTGTCTACGGGATTCATGCAGGGTATTGCCCATTCTGTCAGGCTGGGCTCAACCTACTAAACGGGCTTGTTTTGTATCACTTTGGGATGACACAAAGGCAGATTGTTTTGCAGCATTTTTTCAGTCGATTTACAGAAACACTACAGAAGATGATGCAGTAGACAAACAACAGCCTCCCTGTATCATGAAGCCGGGCACTGTTCTTTGTTTAGTTTTACTGACTCTGTGAGCCGTGGGCTGAACCCTAAAGAGCTGGTTTGAGCTCACTGCCCTTGCACTCAGCCTGGCCCCTGGGGGTGGCTCCAAACAGCCAGGCTCGGCTGAACAAAACTGCTCTGGGCGAAGCCAAAGTCTGGACAGTAGCAGTGGGAGAAATGAGCTGTTGACAGTTGAGATTACTGTGCACCCGCGGTAACCAAATGGTTTAACCCACTTCCTGAGTTACATTATTGGCTCTAGTTAGTAGTGGTGGGACAAATGAAGCTTCAAAACCCATGGTAGGTGGGAGTATCCCAAATGATTAATCAATGCTGGAGCTAAATGAGGCTTCAAAACCTGTGGTGGATAGGAGTATCCCAAACGACCAATCAATGCTGGGATACTCCCACCCACCACGGGGTTTGAAGCCTCCTTTGTCTCATCACTACTAGTTGCATTTATCCGCCCATCACTTGACAGGCCAGCCACTGTAGTGATTTTCAAAGCCTCAACTCTTTCACTGCTACAAGACATGCAACATGATGAGTTTGGGATCAGCAGATAATTAATAAAGAGCAGTGAGACTGGTCGCCATGACAAGACAGGACAGACTTACACGGACTAACGGAGCCAGATATATCAGGGCAGGACGTAAACATCAATTACATATACAGAATAGGAGCCAAACACTTAAAGATTACAGATCCAATGGCGTACTGCATTTTTAAACTGTACAAATGTACCACTTCATAAAGATATATCATAAGCAACAGGAATTACTGTTTGTATTGCCTGTTTAGGTGACTGTTTATATTAGCAATGTATGTCAAACTGGCATCACTGCGTGATATTAATGTACTTAACTATACATGAGCATCCCTGAACTGAACTTTACACGTGTGGGTAGTTGCATCACGTCCTAATCTGGATCTTACTGGTTCCTATTGCACGTTATTTTGTGTTTATAATACCTCACATGAGTTCCGAGTTAAGCAAAATTTCTCTGCTCTGTTATCCATCTGTCTGTCAGTGGTTGGGCGCATACAGACTCACCGGAGGTTTCCAGCAGAGCGAAGTAGGTATCGGTAACTGTGTCAGATTTCAGACGGGCTCAGGCTTCTACACAACCCCACCACCCACTCTCTGACTCTCCTCATACTTCTTTCCTCTCATTTTCCTGCACCTCATTTGAAAGACCCCCCACATGAAAATTTTCTGCTTATTCTGGCCTCACTGGCAAATTTTTCTGTCTTCCTGGACAGATTTCACCGTGTCTCCCCGCATTCCTCTCTGTTGGCGTGCTGAGAGGCAGCGCTGCACCTCACAGGAGATTACACGCTAATTTGAGAGCACCCTCCCGCTTTTTGTCAAGCGCAAGCCCAAGGTCGTGAGTGCAGGGGTCAAGGCGTGTGAACGGACCTGGAGGCCAGCAGCTCCACATCTCCTTCAATGCTTGAGTCAACGGTCCAGATAGCGCCAATGTGGTGACTGTGCAAAAGTCAAGGTGACTGTTACTGTGACTCTGTGGCAAGACCATGTTGTCGGTGGGATGGAGGTTTTGAGCTTACTAATGTTGGGAAATGAGAGGCTAGGCGAGGAAGAAGTCCTTTCTTCGGTAGGACAGACGTTCTGCCCATTTTACCCGGCCCCATTTCTCTTGCCCCTACCCCCACCCCATCAGAGCTGAGAGGTTGACAGCTTTTCAAAATGAAATGCCCTCCTGCATGATGACTGGGGTTATACAAACAGGAACCCCTCCGATCCCTTGAAACTCAGGGAAGCCCATGGCGTACTTTCAAACATAGGCACACGGCGGGGGTGGGGAGGAGGCAAAATCACAGTGTCAGCAACACTGACGGGGGGCACTGTCATGCATGGATGACTGACTGGCCAATCAGACGACGTCCGCAGAGGCTGTTAGCTGTTGGTCTGGGTGGGCTGTGGGTAGCCAGGAGGGAGCCATTCTCAAGCTGGTCCCTATGACTCCTACCGCCCTTCAAGTGTTATTAATGGGCCAAGGTCAAAGCTTCACTGATATTCTCGCAAAGTAAATAAACCAGGTCCCTCCAAGAGAAACTTAGTGCATATTTCTTGGCCTCCTGAGTTCATGCTTTGATTGAGTCTCACTGTTTCTTCAGAGCCCATTAGTCTTTCACTTAAAAAAACGCAGAGGGAGCACCACTGTTGTGTTTGCTGTGGTCTCGTCCCTGTCTGCAGTGGATGGACTTATTGTTACATGCTGCATTGTTCTCTGTTCCAAAGACTGCAGTGGTGGCTGGGTAATTAGGCAGTGCCATCGGCTCTTCTGGCTTCCCCTGACTTTGACGAACGGTTCTTTCCACACACTTTGGACCCCATGGCTTGGACAGAAACTTCTGTTTATCACCCAGGTCCACTTTTTGTCCTTTGTCCTTCTTTTCACTTAGTTTGTTGTTGTTTTGCTGTTTGTGCATCACCTGCAGCTGAGGACTTCTATCTGACCAAATAAGGAACATGGAGTTCATGCTTTTCAACCTTGGTCTTGCTCAGTTACTGCTTGCATTTTTTGTATCATGGAGGTCCGGTCCATCCTCAAGAAAAAGGGACAATAAAGTGCCATCGTGCTCCAAACTGGCCACTTCTGATGGGTGGGGTTGTCCTTTATAGGGATAATACCCAGTAAATCTCAATCAAACCTCAGAGACACCAATGGTGCCCAGCATACTGTGGCAATAAGTTGCATGTAACTCATGATCCCCACCCCCATGATGCCAGAACTGAAACAAATCTGCTCTAGATTCCCAAGTTTATTTTACTTATCACAGGCTCATGAGTCACCTTATCTTCTGCTCTGCTCCTACGTACAAATGATTTTCTCTGTCCATCCTTCCACCATGCCCAGGTCTTCCGATGATGGAGTGGATTTATTTCACACATGTGAGCAACAGATTTGCTGGGTGTTTATTGGGTGGCATTCTGCTCCCACAGCTCCTCTGTATTGGAGAAATTTTGAAAATGTCTGTTGTGTCCTGGAGAACCACAATAGGAGCAGCTGAAGACTCCCTCACAGCCTCGGAAGAGGCAGAACGGCTGAGGCAAGCCTCTGAACAGGCAGGACGGCTGAGGTGAGCTGTAAAATGGGCTTACTAGGCCAAAGTGAGGAGATTTTCCCTTTAGCATTCACATGATTGCACTTCATCCTTTAGCTTTGTCTCCAAAACGTCCAAGCAATCGATAGTCCAAAACCCCTCCATCAGGCTTGTTATCCCTGCCCCTTTCGACCCCCCTTCCTACATCTGTCTTCCAATGAGATGAACAAACAAAAAAAGACCCCTTTGTGGCTATTCATCTTTGTGCGATTCTCCATCTTGTGCTCTGGCCCAGTTGCAACGGAGTCACGTGGCAAACTGGCAGCAGTGAAAATCTTGGTGCGGGAGGCTACGGCCAAGCCGGATGGTTTGGCTTTTAACTTTCGAAGGCCGAAAAGCTGGAATATTGCAAGCAGGAAGCCAGGCATAGACAGAAGCACCTAATGTTGGGTGAAGACACAGGCATGAAGATGGGAATGAAGGAAGAGGTGTCACATTGGTGTGGTTGTCGTGTGAAAAAGAGGCTGAAGAAAAGTCTACTCAAAAGAGATCCCAGACAGAGGAGAAGCATGCAGATGGTGGTGGCAGATTCATGTGAGACTGCGTGAACCTGATCTAATGACAGCCTTCGCTTCAGTGTCTGGACAGAGGTCCTGTTTGTTCCTTTCACTACAGGAAAGGGCCCATATAGTGTCAGAGACACAGATGGATGCCTTTGCCTCAGGGTTATGGGGGTGCTCTCTTAACACACCTGAGGGTCCAGATGTTCACCCAGAGTCAGCCTCTAATCTGCTCAGGAAGGCTGTTTGAAGGCACCCCTGTATGCTAGCAGGCTCTGCTGACATCTCCTGATTCTGATTGGCAGTGCTGGGTCTGGGGGACTGACTCAAACTAATTACAGAGTAGGACCCAGTGAAGCACCGTGGCAGCTCCACGTGGGCCGGATGCCCCCCCTGAAATGGTCCCCTCCTCTATGTGAGGCTGCACACTGAACACAGGAGTATGGCGAGAACTGGCTCTCAGGGCAATAAATAACTCCAATGAATACAGACACAGCTACCGTCGCCCCCAGCCCCGCCACTGCCTAATGCCCCCCACCCCTTATTTTTTATAGGCAGGTTTGAAAATGACTCACCTGGCAGGTGAGTGTGGGAGTTGGGTGAGATTGCAAAATAAAGAAGTCAGAAATATTGAATTATTTTTATCATGAAAAGGTGTAAAAATGACTAATCCAGGGCCGGAAACCAGCCACCAAAAAAAGAATTTCAGAGTGTCTGGCAAAATGAGGAGTGTGATCCAGATAAACGTGTTAAAGTTAGCCTTGGTACATCTGGCAAAGTAGAGCCACATTTTCAGACAGTGACCAAGATGGGACACGCCACAAATAAGACATTGTTTTTTTAAGTCTTTTTTTCATTGTTAACGTTCCAAGAAGATGGAAGTAGCAGGCTGAAAACAAGCCCTCTCACTGCAGCCTACGACCTCTGAGAGAGGCCGTTTCAGCCACCCCTGTATTCTCATACTGCCATCCCATAACACGCTCGGTCAACCTCAGTGCTCTATGTGGTTCCACACTTTGGTGTGTCTGGCAGCCCCGGTCTTCAGGGGGATGTGGTCCAGCTTCACGAGCATCTGCGGTCAGCTAGAAGACCAGGAGTGGCATTGTATAAGGCCAAGTCTAATGCTATACTAGATGCTCTGGTTCTCTGATACTGTGATCGTACTGTAACGTTAATAATAAACAGATGTCCGTCCTTGTAGGAAAACAAACTTTCTTACGTGTTTTTTTTTTAAAGATAGCATATCTTTAAGAAGCAGCATAGCTAAAACTAAGGCACAGTTATCTATGGCAGTGATGATGAAGACTGCTTATTAATTGCTCATCTTTGACTTTGAGGAACCTGGAAGATAAATATTTTCGAAACCAGATTATGAACTACAGACGCTTAAAGGAGCCTATTAAACTGCAGTCAAAGGAAGTATAAAAAAGTCTACCCATCAACCATCACGCAGTTACATTAGTCTGGGGATCAATGTGTTGAAAGATAACAGTGAAGGTTACCTGTTATCTTTGGGAAGCACTGACCTGAGATGCTGATGCATTATTGGGAGTGTCAGTACACGCCTCCCCGGTCCTGTTGAGTCTGTCTGCATTGTCACACTCACTCTTATTTTACCACCTAGACAGTCGCATGGTTGACTGGCACAATTCAGCTCAGGTCATTTAGCTCAACTTTCCTCAAGCGGAGTTCCCACTTTGGACTATGAGTCTGTTGCCCAAACCACTGTGCCATAAGGTACCGTCAGACCTTTCAGGGTCCACTCCTGAGCGTGTGATGGACCCATTGTTGACAGTGGACTTTCAGTCCCCAGGTTGTGAGCCCAAGTCTTCATCTACTACGCCACCTACTGTCTGATTTCAGCATTCTACTGATACGGGTCAAAGAAAACAAAGTAACTGTATCCTAGCTCTCCCATCTCTGGGGAGCTGGCTCTACATGTCTACATGCAGGCAGGCCTCAAAATGCCTCCTGCCCTAGAATAACAAATTTGCCAGAATTCTCTTTAAGCATTTCAACTTGCACAGATTTTTGTAATTCACACAGGATTGTCAAATGTGTTTGTTTTGATGCACAAGTGGGTTTAGCATCATTTATTGTCAGCCAATCACAGGCTGACACAGACTCCATTATATCAGTCTGTGGGGTCAAAACGGGCTCATTGCTCTGCTGACGGGACACGGCCTCTCTGCCGTATTCTGGTAGTGAACACCAATGAGTTCTCCCTTTAACAGCCAATATGAGAACTACTGCACAAGTGAGGGTTTAGCCTGTCTTTCCAAGCAACCCTCAAATGAAGCCTGAGAGCGAGCCAGTCAATAAAGGGAACAAAAAACAATGACTACACTTTACTTGCCAGAAAGCAGGTCTCCCGAGTGTGCTGCTTGCTGACAGAAAGGGGCTTTCCCTTCACCCTCGCTCTGGCCATTCAGCCCAAATCTGCCTCAGCACTCTGCACGGTCACAGAAACGCAATAACTGCACTCACAGCCTGGAAGAGAGGTGGAAATTCCTCTGGGCTCAGCTGCATTCAGTCAGGAAGGAGTCTGTGAGGTGTAGCGTCTCCATTGGATTTGGGCTTGGCCTCACGTCGGCCGTGTTGTCCGGGGTTCCTACTCCCACACAGACCTCATTCTTCCCATTAAAGTTCCTCGTCTGTTTTCTTGACACTAGACAACCCCGCATCACCAATTCAAATTCTGCGCTTGGTCCCCACTGTGAGCCCCAACCCAGGCTAATCTGTCCCATGTCCACACCATGAATCAAATGTGAGAACCGATTTAACTCCGGTGGGGAACGCCGTCCCCTAATTTGAAAAACCAAGATGTATTAACAGATCTTCATAGCCATGTTGTTTACTGTGAGGAGCAGCACATCTGTTCACGGAGGAAGCAGCCCAACGTGACTGTAAAAGGCGTGGGGTGGTCTACAGGGGCTGGTGGGCGAGCAAACTCCAGGCAGGAGGCAGAGTCAATGCCATGGAGCAAAAAACGGACTGTTGTATAATCCATACTGCTTTTATCCTCTTTACTTCTGTCTCATAGGTTTTGCCCAGACCACTCGTCTGTATACAAAGCCAGGTCTCACTGAAAGGCTGTCCCACCATATGGGAGAGAGAGGCCAATCCGCAGCTGAGGTTAGTGGGCAACCCACGGTCACAAGACCGGTGTGTGGGCACTTCCTTAATTCACCTTGATTCACCTTAATTCAGCGTAATTCACCTTGATTCACCTTAATTCAGCGTAATTCACCTTGAT
>JAACJT020000034.1:27540849-27558087 GCA_009936485.2 Gymnarchus niloticus
CACCTTAATTCAGCGTAATTCACCTTGATTCACCTTAATTCAGCGTAATTCACCTTGATTCACCTTAATTCACCTTGCACCACCTCCCAGGGTAAAAGCAGACATACACCAGAATTCCACAGCAGGTTAGCTGTTGGAGTAAGGAAAATCACAGAAGAAATGAGGATTCAGAATGCTTGGTGGGAGAGCCAGCATGAGGCATCAGTCATTCTCAGGTTTACCCCACTTCCCCCTCAAGGCTATTTCATGGTTCCCGTGATTCAGACCCTCTCACATCATTCCCTGTGGGATTTGATGCCATCAGTACTTATAATTTCAGACCAAATCACAGAAGGCATAGAATAAGCAGGGTAATTTGACCCGCATGTATTTCTCTGTCGAGGACACACAAACAACATGGGTCTTAGTTGAGCGACTGTGTATTATTTTAGGTAAGACATATAATTTTGTATGATGGACAGAGGATACTATTTGCCATAATCAGAGATTACATAATCACTTACTGACAGCAACAGTATTTTGCAAGAGCTCAAATTCCTCTGATTCCACTCCATCCGGTTCCCAGTTCTTCTCAGAAGACAACAAGCGTTTAAATGATCCATTTTCCCTTTTCGATTCTATCACAAATGGAAAAAAGTCTGTCTGTTTCAGTGGTTGTCCATCTAGGATACTTCAGACCACCCGAAATGGGCATTACAAGAGGTGGAGGTACATTTGTGTTTCAGAAATATCTAAATCTGGAGAGGCCGGATGGAGTGAGATATTCTGCAGCTTTGTCCAGCTGTTCCGCACTAACATGCAGCTTCACTGTGTTTCTTTTTTTGCCTGATTTCGCAGACCTGGCTCTCCAAATTCTATCACAGACCAGGCACATTCAGAGCAGCTGAAGTCAGCTCAGACACTGCCTGATACTCCCCCAAACACGGAGCTTCAGCTTTGGGAGAAAGGTCCCAGCACCCCACCCCCCTCCCCCGTACACCATCATTTATCTGAAGACGGAGAGACGTGTGTTTTGGACAGAGAGGGACACACACACACACACATACACACACACGATGGTTTGAGCGAAGGGACATCTGCCAGAGTCAATATCTCTCCCCAAAAACCTTCCATCTGGTGGCATGGGTCCAGCTGGTGGCCTCACTGTTTTGACGTGAGCCCTGTGACGAATCTGCACCCATCAATCTTTATGCACGGTGTGCGCGTGGCGATGGAACACGAGCAGGCGTCCTGGCCTCTTCTCCAGCCAGAACTTCCCCCTCAGAGCCCTTTCCTACACATCAGGCTGTGCCGTATAGCCCACCCTGATACTCTCAAATGGCTCACATGCATGCACTCACACCTGCATGATTTTATTCAGAAGCAGACAGGGCGGGTGCAGTCCTAACGGTAAATTCACACTCACAGCAGGCTTCCAGATGACTCGGCTGAGCTGGATGGGATCTACTTAATTCACCCACCGCTGAGGTCAGAGTGTGGCTGGCACCACCTGGTCAGGGGAACAGAGCCAAAGGGCTCCGGGCAGAGCTCCACTCAGACGAGGAGCGCCTGAACAGGCCTGCGTTATGCATGGTGCACAGGTGCATGCTGGGACATTAAACCAGTGACACGTATGGCAGGTACATAAAGGTCAAAGGTTGCACTGTATGAACAAGTTTGGGGGGGCATTTATACAGAGTACACACAAACACTTGATATGCACTCTTAATTTTGACTTACTTGAATAAGATTAAAGTACCCATGGTGGGGTAGGAAGCCAGTTAGCCTTGGACCCAGAGAGGAATTTTTCCCTCCTAAACTCCCAGCAGAGTTTTCTTTTGGCCCTCTATTACTATCTTTTACCACAATGAGGCTTAAAAATGTAGAAAATCAATTGCCGTTATTTCAGTCTATGATACTGGACATGGCCTTTTTCTGCATGCAATATTGTTAATGTAATGTAACAATGCTAATTGTACTGAAATGTTCTCAATAGATCCTTCCTTTAGCATTTTGTTGAATGTGTATTGGGAAGGAGAATTTTTTCAAATGATTCAAGCTAAGTAAATGAATTAAAGTAAATACACACACACACACACAAGGCAGCAGAGGGTTTGACTGCCGTTTCCTAATCCCGGTCTGAATGGCGTCTTGTGTGCCATTGCATTCCATGGGGGCTTTTTGGGAACAGGAGCCCAGAGCGGCCGCTTGACTTGGGTCCGGGTACAATTCAAAGGAAACCCGCCTGAGGGTGGAGGAAGGGGGCTCAGGTACAAAAAAAGACAAAATCTGGGGGCTTAGATTGTTCTCCTGGAAGCCCCCTCATCACGGAGTATGGCTTCAGGGGCCGTGAGATGGCTCTGGATGTGCCTTACAGAAGAAACTGGTTTTGGCCAGCAGCACGCTCATAGCTGCCAACTGTGAGTAAGTGGGCTAACAGCCTAAACTGGGGGATTGGGGGGGGGGGGTGTCTAGGGACTTGTTTAAACATTAATAAATGGAGCATTCAGCTCTGCTTAGCACTTCTGATGGAAATGATCAAGGGAAAGCTGCATGGCAGCCCGGGTTCACCAAGCGATCAGACACAACGGACACCAACGTCCAGGAGGGTGACATGGTACTCCAGCTGTCATAAAATTCACGGTCTGCAGGTCCACAGCTGGCCTACAGCTCATGGTGAGGAATCTCCCCAGTCTGTGTTTCATGTGGGCCTCCTCTCATTGCCGATTTATCTTCTTTATGTTTCAGTGATGACGGCAGAGATGAGGCAGGATTACAGTTTGAATCTAATGTCAGTCACTGGTTATCCCAATTAGATCATTAAAAAGTAACCAATCAGAAGTTGAGTTAAGACGGCAGGTCATGGGGAAGACCTGACAACCCCACCCACTCTTGGGGTGAAAGCCGCATTATTCATTAACAGCCCAGGCAGACTCTACACACAGTGTGTTGGGATGCTCTGGTGATCTCAACGTGCCTAATGGTGTGGGGCATGGAGACAGGGAGTCATTCTGGAATGCCATACTCAGGCCCCCTTACAATGACACTGTTCCATGGAAGAGGCCCAGAGGTACCCCCCCATTCTCAAAACAACCCAATTAATGGGAACATCCCCAAAAACAGTATACCGACATCCCTCCAGAGTACAGACCTACACCCAACAGAGTACAGACTTACACCCCACCAGAGTACAGACCTGCATCCCACCAGGGTACAGACCTACATCCCTCCAGAGTACAGACCTACACTCCACCAGAGTATAGACCTGCATCTTACCAGAATACAGACCTGCATCCCACCAGGGTACAGACCAGCATGAGGATTCCCAGGCATGTAAACATGAATAAGAGCATTACGGTCATCAAAGCCAGAGGTAAGGTTGGGAGGCAGCCCACCATAGATTGGCTCCCACACCTCCAGGCCTCTAGGGCGGGCAGCTCCACCCAGCCCCCCCAAGTCAACTTCAACCTGGACAGAGCTTTGATGAAATGACTGTTTCCAGACCATAGGTTATTCACAACAGGAGGCAAGCTTGTGCAAGACTTTGTGCAAGCTTGCAAAGCATAAAACATGATGGTGCAGTACATATATAAAATATATATTTCATAAAAGTCAATGCAATTGTTAGAATTCTTACACGATTTAAAGTGGTTGTAATATGCTTTGAATAAATCCAGAAAATGAAATTAAGGTGCAGGTATGAACTTCAAAACAGGAATGTTGAAGGAAATGCTGACTCTACTATTTTGAATACCTCCCCCAGAGCACAGAGCCCATGATTCCGCCAGGGCCAAACTGGTGCTATAGGCAGGGAACAATAGGAAGCATTGTTTTGGCTGTGTCAGAGCCAGCCTTGAGGGAGGCAGTGGTGTTAGGGGGGCCTAGGAAGGGGGTCCCACGAAGGGGACAAGAGCGGAACATTGTCTGCTTAAAGTTTTTATTACTGTAACATCTGCTTTCAAGCCTACTGGCTGTCGCCAATGCCCCCTCATTTTCCTTTCAGGTTTTTCATGTATTTGCACAGGTGTAATTACCCTGCCCTCCCAACGTGGGAGGGGGTAGTTCTGCTTGAGTTATGCACCATTTGAGATAAGTGCACATTCTTCCCTTGCGAGACCAAGAACCAATAAAGCCTGATAGGGAGGACACCTCGGTTGTGGGGGCTCCAAGTGGCCTTGAGGGGCCCTGCGAGGCTCACAGGGGGGTTCACAGACCTCGGGAGTTAAACCACTGGGGCACATTTACTGGATGGGCTCGGTGCCGCAGCTCAGTGTTTGAAATCTACTGCACCAGCCTTCCAAGTGGTTGGAAAATCCCAGCAGTTTTCCTGCTGTAAAAAAAAAAACTCATGGTCTGTGGCTTCCAGCAAGAGTAAAGGCCTAAAAGCGAAAACGCTGCTGGAACATTTGCCGCCCTCTGCGTACGTCCCCCGTTAAACAGGCGTCTCACCCAGCAGACCCCTGCTTCTCTCTGTTCCAGTTGTTTTACTGGTCCCTCAAAGCGGAGTGGCCTCTTTTCAATGGAAATTTATTAGGCATACAATGGGAATTCTTGGGAATCAGAGTCACAGTCATAGTTGCTTTGGTTTGCTCTGCACTGCTGGTTCACCCCCATCCCCCCATTGTACCTCCCTCCTGGCCCAGTCTCAAGTGTAACCTACCCAGGGAGATAAGAATCCCCCCTCTGTATTTCAGGGAGCGGGTTGAGCACTTGGAATAAAACTGAATTTAAAAACACTGAGTCACCACATGGCTCCCAAAGCACTACTTTAAACGCTATGCCACCTACTGGTGAAGGTTTCAGTCCTGCCAAGACTCTACTGCACCAGCCAAATTCTGCTGCATCTGACTTGCACTATCACCATGGAAACCTTAAGGCAGTGCCAACCCAATGTAAAAACGGTCAATCAACTAATACACATTATGACATCACCCAGAGAGAGATAAAGAGGAGAGCACTGAAAAATGAATTGCAAACAGCCCTTAAAAAGACACATATTATTGAGCCACAGAGTCAGCTCCCTGGAGCTGCGTGGGGATCGAGCGGCATTCAGAACGGACTGAGTCCCTGGTCCAGAAGGCTCATGGTTCCCTATAAAGAAGAATCTGCGTGGTTTGCTGAATTGGTAATTAATCAGCGAAGAAAGACAGAGGTCCCCAACACCACATTCCAAGACATTCCATGTTGGTATCAACCTTTGACAAGCGATAAATTTGCAAATGGCAGAATACAGTGACAACACAGAATATTTAAAATTATTCTATCTAACTGCATACCCTGGGTAGAGTTGCAGGGGGCACTGAAACCTATACCAAGCTGCACGGGACACGAGGTTGGGGTACACCCTGGATGGGACGCCAGTCCATCACAGGGTAATAAGCTGGGGTACACAATGCAAATTTCGCCTTTTGCTCCATCTTGTTTATATTTCATGTGATCAGTTGACAATGATAACCTTCACTTTGCATTATGGTTTACATGGAATATTGTAGCATACATTACCATTTGCAGTGCATTATCTGGTGTGCCAGATTGGAAATTAGTGCACAGTTTTGTAATATAGAGCAATTCCAAGTGCAGTTGTATTAGACTGCAATAAGGCCACTTCTGATCATAAAATACCAGATAAAACGTGAAGCCGGTCTCATGACCGACTGATCGTCCGACGCAGCCTCTTCCATCAGAACAGAATACAATAGAGGTACTACACTCATCAAGTACAGGGTGAGAGTACAAGGTCAGCCAACATGCAGTAACCCTGTAGCAGTTTAGTGTAGTTGGCATTATGACCCTTGATCAAGGGCCCAATGATGATATGGCAATTCTGTCGGCCAAAAGATTTGAACCCATAACCTTGCAGACAGGCAGAAATCTCAAACCCACTCAACTACAGACTACCCTTTGCCCTCCAAACCATATTAATTTCATTATCTGACTGTTATTTACCAAAGCCTTTCCCCTTCACTCTTATCTGTGATGTGTGTGCTTAAATATACTTTGGCATATAATTCATCCTTTTTTGTTGCAAAGGAATGTGATTTGTAACAAGCACTGAAAACATGGCTCATCCACAGTTATGAAACTGAATCTACTCTAAACAGATGGGCTACAGGAAGAGCAGCATGACATGTGGAACAAAAACTCAGATTTTATTACTTAGAAAAAGGGACAATATTGCAATATAATTGCGGAATCCTTTACTGGTATGTCAGATAGTACAGGGCTATCTACAAATTGCATGTAAAATCACTGTATTAGCTACTCCAATGGGAATCAAGAGAGCTGATGATTGACAGGATACCATAATCCCGCCTACTACCACAGTCAAAGCCTTGTTTTATTCTCTATCAACACAAGCAGGTTCCACATGAAGTGTCGCTATGGACCTTTGCCACACTGTTAGACACTGATGTTATGAAAAACTTTTAAATGATGTACAGGCAACAGTCACCACTGCTAGTAACTCGGTCATAATCCCAGTCCCTTGTTTCCAGTGCTGGGACTAAAGGTAAGATGGAGAAATATTTACTGAAACATCCTGCAGGACTGCAGAACTGGGATTTAGTACTCTCAGCAATGGCGGACGCACTGAAGCTGGTTATTATTTGTCCGTTTTTCAAGTGCGACACTACAACTCTGCGAGAAAAGGTATCTCCCCAAAACAGGCCCCAGTAATCCTGAGCGTTTGGGAGCTTGAAGGAGCAAGCCAAACAAGGAACAGTAAACTGCTAATGAAAACCCACTGCCCCTGAAGAGTAAAAACACGATGAGAATCAGCATTAAATAAACTCAAACTTTCACCAAAAAAACAAAATTACTGAAGACTAAACTAAACTAAACCCAGGACAACGCCTACGTGCAGTTTAGTTTTATTTAACTGACACTCTTGTCCAAAGTGGCCTCACAAGTATTTGCCATTAAAACACAAAATGCACTTCTGAAAGACAACCGGAATGTTTAAAACAAGGTTAAGGCTGAGCAACAGCGATCAAAAACTCAGAAACCAGTAAAAACTTTAATTCATCCAACTTGTGCAGAGGGGAGAATTTCCAAAAAAAAGAACAGATTTTTGCAGATCTTCCAGCTCACAATGATTCCATATTTCCAGAGTTATCAATGAACTTTTTGGTCTTTCTGCAGATCAAATGTCTCATGTAAACTAGCCTTTTATGGTTATTAGGAGGAGGACAAAGCGTATTTGGAAACAGGACATTTTTGGACTGCCAGAATAAAAACACCATAAAACACAGTGAAGAGTTATGATTTGTATGGCTGAGTTATCTTAAAACAAAGCCTTGTTAATAATGTAACGATTTATCTTGTACCAACCCGATTCTCCCACCCCCAGTTAGGACTGCCCAATCAATCAGGGCCAAATGAAAACGTGAAAGACCGGGGCTTCACCAGGAGGATGCCACCCACAGCCGTAAAGGTGCCCAGTGGACAGCCGAGGCCAGCACAGGGGAGATAAAAGTAAGGGGAACCCAGCAAACCTGGCACTATGTGAGGATTCTTTGGACTTCCGCTCCAAGGTCATGTGACCCAGCAGAGACTAAATGGCATGCAATTAGACTCATATATGATTTTATTCCTTTATAATGCAGGAGTGGTATCTTAATATCAACACATTATTTTACTGTGAGGGGTGGCATGGTGACTCAGTGGCTTGCACTACTGTCTCATGTGCCCAGGGTTGGGTGTTTCAAGCCCAGCCTTACCTCAGTACGGTTTACTCGACTGTCACATGTTGCATGGGTCTCCTCCCTCAATCCAAAGACAGACATTGAGGCCCACTGGTGTTTCTGAACCACCCATGCAGTATGATCGTGTTTAAGTGTAATCATTTGTACAGGCTGGCTAGTCATTACATTTGAGCTGTTTTAGATAATAATTTGGTGTCACTGCTTCATTTTACAGATCATTCCCTTTTTAATCAATTGTACGTTAGGCATATTCATGGTTTCTGTGTTTTGCTGCTGGATTTATCCGAAATGGAGAGATTTGCTGCAGGCTCATATCTCATAGGTTGTCACTATAATGGGTCATCCAGGCCTGGGGCCCTCATACTCAAGATTCACACAGGGATTCCTGAACAATGCTGCATCAGTAAACCTTTGATCTCTTCAGTTTGGGTTTCTCTGACTATTCAGATGTCAGCCAGTTGTAAAAATAAGCCCGGGTTGTTGTCTTCCTAACCGAGGAACTTCTTTTAAACAACTACCACCATCCCAAAGGTACTGACACTCCAGTTGTAAAAAACATTGTTTTCTCAATTGGAAAGAGCCCCAAGTTCTGCAGACTCTTAGTCACTCTTAATCAAGAACGGGGTCGACTAACTCCTCCCCTTTATCCCATCCTTCCTGTGGTATCATCTTTCCTGTTTTCTTTTAATTGTCATGTCATTGTTTCCTACTCAGGTTCACTTCCTGTTGTCATTGATTCAAATGTATAAATATACACACGCTGGGGATGAAGCATGTCTGCATTTGGTCTAATCCCAGCAAAACTTTCAAACTTCTCAGCAGAGTTTCCTTCCCAGAGCCTATTAAATGGTCCCAGGTCATTTTCCACCGCTAGAAAGGGGCCTTTCTAGTCCCAGCTTAGTGCAGACAGCTACGCAATGTCCCTGTGCCCAGAGGGTTCCTTAACAATATTCGACCTTGGCCTGGCCCCTACTTGAGTTACCCTTCTCTTGTCTGAGCACTCCCGCCCAGTGCCCCCCCGTCAGCACCTTCCCTCCTCCTGCAGGCCATTTTGGACGTGGTGGGAGCACAGACGGCGTTGGGACATGACGAGGCCTCACAACGCCTGATGTTCTGCACAGCTTCTGTGGTGTCAAGGCTGTGCTCCCAGTAATGAGTTCTCATAAGCACTGGGTGAGACGTTCATGAAAGTTCTGGAACTTTCCACAAGACTTCACTGTCTACCTCAATTATATTCTAATCTCCCCTGGTTTAATGTTACAATAGTGTTTTACAGAGCTTTTACACTGAATTGCCTTTGTGTACAGTATGTATGGTATTACTTCCTGAGATAATTGTTTACTTGTCATTTTGTTGACATATCTTATGTTCAACTTTTGGGAAAGGTCCTATATAAATATCCATGCAGTCTTATGCAGTAAAGGGTCACAGAGTCTATGTAATAATGTAAACAATAATTTTTGTAATTAACCCCCAATGTGTCTTCCTCTGCCTGCTTTGGGAACACGAAGGCTGGCACACAGAAGCAGTTATGTTCATACTTCTGTGTCTGGTTCTCTTAAAGTTGCAGGAAACATGCATCTGTGAGTGTGTAACTCTATCTGTGCATGAACAGAGGTTATTGTAGTGCAGTCAGAAATTCTGGCCTGAACACAGTCACCTCTGCGCTGGCCTGTGTCTGTCAGCAATTACGTTCAAATTTGTCTGTGCAGTTTGACACGGCACCTTGCTGATGTTGACTCACAACGTGCTCTAAAGCAATTTATTACTGAGGTGAACTCATCCATGCTTTTCATTAACTCTATCTAGTATTGTAACGGGAGGCCAACGACAAAACAAACATCCAAAGTTTCAGAAGTAAGAGAGGCAGGATTAAACAGACAGACAGGAAATGACCTAGATCTGGTCCCTAATCTTCTGAAGCACCAAAGAGTTCATAAATTTGCTCATCCTTAAGCCACCAAGCCTTACACTTCCACATGAAGGCAATTCTTGTTTAGCATTGCATGTCCACATGATTTTTTGAGAGCATACACCTGTTGTGGAGTCATTCATTATCTCCTGATGCTCTAGGTCCTGGTTTTTTATCAATTGAACGCACAGTTGGATCAGTGCTGTGGAGCAGGACGCACTCTGTTTGAGAGTATGATAGGGAGGGAGAGGGAGAGAGAGAGGGAGAGACACAGAGGGAGAGAAGGGGAGAGGGGAGAGAAAAAGGGAGAGACAGAGAGAAAGAGAGAGGGAGAGGGGAGACAGGGAAGGAGAGGGAGAGAGAAAGAGAGAGAGAGGGAGAGGGGGAGAGTTGGAGGGCAAGGGGGAGAATGGAAGAGAGGAAGAGATAGATAGATAGATAGATAGATAGATAGATAGATAGATAGATAGATAGATAGATAAAACAAAGGGAAGTATTGATGGCGTGTACAGGCTGGTCAGACTATGATAGTTTGTGTAAATGTAGGCCAGTACAAAATAAGTGCATGTAACCTTAAGACACAGAAGTCGAACTGGCTCCAGGGACCATGGTGGACAATGCAATGAACTCTCTTTAAAGGCCATTCTCCAGCCCTGCCCTGTAACCACCGCACCCAATTCTGTGGTGCATGTTCCAACTCCAAACCTAAACTCTCCTGTCTTTGCTAAGTCTAGACGCTAAACCGCTAAATAAAACAGTAAACTAGGACACAAACAACGAAAATGGTGGGCAATCTAACAACTGGGATTTGAGAATGTCATGTTTCCCAAAGGGCCATATGTTCACCCTGCCCCTCACACACATCCAGGATTCACAGCTCTGACAGATGTAGCGTCGGCTGGTTTATAGACAGCCCCGAGCCAGGACTTCCTGTCCATGTCAGTCTTTACTCCTGCGTGAGACATCAAGGTCTTCCGTTTAACCCATTTCCAGACTCAAGGATGTTAAACAAGCACAACCACGCAGAAACCTTCACCACCACATATGTGGACAAAGACATCTACCAAAGACAAGTCTCCTACAAGATACCTGAATTATTTTTAAATAGAAAAGCAAAAAGGTTTTCACTGTTTTCCAAAGCTTCTCATATGTTAGGAACGATCCACACAGATGTGCATGGGTGAGCCATCTTCCCAGAAGGCAGTCAGTTGGAAAACAGGCATAGCGGACAATATATTCCCGTAATATAACACATTGAGTTGGCGATCTGCCTCACCAAGGCCATGCTGGTCGTGGAAGGTGGAGCCCCCTTGTCAGGGAATCACGTGAACATATGAAACTCTCAAGAAGAATCACTCTTGAGAAGGCCCAGATGCTCCGCTCGGACACACCTGGCGTCCCCAGGGGTGGACGACGGTGCTGTTTTGTTCATCTCAGTCCTGTCTAAAGCTGAATGTCACTCAGAAGGTGGGAGGAGACCATCCTGAAGCTCATCCTCCCCTCTACAGGACACAAGGGCACTGCTGGAAGCAGCATTTGGAAAGACGTCACCTTTTCACTTGGTCTGCTCTGTGGATATTTGATGTCAGCTCTTTCCACCAGCGGGGGGGGAGAGAGAAGAAATGACTGACATTTCCTTTATTGAACGAGTGTTGTTTAATGTACACATTACTGTGATTGTTTAATCCTGATGTCATTTACAAGGGTTTATATATAAGGCTTTATCTTTTTTTTAGATCATTATCAAAAAATGTAATAATTGCTCTGGATGGGTGAATAGACAGCTGTTTGTCCACACTTAGAACAGCTCACAGAGACACTGCATTGTAGTGCTCTCGACTCCTAAGTACATGTATTCTGTCATCTTTAAATACTTAGCAACACCAGGGTTAGCAATGATGCTCAGGGTGTGAATTTTGTTTATGGCAGGTGATAGAGGGGTAATAAAATAACTAACACATCCTTGACATCTTTGACGGAAGCTCGTGTTGTGGTTAATTAAGGACACGACTGATAAACTGTCCATTCAAGTTCAAGGAGGGGCTTGCTGTTGTACCCTAGAGGAAAGCATTAACCTGATCTTCTCCAGCAAAAATAATGCAGCTGCATAACTGGATAAAACACAGCACCATCGGCTATGAAATTCACCCGCAATGAAAGTGTTGCTTTTGTCGGTAAAGTAAATGGAGGATCATTAGGTGGGGGGCCCAATCAATAACATTGTCTAATTCTACTGCTGCACCAATCTCCACCCTGCGGACACAGCGCATCCCTCGTAAAAAGTGATTCACTGCTCTGTGTCTGGAAGCCTGCTTCAGTGTATGTGTGTGTGTGTTTCTGTCAGTCTTGCATGGGTATCTGTCACCATCCGTCTGTCGATATACCTATTTACATACCCGTGTGTGCCTCTGTTACTGTGTACATACATATCTGTGTCTGTCCGTAAATGTATGTACACCTGTCCTTGAATCTGCATATCGGTGTGTGCTTACTTATGTGCAGCTCTGTGCATGTGGGCCAGGAAGTCAGCCTAAGTCTTCTCCCGTAACGTAAGCCTTACTGTATCCTGACCTTCTGCCCTGGAGACTGTGAAGCCACAGTCCAGCTATAAACACCTGTCTCACTGTACGTCCACCATCTCTGCTGTTTGTCTGCGGTGGGCGTTCAGCTCTGAGGGCAGTAAGGGGCCCTGCAATAACACTAGGATCACCCCCATCCCCAGCCATGTGTCCCAGATCAGTGGGCCTGCAGCCCAGACCGGGGTAAATTCTGTGGTTAATAAACTCACTCTATGGGGCAGCTGGGCAGACAGCCATTACTCAGCAAGGGTGGAACAGCACAAGGACAAACCCCGCCCCCTGTCTCACCTTCAGATTTCTCTAAGATTTCAGCCAGTCTGGCCCCCAATAAGCTTACTTCGAGTGCCGGCTGTGTGCCCCAAAGCTAACTAATTGCAGCAAAAAGGGGAACGCGTCACGTGTCCGACAAAGTAGAAACACAGTAACATGTTGGATTCACATGCTAGACGCCCAACAAACCAACCACAATAAAAGTAACGTAGAAACATATTTCTTAAAAAAGTGGCCTCATTTAGAAATATACTCTGATTTATTTGCTTTGGAGAAGCAGTGCAGAATAGGAGGTGTAAGTTATGGACCAATGTCCTTAAAAGGACACAATGAATTCTAGAATAATAAACAATATGTTAATGGCAGATAGGGAGTTTAGATAACACTTAAAAAATGGATTGGTGCATATAAACTATGCTCATATCCTTGCATGCACAAGCATACACAAGCTATGCTTGGGAAACATGCTCTCCACACTTTGTTTCGGCTGCTTGTCAGATCGCCGCCATCAGGTATGGTATCCTGTTGAACCGGTGTGATCTGTGCCATCACAGTAAGGCTTACGTCAGTGAAAGCCATCTCTTTCTGCTGACTGCCTTCACCATCTTTCTCAAAAAGTAGACGATGGTATCAAAGGCAGCTTTGAGACAATCACCAGAGGATCGTGGTCCTACTGGTGTTTGTGCCTTGTGTCCTTCACCCATATGAAATGTGCCTCAAACAGAAGGCAATGTAGTGTGTCCAAGTTCTCCTACTTCAGACCCAGAACTAACAATAACCATTGAGTTTCCCAACACGCTTCAGAGCTCCAGGTCCCACATAGGATACGGGTGAAAATTTCCCAGGGAGATAGACCCCAGTGGGAAATCTTTGTGCTCATTTACAGCGTGTGTGGATTCAGTGCCCCAGTACTGGCCTCGCTGTAGAGAAACAACGGCGAGTTGTCTGTGGGTTCTAGTTCTAATTACATAAGAGCTACAGAGGACAAAACATGTACTATTAATAAGGGTGATATTTCATAATGCTGGTGGTAAGTGCAACGCACCTGGTGATGGGCTTATTCCTAAAGGGCTGTTTGTACAGGGTGCTTATATAGCTTTGGTCTGTACTGTGAATATCTGTATTATTGTGTTGCATTCTTAATACAAAAATCCTGACCAGCATCAAAATATGAAAAAGAGTGCAGTTAGCTAGCAAAGGAAATAAATGACATTAACAGTTGCTAGTGAGCAAAACGTCCCGAGTGCCCGTCACGCCATATCCTGTGGTGGCAGCGGTCGGTGTTCCTCACGGCTCTCTTCAGGGCTCATTCTCACATCTGGAGGCAGCCTGGGAAAGGCAGAATCTCAATCTGATTTCAGCTGCATTTAATGTCCGCAGCTGCCCTGGCATCCAGAGCGATAACAGGAGAGATCGGCCGAGGTCCCGGTCTGCTGAGCCACAGTTTGGCCAGGTGCCAGGCCTTAGGCTGGGTGGGGGAGGGGGGTCATGGGGAACTTGGGCCGGGGGTCTGTCAAACACATTCCTGTGGTGCCTGTCCTCTATGCTGAGCGTGGGGGATTGGGCAGGGGGTGTGCATCTGTTACTTTGACCTTGAAACCAGTGAGACAGACACATGTATATCTTATGAGGGTCCTAGACAGACAGCACCAATCCTTTTTAACCCACACTGCACTTGTCTGTGCAAATAACAGATGATTATCCACTAAGCAAAACTGGTGGTAATTAAACATATGAGCCTGGCAGTTATATGAAGAGATCTTGTGATTTGAGCAATTACACATAATTTCTTTAAGGGGATTCAGCCATTTCAGCTTGACTAATGTCAGACTGTTTTTGTTATTATTTGTTATTCCCCACCAAACAATGAACCACAAAACACTGACGAAGTGAAGTCGGGAATTTCTGAATCATGTAGTGCATTGAACAAACTGCTGACTTTTTAGAATCGTGCAGCCCACTGCCCTCCCGTTTAACTTTCATGTTTTGCTGTCCTTTGTTTTGCCCCCAACTAAACTGCTTTGATTTTCCATGCCTGTCACAGCCCACTGTTTGTTTATGAAGCACAGACACACTTGAGGACCATATCTGAGCTGTTAAACCATGAGGGGGGTGCGAAGGAAATACTTTGAGCTTGCTAAAAGAGGCGGGACTTGGGTGGTTGCAGATGGGACGTCATCGTACAGCCCCACGGTTCACACCCATGTCTCTTGCTGTGTCCTGATGCAACTCAGGTGCAGATATGGGCCCAGGCTCAGTAGGATGAGGACATTTAAGCCTTGCAGGGGGGCACAGGAGAGACAAAGGAAATGAGGGAGGTACATTACAAGCCTACAAATGACATAAGCATTCAAGGCAACAGCTGAATTCAAAGTGTCGGACGGGATTCATTGTTTTGATAATGAGATCCAAGCCACATGCCACAAGGGCTGTTCATCCATCCCATCAGCTTCCTTAATAAAAGAAACGCTAAAAAAATCACGTACTAATGAGGGTCCCACTTCAAAAAAACTCTCGTTTTTTTTTGCGCTCAGGGGGACAGTAGAGTCTTCACAGTGAGCCTGGCTCTGCTTCTGCCCGGCACTGGAAGACTAGATGCCAGATGTTGTGAGAAGCCACTGGCACAGACTCCATGATCTGATGGGGCCAGGCCAGGCTGAGGACGGTGATGCTAGGACCACACGTTCTTTTGTCGATCAATTAAGGAATTTGCAGCTATTCATGTCTGGGACCTCATTAATGAAAATTTGCTTAAATTTCAGCACAAGAATATGCTTTCACCAAAGAAAAAAAGAGTGGCATGTGCCAAAAAAATGTAACACCAGCTGTAATAGGGGACGTCCTGTTACACCATCTGTAATAGGGGACGTCCTGTTACACCAGCTGTAATAGGGGACGTCCTGTTACACCATCTGTAATAGAGGATGCCTTGTAACACCATCTATAATTGGGGACGCCCTGTAACACCTATGAATTTCCCTGCGTCATCTTTTCTTGTTTTATCCATAATATTGTGTATGCATGCTCCTGAGTTTCCGTACATATGCACACATTTTCTGATTAAGTTTTTCTTTTTAAATCCCAATTTTTACGTAAGAAGTTTTGTATGGAAATTTTGGGCAACATTGATAAAAGAAAACCCTGGTGGTACTTAACCTTTTGTCTGCACAGCAAGCATTCGTAAATGGCAGCACGTTACACGCTAATGAACCATCTAAGCATTCACAAAGGGCAGCACGTTACACGCTAATGAACCATCTAAGCATTCACAAAGGGCAGCACGTTACACGCTAATGGACCATCCAAGCATTCGTAAAGGGCAGCACGTTACATGCTAATGGACCATCCAAGCATTCGTAAAGGGTAGCACGTAACACGCTAATGGACCACCCAAGCATTCGTAAAGGACAGCACGTTACACGCTAATGGACCATCCAAGCATTCGTAAAGGGTAGCACGTTACACGCTAATGAACCATCTAAGCATTCATAAAGGGCAGCACGTTACATGCTAATGGACCATCCAAGCATTCGTAAAGGGTAGCACGTAACACGCTAATGGACCACCCAAGCATTCGTAAAGGGTAGCACGTTACACGCTAATGAACCATCTAAGCATTCATAAAGGGCAGCACGTTACACGCTAATGGACCACCCAAGCATTCGTAAAGGGCAGCACGTTACACGCTAATGGACCTTCCACCAGAGTCTGCTCTGCTTGTTCACAGACCTGCCTGGAATGTCTGCATCCTTTAGCATGTAAATCCTCCTCCGGCTTCTCCCAATCTCTGTGGATAATGGCGGATGGTACGGAGGCTATGTTTAGACACCGGGCCCGAGCATGTGTGCCCGTGCCGATAAGCCCACTGAGCTGTGAACACTCAGATTACATTTTGGTTAGTTCAGAACTGCATCTTCTGCCTCTTCCTCCAGCTTTAATTATGGCTCAGACCGCAGATGCTGCCAAACTCTAGAGAAAAAAAAAACATTTTATCGCCAGCCCCTGATGCTGCTATTTGACAGCCGTGCTAATTTCCTAATCCGTGAAATTCTACTGTCACTTTGAAGCTGTCCTCACAGAAAGACACATTTTCTTGTTTTCCCTTGTTAAACCAGAGCTGCCTAGCCTCAGTCGTCGACAGTCCTGCATGCTAACTGGCTACTTTTAATTTGACATCTGAAAATTCAGGTGATGCGTTTCAGTTAAGTAGTTAACTCAATTTAAAAGCAAGCTGTTTACGAAACCCCATGGGATACCAGCCAGGGTGGGGGAGGGGGGCTCAGTTTGATTTGGCCAGGCAGGATTCTCAAAAAAATTTTATGCCTGGAAAAGCTAAAAGAACTTTAACTATACAAGTAACTGAGGTACCATTAGGCAGTGATCAAAGTGTTGCTGCTGTCAATGGTCATCAGTAGTACATCTCACAACACTGTAGCTGGTGACAACACATGTTTATAGAAATGCATGAAATCTGCTTCGGTTTCCACAAAAGTTCCTGCATATCTAAACACTTTGGCCTTCTTCAGGAATTGAGATTGAAATGCATTCATACTTCAGTTCCTCTGAGGGAAAGTACCTGTCCAGGCTTTGTAAACAATAGACCATAATTATGGCATCACTGGACGTTTTGGTCAGGGATTCTGGGTCGAACACATGAGGTAGTTAAGGTAGAGTGGGAATTCTGGGTTGTGCAGGTGGGGTAGCTAAGCAAGAGTGAAGATTCTGGGTCAGACAGGTGAGATAGCGAAGGAAGGGCAAGGATTCTGGGTCAGACAGGTGAGATAGCGAAGGAAGG
>JAACJT020000034.1:27558483-27580434 GCA_009936485.2 Gymnarchus niloticus
GGGCGAGGATTCTGGGTCGGACAGGTGAGGTAGCTAAGGGTGGTCGGGGATTCTGGGTCGGACAGGTGAGGTGGCTAAGGAATGGCTGATGATCTCTGTTTTCTCATGTTTGCTACAAGGCACGGTATGATTTTTTTTTAAACGCCACTGTATCGAGCCAAGTTACACATATGTTACCAGTGTTAAGGGAGGGGAATCATTTTTAAACTCTTTGATGGAGATACAGTTGCACTTCAAAGGTGATGTAATGCTTAGCTTGGGATATTTAGGGGGGAGCACATGGTGGTAATTCAGCTGAACCTATCACTGAGGAGCAGGTGTGCCCACCTGGCTTGTTCCAGCACTCTCTCTTCACCCATCTATCACCTCTGTGCCCTGTAAGCCCATGCCACCTTTCCCCAGCAGAGCCAAGCCTGATTAAAAGCATGAAGCAATGACCCCAGTGCAATGACAGAGGTACTGGAAACACACACAGGGTTGTAGGGGGATTATAGGCAGTTTGAAGGGTGATGTCAGCCAAAGGAACCATCAGATGGACGTCCAGCCTAATGAAAGCCACAGAAACATTTCCAGCTGTCCATTTAGGATTCAATGGGAAAGCTAAATCCACACTGAACCCCAGGCTGGGCGCCTGACTCAGCCAGGACAGGAAGACTATTCTAGATAGTCCTGTCCTGCTCTGTAGCCAGATAAAATGACATTGTGGAATTGTGGGAAATCACTTCCATTGATCATGTATCTGATTACACTATCATCATCGTTGCTTGTGCCCAAACTTGCTGACTCGGCTTGCAGGATGGCTAATTTCTACAGCTGAATTTTTTTTTTTTACCAAAGCATCACAGCTCAAGTCATTTGCTCAAAATGTCTGAAAGAGCTTTCTGCAGGGGGAGAGAGGGACAGACATTAGCACGAGCCTGCAGTGTCTGTCATCTCTGATGTCAAACCTGCACTCTCTATCCAGACTCCTGATGTTCCATCATGCCAAAAACATATATTAACATGAAAATAGACTGGGAGCTGGCGGAGCTCAGACCCCCATGACCAAAGGGCAAATATAGCCAAAGAAAAATGTTAACCAAAAGCTGAGTGACACGTGAACAATTTGTCACTTTTACTCAAGTGTAGCCTGTGATCTCAGCCAGGCAGAACCGAATGTATCAAGCGGCAGATCTTGACTGGATCATAGTGAGACAAAACTGAATCATTTAATCTTTCCAAAGTTGACGCGAGTGTGTGTACATGTAGGTGTGAGTGGGTGGGAGGTATCTGCATAAAGAGGTCTGTTTTTTTTTTTCTGCAGGGTGCTGTTTATTTTCAGAGGGCTAATAGAGCGCTCTGCCTCTGTTGGTTTGAAGGTACGGTAGGGGAACTAACTCCCGCAAACAAATCCCCAGGATCACATTCCTGGGGAGCCTTGAAGGAGTCACGTCCGCAAGTGAACGGAATGCCACCGCAGAGCAGAGGATGGGAGCTGCGTGATGGCGTACCACATTGACGCCTCTGTGAGAAGTAAAATGGCAGTGGCTTCCCTATACTTTTCCAACTGCAGAGTGTAAGTGGTGACAAAGCAGGTTGGTCAGGCGGGTGCAGACAGGAAAAGGGACGCAGCCGGCAGCTTTTTAGCAGACGCACGCACTTTCCGGGTGATTCATTCAAACGGTTCTCTCTTTTCCTGGCCGGCTGACTCACCTTCCTCACAGTAGACCCCACGGTACCCAGGGCAGCACTTCCACTCGAGCGCCGTGACCGTGCGGTACGCCACCTTGTACGATGGCCTGACCACGGTGCGGTAGCTGGAGCAGAAGAGGGGGACACAGAGATCATAAGAAATAGACACATACAGCGAGAGACACGCGGTGACACTTAGGAACGCAGACCATGCCACACACACACCGACTCTGTACGACACAGGTACCCGCTATGCCTCGCTCTGTGTTCTCTCGCACACACACACACACACACACACACACATAACTTGTCAGCCACGTCTTCCCCACAGGACCCCCCCCACCACGGTAAACATCGTGATTCCAGCTTACCTGCCCCCGGAACAGCCCTGCGGCCAGCGGCAGTTCTGATAGACCCGCTGCAGAACCGTCCCGTTCTGGACCTGGCACGTTACAGTCCTGGTCACCGCATGGGGGCACCAGTTCCTGCATTAAAGGGAGAGAAAGAGGTGGGGGTGCTGTCCACAGTGGGTGGGGAAAGGCTCTCAATTAAGGTTATGTTGGTGACCAACTTTTTCCACTCATATGACCCAGCAGGGCTACTTTACCCTGAAGGTGGGTAACTGCAGGAGCGGAAACCTGCATCTAAATTCAATAAAACTCCAAGTGCCGGTAACTCAGCCTGAACAAAGGAATTTGCTAAGCAACTACAGCATATAGGAATATAAGCTGAATTTGGCTCCTTCTCTGAATGTGGATACCATCTGAGAGGGAACGGAAACGGCCTAATAAAGTTAGATTATAAGGCTGGCAGCAAAGTAGGTAGTCAGGCTCAGAACCTGATGCTTCAAAGGGAGAGGAAGAGGAAGGTTGAGGAAGGACAGATGAAGACTTGCAGGTGGGATCCAAGTCAAACACCTGGAAACAGGTACAGAGAGATGGTCATAAAGTGCATGCTCACACACAGAGACACACGCGCATAGGAATGACCCTGCTTCAGAGAGCCTGTTAGTAAGTGCTCTCATTCCATCCTCCTCTGAAGATCATCTCTGGCATTTAGGCCAGATCGGCCTCCAGACACGCTGGCGAGGCGCCAGGCGCTGTGTTTACTTCGCGGTTTCTACCAGAATCGATACACATCCGTCGGCCCCCAGCGCACCGCAGCTGTGAGCCGCTCTCCCACGTGGATGTCGTGCTGGTGATCTCCGAGGGAGGGCTGGTACGAGGCCGCCCGCTTCCCCCACCTCCCGCCCACCCGCAGCAGTAACAAGATTCAGCCCCAACCACCAGAGTGGCCAGAAAATTGATGCTGCTGGATACGTCGCCAGACATAAATGAGGTAATCAGAGCAAACAGCACCAAGATCAGATAAGGACAGCAGATTTCGGGGGCCACAAAGGTGCTTTTCCATCATATTATCCAAAAACAAAAAAATCTAAAGAAACCACATTGATAACTCGTACCACATAACATAAATATTTTCATCAAGACCCAAAGGTCACAGGTGAATTGTCTGTTTCATTAATAGACACACCCTGACGGCATTTACAAAAGCCAGTCTCCTGGGGGGGGGGGCGGCACTGGACCGGTTTATCAGAGATGGGTAAGCGCCTCCTTCAGGTGCTGTGCAGACACCTTTTGGCCCATTGACGGGCTGAGCCCAGAGCGGGGCTCCGGCTGACATACGGAGGCAATTTGCCTGAGCGTTTGTTTACAGGCCTATATTAATAACAAAATGTACAGAAGAGACGGTTGGCCCCACGTGGCTGAAGCCATTCAGCGCGACGTTGAAAACTATTACTGCCGGTTGTGAGTGTTTATGGACTGAAAGCGTGGAGGGTCTGAAGATCGAGGCTGAGCGTGTGGGTGTGTGTTTCACATACACCTTATCGCTTAGCCACATTTGGAACATGTTAGCTGACAAGATCCTGAAAAATCAGTCCTGTGGCATGTAAAAAGCCATTCTTTGGAAGAACAGGAAGCAGCAGAACTGTTTTTTAACAGCTCTTCTGCAATCTTCATTTGTTAGAAAAGAGTAAGTCCCCATAATGAAAGGAAAAGAATTGTGTGTGTGTCTGTGGACAAATGTAGCATGTTTCAGAGAATGCATGTGCGTCTGTATTTCTGCACGTGCATCAGGGTGGGTTTGTAAGCATGTTTGCATATGTTGTATGTGTGTAAGATTCTGCAAATGTACATGAAAGCCTGCTCACACATGAGCTCGCATGTGTGTCTGAGGGAGGCCGTGCACCTGGCAACAGGAGCTCGCTTGGCCAGCTGCACCCCCACACGGTGGGACCGCGTGGGGAACCAGAGCCGGGCTGTGCGGTCGCGGGAACCAGCTGAAGGAATGCGAGCCATTTCCGAGCAGTGAAGTGGTTTAGGATTCAAAAGTGGGGTCCGCTTTTTCCAGAGACAGCTTCCTGGATTTGAACGGGGAGGGTTTTTCTGACACAAAAGGAACGCGGTGTCCGATGCTGACAGGACGAAGAAAGATACTTCCAGTCCTCTTCCTCTGCCCCTGATACCTCATCCTCTGAGAAGACCGATGTTTTCCCATCATGCCTTCAAATGTTATTCATGTGAAATGTAAGGGAGCTACGGTCTCCCCCTCAACTTGTTCAATAGTGCGTCCCACCCTCCGGCGTGATGCCAGCTGAGTGAGCTGAGCTGCGTCCCATTCCCAGCAAGCCTTTCTGTTTGTGAAGAGGAGGAACCAGGCCGCCCCGCTGACCGACAGCATCAGTGCACACACACACAAAGACCGCTCAGCCTGTGAAGCCTACACAGAAGAACGCACCCCCACTGTGTCTCTATCAGCTGCAATGCCAACAATCTCCCCCGCAAAAGACCACCCCCCGACCCTGCAAGGCAGCCAGGTCACCAAAACTATGGCATTTCAGAATTGCCATCCCCTGTCCTGATTCAGCGCTGAGGGCAGATCAAGCGGGATCTCCCAGGTTTAGAAAAAGCAAAGTTCCTTTATCCAGTTGTGATCCCCCGCAATCACACACCAGACCCCAAAGCTAACAAGTTCACTTCCAAAAGCTGCCCTGCAGAACCCAGAGCCAGAGCCAGGGCATTTCTCATGCCGTCTTTCAAACGACCACCTTCTCCTATTCCTCTTCTGCCAAGTGGAACATGGCAATCAAGAACAATCACTCCGCTACAAAGGAAAGCCACGCCCCCAAGTGTGCATGTGCTAGCGCTGGGGAGATTCTTCTCTACACTGACATCCTGCCAAGATTCACGGCTGTATCCGGGCGTCCGACTGCACAGCAGGGTGCAGTATTTGATCGGTCGCCACGGTGTTCAAAGCAAGCCGGACATTACAAATATGCGCCAATACCCCACACTTGGAACTGAAAGCTGATACTGACGGACCGGGTCCCGTGTGGGACCTGCTTTGTCCTGCTTAACCTGTCACTTTGTAACCATTGGAGGTGATGGCAGTGGTGAAGCTAAAGTGAAAGGGTCTTTCTGCAGGCAGAAAGTCAAAAATTACTAGGGGACTTTGACCAACACTCTGAGCAGCGGGGAGCGTACCAGTTAAAGAAAATGTCCTATGAGTTATATTGTTAGTAAATTCTTTAGTTGCGAACACTACATTGGAGTAAACAATCTGCATTATATCATTGTTACGTTTGTGCTACTGTTGAATACCAGACTGTAAAACAGATTAACTGTTGGATGTCTTTTACACTAGCAATTTAAATTAAAGTTCTCACAGGAACTCAAACCTGCAGCCTTCTGTATGCATGCCTCTGAGGACTGTTCTGCCTTACATGGGTCTGGCTTTTGTTTGAGTCCCATTGTAATAATGCTCTGATGGTATCGTATCATGGTTTACAGTTGAGGTCCCGCACCTGGGACACATGAACACATCTGCAGAGGGGTGCAGGTGCAATGCCCATTTTTTTCCTGTTCTCTCCTCAATGAATTGCCATGCATAAAACGCCCGGTTGGCCAACGTTCGAGATATGGAATGAGAAAGTGAACAAGAGAGACATTTCAACGGAACAAGCAGAGAGACTGAAAAGCCGTCACAGCAGAACATCACAGATTGCTGTACTCAAGTACTACGCCAAGTACTCAAGACACTGGTGTGACGTCAGAGATCATGTATCCTCTCAGCAGATGTTTTCGGATTCAATGGTCCATGCAGACCACGGCTGTTTACTTCAGCCACCAGGACTGCAGGGTGTAAAAGGTCCACGTGTAGTGTGACACATCAGGCAGGTGACTGATCAAAGCAGAGGATTGTGGGAAGGCCAGGGGACCATGTGTAGGTTACTGAATAGTTGAAAGGTGTCCTCCACTGAGCTTAATCCAGCTTACCTCTTAGTAACTTTTAGCTACTTTCAAGAAGCTGGTTCTTAATATCCATTTGGGGCAGAAGTTTGGTAAGCAGTCTAAAAAAATAAAATTGATAGAGATCAAAATCAAAGGATTCATCTTGATGAGGGGCTTAAGGAAAAAGTACAGCGGCAAACAAGTGACAAAGGACAGATGTGGCTGAAGGCCAGGGGAGTGGGCAGGAGAGGCCTGGTGGGTGGTGGACCTGCTTCACAAAACCCATTGCTGGACGAGAGAAGTGGAAGTGTAAGCTCACTGCAGGAAGTTCATTCGCTGGGCCCCTTGAATACCGGGGCGCCGTCATGAGGAATGTGGGTCGGGGAATACAGAGGACACGGGCTGAAGTCTGTCACACGGCTCGGAGAAAAGATCACCAGAGAAAGAGTGTGCAAAACAGAGTGGAAATCTTAATTAATGGTTCACAGAATTATCTGCATGTGAATGACAATGGGAGTGAATCCTCAAGGGAGGCTGGACTGGGATGCTGAGAAAAAGGAAAGAAGCCAATGAAAGATATGACAGACAGGGCATTGGGGATCTCCAGTATCGTCTGCCCCCCAGGGATCTTGCTGGATGCTCTTATGGGTGAACAATGAAAGCTCTTTTTGAATGTGGTGGCTAATGGAGGAATTGGAGGTGGACCTTTGTGTTGAGTCCCTCAGCCAGGTTCAAAGGATGTTTGGGGGGCTGGGGGGGTTCCTGGATGATGGGGAGGGTTGGGATCTAACAGACCCAGCGGGGAAGATGAGGGCAGCTTGTTTTGGGAAGTAAGAGGTTTGCTGTTGTTCACTGGAAAGTCTTAGGAAACACCAACAGAGTGACTGGAGCGTGGAGAGTTTACTGAGTGCTTTGAGAGCACAGCTAAGAAGAACAGAGAAGGTGTCAGGGTCAATCTAGCAGCTTTGTAGGGAAAAAGGATTTTCCCAATGAAGAAATTCGTGGGAATTTCCCCAGAAAACCGAGTGTTTTAAAAGCCCATTAGTTGTCCAGTATTGTTGGGGACACTAACCAGATTAAAAAAAAAGAAAACTCAAACGTGTTTCTGTGCAAATCTGCAGGTAAATTATAAACATATGTATATTATATTAATAATACCCAAGCAGGACATTTACTAATGACAAAACATATGAAGACAAGTTGTGATTAACTGAGTCATTTTGGGTATTTATAACTGCAATGCCGTGTCCGTACAGGCAAAGATGATTCAGTGTTAACTGCGGAGTTCATTCAGTTCTAACCGCACAACTGTTTCATTTTTGGCACTCGTAAGGGATTATTTGGGCACACCATTAGATTACAAACAGGATGCATTTTACAAATCAAGGTAAAAGGCTGTACTGTACTGTGGGATATCTGCATTGCAGATGAAGGCTTTGTGACTTTAAGGTTGTGCACTTTGCCTAAATAGTTTCAGTAAGAATATCCAGCTGCGTTATGAGTGAGCTGAGACACTGGGAGGCGTATCACCAGACAACTGGCCCCGCCTACTGGTAAGAATAGAGTGTGAGGTCAAGGGGTAGACTCCAAAGTCAACACATGGAGGTCAGGGGCCAATGACCAGTAGAAGCTGGTCTCGCCGGGCTGATTCAGATGTCTCTCTCTTTGGGAATAGAGCAGGCTGAGACTGGACGTGGCTACTGATTAAATGTACACTGGTTTGTCCTGGTGTGCTGACATTGTGTTACGGACAGGGACAGCAACCCAGCTACTTATGACGGAAATAAAGAGAAGTGTTCTTACACTAAAAGGCAATGGCATGTGGCTATACTCCAATGCTTGACTGAGTGACATCTCGGATTTCACATAGTTTTAATGCTCTCATTAGCAGATAATCCAGATCATTTTGTTTGTAGTCTGTCACCTGTCATAAAGTGTAATAAAGATGATAAATATAAAAATCTGTGGTTCGGCTTTTTATTAATCTTTCAAGCTTAACTATGGAACGGGGCCTTTGCTGTGCGTTATTGCGTCTGTTAAACTCTTCGGGTAAACCGGGATGAAAAATATGCGATTAATAGCATACTCGGTTAATGAATTAAATTTCTGCAGTCGGGGAACTCCTGGTCCTGCAAAAACACTCACTTCAGTCGTCAGGGGACGGGCTGTGTAAGCGAGTTCAGACCCGGACCTGTCAAGCACAGCTGCCACTGTTTAGTAATCAAGCCTGCCGGCCATGCCGTTGGACCTCCAGGGGGTCTGAAGGATGTAGAAGACGGCTGACCGGAGCCTCAGTCCCGGGGCACCACCTGTGAACCCCTGAATGGATGAGCACAGCGACCGCAACAGGATGTCATTCAGATTCGAGGGTAAATATTTGGGTAAGGAAACCCGATCTTGTCGACGCCCGCTTGCTCACGCTTGCTTTAAAAAGATAAGTGGATTCTGGTGATTCATTTGTGTTTAGTCTGAGGCTGCACTCCAAAAGCAGCCCCTATCACCAACAGCACTGACGCTCTACAAAGCGAGTGAATCATTAAAGGATCAGTGCACGAAACCTAAGGTACAATGACTCGCCTCGTGGGGATTATGAAAAGCTTCACGTGCTGTGCAGCGAAATGCACGAATGCATGCATGAGCACACATTTATATAATCGCAAGAGACATCACACGTTTTTACTGGGGCGTCAGCTGTCAAGCGGGCTACAGGACCACGCTTATGACCAGAGGGACACGGCTCCCTGATTGTCACACAGCTGCTCTGCATTCAGGCATGCGGTCGGCTGAAACAGCACAATTAATACCTTCATTTATGCTGTAACAGTCCTCTAAGCAAATAAAGCGAAACGTGAAGGATGTGGTGCGTTTCACACATCACATGAAGTGTGACAGCGACATGGTAATAAAGCCTAACGACAGGAGAAGCATGTTTGTCTCACTAACAAGGGACATGGAACTGGTGTTGACACAAGAAGGACATGTAGGTGGGAGATGAGGGGTAACTGTAGTGGACAGGTGTACGGGTCTACAGAGAGGAAGGCAAGCTACTAACTATTTAAGTAAACATGGCAACATAAAGAGGAAACACTGAGAGCAGCCACTCAAAATAACTAGGGGGGGTATTGAGGTTTATGATATATTTCACTTTTACTACATTATAACCAACGCCGCTCTAAGGGCACTTGAAACATTGACATGACCGAGATCGGAACACGGATGGGGACTTCGGATCGGTTTTATCTTTCCGTTCGTGAATTAAAGAGGAGCAGCAGCGTGGGAAATGTCATCAAGTACTACAGTCTACAAGTTTTAATTAGTGCTCTGACAGTTTAACGGTTAAGCTTTGAACCCAGCAAACAGGGAACGTTACAGGTACGTTCCTGGAACGTAATGAGAACGTTATTAAACGTTGTGGGAACGTTGCCTGTTCTCGGTAATCCACTGTAATACTTCACTGGACGTGAATATTGGTTTCTCTGCACATGCAATGCGAAGCAGTATGCATGTTCTGACTGTGTGTTCATGCTCAGAATAGGTTTTGTTCAGTACTCTTCGTTTATCCTTACCTCCTGTGGTAGAGGCTGCTCGTAGCAGCCGACGGCTCTTTGTTCACGTGTGTCCCGGACTGGTATCTGTACAGTCCCGTTCCCCAGGTCCCCAGAGCGCCTGAGGTGACCCACAGCACCAAGGCGATCCGGCGGACACTTGTGCGGCACAGCGCCGGCACCAGGTCTCCCTGACACGGTCCCATTCCGGCGGTGGTAGGGGGCAGACCGACTGACCGAGGAAAAATGAAAAATACGAATGTGCCCCACTGGAAAAAAAAAACATATATATATATATATATATATATATAATGAATAAAGTCGGGAGAAGACGTGACAAAGTCAAGATTTCCAGTTCATCAGGCGGATGAGCATCCCATTTCCATATACAATAAGAGGCTGATTAAATTATAATAAAAATAGACATTTATTCTGAGTCTCTCTCTCGGCCGACACCGGGTAGTGAGTGAATTTATGAAGGTGGTGACATGGAGCTGCAGTCCGTCCCGGAGCTGCTCTACACCAGCACGTCCACTTCGGGTCCCGGCTGTGGACGCTGCCTTCATCCACGCTGCTCCCAGTCGACCCCCCGCTCCAGCCCTCGTCCCCTCCTCTCCTATATGACTGCCTACTTGCAGCAGGGACCCCCACAATGGCTCAGAGCCTTATCACACAGCCTTACCGAGCCTTTAAAAAGCTCCAGACGTCCGCTCTTGCCTTGGTTAGCTTCCCCGTTCTCTGTTTCACTCTGTCACGGTGGAAAGGCACGGTAGAAATTACGGCTTCGGCTCTTTAACTTTTAACACTAAGTTACCCAAGAGACCCTTTGACCACATCAATACTTATTGGCGTTACTGTTATTTTCTTAAAGGGGAAGCAATTCACTTCCCCAGTTGACCTTAAAACAAGTTTTTCAAATGTATCTGTTGAATGGGGGACGCCTTAATCAAAGTACGGGGAATAAAAGTCACATATTATCAATTTAAATTTAAAAGCCTTGTTTCATTCGTGGTATCCGGTGTCTTGCTCCAAGGACTGTCCCTGTCTAGAATAGTATTTTTAGTGCTGGCAACTGTACACTTTTATGGGAATCAGTTCAGGAAAGTCAGCAATAGAATCCCTGGCGGTTCATTAATGTTCCACGATTACGGTCCGTCCAGCCGTAAGATAAAACATGTCTAACATGACATGTGTGGCTTTTTGATGCCATACCAGTGGCCCAGGTAAAGCCGGGGTTCCCGCTAACCGCTGACCCATCGGACAGGATGAATACACTCCCGCCAAAACAGCCCAGGAGCTCCGAAGTCAGACGGCTGTGGCTAAAACTGCATATTAGGGTACAATTCATTTCGCTTTAAAGTAAAGGCCACTTTACAAAGGAATAATTTCACACGGATCGAACGATAAACGCTCAAAAATGTAGTTATTCTACCAGAACCGTTGGGGAATAACGGTCCCCGATATGTCTGGCACACACGGTGAGCGCGAAGCCACGTACTTTTCTGGAATATAAGACTAGGTATAATTCTCTCCCTTAGTGGAATATCGAATAATACGGCTGGTAATAAAGTTAACACCATGGTACGGGGGGCAGAGCGCATCCCGGGTACAATCTGACTCTCATGAACACTTCAAAACTGCGCCTTATGTTTCCATATGGATCGTGGCTCTGGTCCATTCATGGTTTTGGGTGCAGATGGATGGAGGAGACACTGTGCACATTTCTTTCAAGTGGCACTCGGTGAGCAACAGATGACTGCTATGAAAACGTGTTGGCCAGGTACAGCCACCTCTGATTCCAGAGCCATGGGCCACCTGGGCCCAATCGAGGCCAACGGAAACGGCTGTGGGGGTGTGGGGTGGTGGGCTAGGCGGGTAAGTGGCACAGTCCTATTTTCTTTTCTGGGGCACCTCAGGAGCTTCACTGCCCGCCACAAGAGCAGTGCCAAGCAGGAATTGGGAGTTTAGGGTTAATGTAAATCCCTGTAGTGTGCAGCTGAAAATAATCTCCGTCTCTGAGGGGGACGGTGGGGGAGGTTGTGTTCCTTTAAGAGTTTCTGGACACTCGCAGTTCTTTCTTCACAGTCAGACATATGTAACCCAGTTTTCCCACCTAAATGCATCTACGCAATCCCAAGTTCTTTCGAGTAATTTGCTGTGCAGTCATAAAATACTCAAGAGCTGTTCCTCGCATTACCGTTGAAGGGTTTTGGTGTATTCTTGGCAGGCCCCTCTGTGGTCCAGCGTCGACTCTTTGATCATGGCACTTCATTCAGAGCTGCAGCACAGGGCCATTATCTGCTGACTTGCACGGCTGGCAAGTGATCGGTCCTGAGCCTGAAGTGGCAAAGTGTGCTAACCCCAGCCCCCCAGTCCCCTATGCTTGATTCCCTGTCATTTATTTGAGGTGCACTAATGAAGCAAGACGGATGACCAAGTCTTTACTGCCATTTTGAACTGGGAGCCTATTTACTCACCTTAATGGTACGAGTCAAGAGAACAGTGGCACATATTAATGTTCAGCTTTGCTTGCTCTAGATTTGCTCCACCGTGCATTGCCTGACGCCTACGAAAGGATCGCGTCCCACGAATGCCACTGAATTGCACTAAACTTGGGAAACTTTAATGCGAGGCACGCATTTATAGAGCTAAAAAAGAAAAAAAACTTCATAAAATGTAACGCAGTGTATCGCTGAACTAAACATATGGGGATTGAATTTAAAATATCGAACCTAAAGAATACTGTATGTACATGTGTCAAGTCAAGTAGCTGGGATACGCATGGAATACGTATCAAAAGAGTGTGCAGTCTGAATGGAATTTCCTATGACTGAGTCTCAGCCCCAGAATAGTCCCAAATGTATTAGCTCTATATAGGGGAGGAAATGGATGAGGAAGAAATATTACCTGAAGACGCAAGGTAAGGACTTTCTCAAAATTAATACGAAGCAGACCTCTTTGCCTTAACTCTTCCCCAAGTGACGCGACATGTGGATGCAGAGTGTGGCGAACGTCACCGGTCATAAAGACAAATGTCACTCAACAGAGATATGTGTCTTTGGAAATTAAAAATAGCACGGTTTGGGGTTAAAGGGGAGTAGGACGGTTTTGAGACCCTCTGGTCATTTTCCCAGTTCTCCCTCCGCAGCACCGCTCGCCTTGGCCGAAGCGACGCTGTTGTGCTGCCACCTAGTGGCTCTGTTTTAGCACCCTTCGTGAGGCTAGGTAACGATGTTTTTACCATTACCAGCTTAGTCGACCCAGCTGGATGATCTTACTAGAGAAATTTGAGTTAATGCGTATCTTAGTGGTCTCGCCATAGGGCCCTTTCTGGGACTTAAACCTGCAACCTCTGGGATAAGAGCAAGTGGACTTTCACTACTACTAGAATTGTCAGTACTGGAATTCAAAACCCTCTTTGGCACTGCAGAATAACAGAACATCTCTGCTGAAGTTGTTTAAATCACTACTGAAAAAACGGACTGGGAAATGACAAGAATTAACAACAAGACTTTAATATGTTATATATTGTCTCCATGTGTTAAAATATATTGCATATAAAGTCCACAGAAAATTGCAGATAATATTCAAAAAACTGAATGCATTTAGTGAGTAGAGTAAAATATTATGAAGACATATGCTAAGGTCTTTCAGTGCATGTAAAAAAAAACCCTGCAATTGAACTGAATGGGGGAGACATTAACAAGTTTGCATGCAAAATTACTGTTAAAGGGTGAAGAGACTGAGGTTACAGACCATCTTTACTCAGCCTTAATTCACAGAACATGCGACACCATGAAAAAGGTGACCCTCAGCATTAAGGCACAGACTGATGGCAAGACAGACACTACAAACAGGTCGTCAGTCAGCATTAAGGTACAGACAGACACCCTGTAGCACCCAATGAGAGATGTGCTTTGTGGTGAAGAGGTCTGCCTCAAACACCAGGCCCACCCCCATGGCATTCCTCCTCATGGAGGTGGTGTACACAGGGGTCCGCAGCGTGTTCTGAGGGGGTTAATAAAAAGCAGGTGAAGCCAGTGTAAGATGTTAGATGTATAGTATATAAAATGGATTAACGATGCTTCGAGCTACTGGCACTTTGCTCATTACAGTCGATAAGAGCACAGTTATGAGAGAGTTGCAGTGGGTCAGATCATGCAGTGCCACCTACCTGTAGCTTGAGGCGGTGCGCTTCAATGGGAATGACTTTGAGGATGGGCAGCTCGGCCACCAGTATCTTAGGCTTGCTGCGCACCAGACATGCATTTTCTATGTCCCAGTCTGCTCCTTCCAGGTACAGGCCTGATACAAGACAACCTGGAAGAAAAAGCGACAGGCATTCCACTGCTTAACAGGCAGACGAGTCAGGAAAACCGGGGACACGTGGGAAAGAGGAGAAGAGGGACATGGACGTGTATCAGGGCCCAAATGACATCAACATGTTGTCTTCAATATCAATACAGATTATCAGGAGCTAAAAATATCTGATAACATGTAATACTGACCAATATCATTTTATACGGTAAAATTGACCTGTTCACTTTGGCAGTGCTTTACCATGTTAACTTGCCAAACTCATACACTTGTAAAACGGTATAAATATCAAAAAAGCAATAACCTTAAAACAAATAAACAGCATGTACTTTCACAAAGCTGATCTGTGTTCACCTACACAAAATCCCGTTCAGTGCAAACATTTGCACGTAGTATGATACAATATTTCTATCCTAGCCATGGTTATGGACTATGGAGTTTGCCAGCCACTTTCTAGATTTCGGTGGCTCTGTTTCGGTATACCGGGTTATCACTGTGTGTCGGCTGAGGGTCTCACATAAACAGCAAGCTCACCCTGCCTGGGTCGCTCGTGAACCTCCTCACCGGATCTGTACTGGGTCACCTGCGTGTAGAGTGTGGTTCGGTCCAGGGGCCAGCCATTCCTGCGGCAGGTGGCCTGGACCACAGCTGTGAGGTACGACTCTGGTATGTGCAGTCCAGACAGCCACATCACTCTGGGCCCTCCGTCGCTGATCTGTGTAATCGCACAAACAACTGGAAGTCACAAGCACACAAAAACACCGCATATGTGAGCATGGTCTATGTTTGGATGTAACGGATCCCAGGAGGGATTCTGCTGTTTGACCCTTGAGTTGATTCTGGCTACTACTTCGCCTCTTTCTGTGAGCCTTCTGTGACATGTTGAATAATGCCTTCTCATCATCACTGTTTGGATCCAGCGTCTTATGGCACTTGCAAGTTCTCAACAGCCGTAATATGTTCACAGCCACCTGAGAGGCTTCTTCAATGTTAATTACTCATATTTTCACTACCTGCTGTTCCAGGCAGCTCATAGCTAAGCCTTTATCAGCACATTCTAACTTGAGTTTGCCTTTCCAATCAGGTGAGACAGCTCTCCTAAGGGTGTTAATGATCTCTTTGTTGCTGCTGTTCCTGGAGCCCACAACATGGGCATTTGGACTGTAATGTGACAGGTGAAATAAATCTCCTCTCAGGCTAATCTCACAATGATGATAACAGGGCTTATGGAGAAAAACTGGGCTGTGGTAGACCACTTAGTAGCATTAACTGTTATGTTCATAAAGCTTTGTAAGACCAAGCTTTTCCGCAAATATGAAAGCTTTTCATTTACAGCGAAACCTGAAACTTCACCGATACGCTTCTCAGACACAACCGTGTTACCTTGCTCACTGGCATTAACTGTGTAGATTTGTGAAAATTACGAGGGAATGTATCTCTCTCCGACAATACGATGAACATCTACATGGACGGTCAATGATATGGCATGAAAAAAGACGCCATTGAACATGTAACGATTCAATATGATTCATCTCTGACAGGAAATTGATTGATTTAGATCAATTCAATCTGATATTGAGCCTCTTGGTGTCCACCCCGGTCTCGACTATAGTACAATCCATGCTTTCCCATCCAATGATGCCAGAGATGCATTCAGAGAGCTACACTTTGCCCTCAAACTATGAACATTTCAAACCATATAGCAATCTCAATTAAATCTCTGGGAATCTGGATTAAATAACTTTCAGACAGCCTTCAGCAAATAGTTCACAACATCAGATATGCTAAGGATTAAACCCTGGATGGCATCTACTACAGCTCTATATCAGATGTGCTTAGCTTAGTGATTTTACAATAAAGATAATCAGTCTCAGATATAGAATTAAAGAAAACCTGCTCTCCATCAAAGGTTTGTGCTGACATACTAAGTATACGTTTCATTTAGGACTTGGTAGGCAGTTATCTAGATGAGACCTAACACCACTGGAGATACTGAAGGGCAGGGGCCTCTTACCCAGGAGCTATACTGGTCAAACCTCCTTTGAAAGTGGACCATCCAGTTGCCCAAGGCCTTGAGAGTGTTGGGGGCCAGCCTCCTCCAGATGGCAGGGATCTGACCGTTGAAGAGGGCACGACCCAGCTCATCTAGTTCGCTGCTCATGCCCACCTCACCAGCCAGGGCCTGGAGCGTGCGGGAGTACACGTATGAAACGAGGAGCGCGTGGGAGTATATGTATGAAACGATACTGAAAGCAGCACACACAGAGCGGGCATCTACAAATACTTCTGCTCCGTTATGTGAAAGGCCAGTTAAGCCAATCACAGGTCTCTCTTAAGGCATGACATCTATGCCAAATCTGGCCAGGCTGTAGACTAACACACGCATCCTCTGAAGTGCTGGCTGCCAGCCACCTGCTCCTTCTTCTTCTGCTATAGCTTCTGTGTTTCATCGAACAGCGCCACCTGCAGCCCCGGAGGTGCCTGGACTAAACAGGTCAGATTCTCACCCCCCATCTTGCCACACTTACCCTCTGCAGCTCCGTCAGCGATCTGTCCATACGCAGCACGAGCCTGTTGAAGCGTTCCAGTTCCTGAAGCAGCACAACCGAGGTGGGGGACATCTCAGGGCTCAGATGTTTGCGGGTTACGTCCAGGTCGAAGGCCTTGGGCAGCTTGTTCTGGATGTCACGTGCCACCTGGCCAATGCACTCATCCCGGCTGATGCCCCCGCCGGTCTCAACTGGACAGGGAAGATCATGGTCATGCAGATGAACACCTACAGTCATTTCTACAGATGGGCAATCATGACTTTTATATCAAAAGTTTCTTTTGAGACATATACTTGGTGTGAGCTCAGATCATATCCATAGGTCGTGTGGAGATGTGGTTAAGTCGTCTCAGTTTTGAAAACACAGTTTAAACATTTTGTTCGGTTGTAATTGTGATGGTCAGGGTTATATGGGAGTTCAGCTAAGAAGCTCCCAGCTGTGTGGGGGTGTGGCTTACAAGGGGTTATGTTTAAGAAGCTGCTGAAGGGGGGCGTGCATGGTTACCAGTCTGTGGCTGAAGTTCAATGAGATGGCACCACATGTCACGTGCAGCCTGCGTGTAGTAGCCGATTTCAGCATTGGGGTGCAGCCCGAACACTTCTGGGGTGTTGGCCAGTGGCAGGAGCTCAATCTCCTCTGATGGTACACGATGTTCAAGTCATGTTGTGTGCTAACATGTGACTTCCAATTTTTACCTACTTTCTACTTGAAATAAGTAGAATCATTCTGAAAGCACAGCAACACAAACTGTGGTACAGCAATGCAATGGTCAAGAGTTTTAAAGACGGCCATTGACTTGTGCAACACACCAACGTAGGTCTCCTTGGAGCCATCGGGTGGAATCCTGTAGTCCACCTCCTGGTTGTGGAAGAAGTGAAATGGCTGGAAGGTGTCAAAGATGAAGTCTCCCAGGTATTCGTCCATGTAGACTGTGAGGATCCTGCGGTCAAAGCTGTCGATGGCCCGCCCACCATACATCACCTAAGGGTAAGCAGGGGGCAGGCATGGGCTAACATCTACTGGTGCAGGATTTGTGGCCATTTAAGAGGCGGGGTGTGGCAGAATGAAGGGGGCATTGTGGGAAATCACAGGCACTCCAGTGTTTGACCTCCTACAAGGCCGCATCACCTCAGTAGTGAAGCAGCCCAGGACTGCCCATGTGGTCAGCAGGCAGTTATTCTGTCAGTCAGTTCAACATGTCACAAATGCAATGAATTCTTAAAAGCAGTCATCCTCACCTCCCCAATGAGGTACTTCAGGCTCCCCCAAGGGATTTTGTCATCCCCTTGAGTGTGTGCTTTCGTCAGGTACGTGTGTAGGATTTCCATACACACCTGAGAAACCAGGATTGAGCAGAGAATAGTAAATACACTAGTAGTTCAGGTTCTCATCAATATTTCATCATTTCATCACTGGACTTCCACTATAAACCTTTTGAACATCAAGGCATCTGTGGAAAATAAGTGAAGCTGGACTGGAGATGAAGGGAGGGTAGAAAGGGTTCTATTTTGAAAGCAAGTCTTCTCTACTTCTTGAATATTTTAGTAATTCCTTTCAATGAAGAGCAGGAGATGTTTTGATGAGCCCACCTGGAAGTCAGATTCGTTGAAGTCGTAGGGGATATTCCATCCAATCTTGCCATACTTGCGGCGTTCCTGCACCACGGCATGGAAGAAGGCCAACACGTAGACTAAGCTACGGAAGGCTGGATGGGGGCACTCTGTCAGCGTTTCACTGGAAATCTTAAAGTAGGTGGCTCTCATGTTCAGCTTGAGTCCATTGGGAGGCTCGGTAACCACCTGTGTTAGGGATGATGACCAGGAAAAAACACCATTCTTCAGAAAGAAAAGGGAACTGTGTTTTTGAGGTATTAGATTTGGAGCACCAGATTTGTTGGTATCTCCTACAGATTTATGTCAAGGTAACCTTGAGGGACTTCTGCAGGATGCCAATGGGGAAGTCCTTGATAGGGTCAGTGGTGAGCCACAGCCGGAAGTCAGGGTGTGGCTTTGTGATGTTCTCCAGGGCCTTCTCCAGCTCCTTCAGCCACTTCACCAACAGGTGGCAGTTCTGCAACATCAGCCAATGTCCCTGTGACACGGCCAGCTCCAGCAGCTGCAGCGCCACCTAATGGACACACACACAAACACGTCCACACTAAAATATCAAGCATCGTCATTTTCTGTATCTTCAAAGCCTGTAGGGTCAAGTATGACCCATGACCACCTGTCATCTGTACCCAAAGCTAAATCTTGCCCCATACCTTCTCCTGTCCCTGCCCCATGGCCAGGAACTTGAGTCGGCTAGACCCAAGGCCCGACTTCTCGGCCAGCTTCATGAGATCGCTGGCAGGATCTGAGCCAGGGCTGAGGATGAAGATGATTGGAGAGTTCGGAGTGCTCTGCTCAAAGATTGCTTCAAAGTTTATCACTGGAGGCTGCACATACCTAAGGGATGGAGGAGATCAAGACCATGAAGGAGATTCATATTTAACCATTCTCTTGGCTTTTTAGCAGTTAAACTACAAGTTGAAACACCAGAGATGTACGTTGAGTGGATGAACAAATATGTCATTGTTTCTGCTCACTTCTCTCCCATGGTTAAAGTAACATAGTCAGCAACAGCCCTATAAACTCGGTCCACACGGAAGCAGCGAAGCAACAGGAGTTTCTGGAAGGCGGTCAGCTTGTCTTTGTACATCAGTGGAAAAGGAGCTTGCTCCAGAATGTCCAGGTCATACCACTGAATAAAGAAAGGGAATTTGAGGGAACATCACGATGTACCAAAAGGAGAGTGGGGAACATTTCAGGGTGTCAGACCCACCAGTTTCCAGTGATCGCTGTTCTTCTCCACATCCTCAGGCAAGGTGCCAAAGGAGGCTGGGAAAAGCTCAGAGAGACGAATGATGTCCTCCCAGCCCTGGTCTGGCAGCCACAGGCACGGTTTCTTCCGCTTACTTTTCTCAAGGGATACATTTCCTGTGGAGGAAGGGAAAACAGGAAGTGACATCACTGCAACCTGACACACCTGTGAAGACTGTTCCTGTTTTGAGTGTGTTTGGGCCAGTGGGAAAGAGAAAAACTTCAATTTCACATTTCAATGGAGACTGATGACCAGCACTAAGGCAGCAGAAGTTTCAAATAAGATAAAGATGAAGCTCTGGCAAAATCCATGTATTTGTGAAATAGTGCTCTGAGTTATTCATAGAAACTTTATTTCATGGTTCTCCTTGACTCTTTCATCTCACAGCAACTTTGTTGTGTACCAGTCCCACCCATGGGGCTGGCTTCCATCATGTGACAGGGTGCGTGGTCTTTGCGAACGCTCACCCTTCAGAAAGAAGTCTAGTTCCTCTTGTGGCACTCGGCCCTCAGGCTGCTCGATTTTGATGGTCATATTGAAGGAAAACAGAAGCTTGTGCCTCTCAAACAGACCTGGATCGAGACCAGGAACCACAGGTGGTACAGTGGTTAAAGACACGAACCTGTAACTTTGAGCAAAGTACTCAATGTGTACTCAGTCAGTCAATCAACAGGCATTACACAAAGGAGGTGACACACTAGACAAACACTGCCCTGTGTTGATCTCTTTTTACCAGTACAGCCATAGTTGTAGACATTGTGCGTGAGGGTATTCATGATGTTCTTCAGCCTCCTGGGAAGCAGGGAGTCGGGCAGAGACTTGCGCAGAGAGAAGTCAAAAACCTCCAGGAAGGAAGCCAGTGAGTACTGGTACATGCTATTGACCAGGGCCATCTCTGCCAACGCGAAGAACAAGACGGCTCCCCGCCTGGCCGCTGGACGATAGCCGTCTCGCAGCTTGTCAATGTCTGCCGAGGTTGTCTCCGCAAGCTTCAGCTTCTCAAAGACCTGCCCGTTTGATATGGAGGTGAGAACAGGCACTGGAGCATGGAGATTCACATAGCTGAGCTGAGCCTAAGCTGGCTTTCAATTCTCCAATTTATTAGCCATCATTTTGGTTGCGTGTCCTTCAGAGTATTTAATGGAAACCAAATGTGTACAGGTGATCCTGTAATGGTGATGTCATGACTTAGTGGGTAACAAACCAATGAATTCAGGGTTGGAGGTTCAAATCCCACCACACTTCTGGGTTAATGGAGCCTCCCTGTATCTGTGTGTGCGACAGACAAGTCTTCCAGTTTCCGTAAGGCAACTTGGTGACTCTGTATTGTCAGTGTATGTCCTATACGGGACTCATATCACATGCAAGGGCTTTCCTGCCTTATGCTTCCTCGGACAAGCTCCAGGACGACCAGGACTCCATATAGGATAAATGATTACGGAAGCTGGATGTTTCACATTACTGGAAATTTCCCTGCTTTCCAGGAAGATGCTGCAATTAGGATCTCAGACATGACCTTCTGTGTTCTGAAAAAGCTCACCTCACTAGCTTTGGCCTTGGTCTCCTCTAGTGTGTGCACCAGCTCCACGTTGTCCAGCATGTTGCCCTTGGAGGTGACCAGCTCACGTAGCAGAGAGTCCTCCAAGCCCTTCAATTCAATTCAATTTTATTTATATAGCGCCTTTAACAAGAAGCACTGTCACAAAGCGATTTACATAGTCCCGGGCCCAGAGTCCCCAGAGAGTAAGCCAAAGGTAACAGTGGCAAGGAAACACTCCCTCAGGAGGAAGAAACCTCGGGAGGAACCAGACCTTCAGCAGATGCTTGTTCTTGCTGGTCTCCTGGATGAGCTGCTCCCTCTGCTCCTCCAGCTCTTTGCGCTCAAAGCCCACGATCACACTCAGGAGCTGGTCCTCCAGGCCCTTCAAAGTGACTGACAAACAAACATGGCTGTTGATAAATTCTACAAGCTTTGTCATATTCTAGCACAACATGGTCTAACAGGTCTCAATTTGGGCATTTTGCAGTAGTTACAATCCTTGTGGAATGGTGGCTTTGGATCAGTGATCTCACACCTCCAGGGTTGGGAGTTCGAATCCCACCTGTGCTTTGCACATAGACCCTACTCACAGCCGTCTAGGCTAAAATACAGCCACTGTCTATCCGTGATCTTCATAGCCTTTATTCAGAAGTTCTTCAACATGGAGAGATGTTAAAAGTCAGCGTATGCTGCCTAGATGTACGTCTACAATATCTATGGTAAAATAAACAAACCCGTGTAATTGATGACCATGGCTTTCCCAAAAACAGAAGGTGAATACTTTGGGTTAGCCAGCTTTGTATTGAGGTAAAGTTTGAAGTTGGGGTCATAGTCCACCTCCTTGTCCCCAAGCACAACAACCTGGCGGCCCTGCGCCCCCTTGATGTTCTTCTCAAGGACGTTGTCTATGACTGGGTCAATATACTCATCCACATCCTGGAACAGGAAGGGGAAGCCATACTTGATGGCCATCTCAAGCTGCTTCAGGAAGTCTGGATCGTTGAAAGAGGAGATCTGTGAAAAGATGCAGGTAACCCTACAGTCAGAAATGATCATCCATTCCACTGTAACATTGCAGTTTTTATACACCGCTCAAAGAAATTAAAGGAACACTTTGAAAACACATCAGATCTCAATGGGAAGAAAAATCATGCTGGATGTCTATACTGATATGG
>JAACJT020000034.1:27580534-27590566 GCA_009936485.2 Gymnarchus niloticus
CTGACCAGATCAATATCCCAGAAGTTTAATTGACTTGATGCTATACTCTGATTAAAAAGTGTTCCTTTAATTTTTTTTGAGCAGTATAGATGTGAATCTGTAAATCAGTAAAGTGAACAGAAAATGAAACTGCTCAGGAGGAGACAGTATGGATGTAAAGATTTAGCTGACTTGTTGGAGGGGCTCAACTAAATGTTTTGCGATGTGGCTGCTGAACAAGCTTATGTGTGAGGACGTTTCTGAGGAGGAGAACTTGTCACCATTAGGTTGTTCTTCTCCTTCTTCTTGATCCACTTCAGAGCTTGCTGCTGGGGGTCGATGCAAATGGGAAAGCGACTGGCTCTCGTGGTCAGGATCCCGTTTTGCACTGACAGCTCGTCTGGGGGCAGCCCCTCTGAGCCCCACCTGGGGTGAAAGTCGCGCAGTCAGTCCAAGGAGCGCAGGCACGTACACAGGCCGAATCCCCCCCCCATTCCTGATGGGCACTCTGTCTGCCCACTAACCTGCTGATTTCCACCTCGTCGGTTAACAGGTTCTCCACGCGAAAGGGCTGGCTGAGTGGGATGCCCCGTTCCAGCACGTCCTGCTGCCACACCTCATACACCATCTCATCGCGGAAGTCCCAGCTGAAGGCGCCCTCGTAGCTCAGGAAGGCAGAGCACAGCAGGCAGTCGCCCAGCAGCTGTACTCGGTGCAGTTTCAGTTCATCCAGGTCGTCCGTCCAGCTGGAAGGGCGAGGAGGACGCAGGAGGTCAGCAGCTGAGCTGCACCTCCCACACGCAGAGCCCCATCATCGTTCGTCACCACGAGATTGTCACACGGCACACAGCTGACCCACAAATGTGGGTTTGGCAAGGATACTGATGAAAAATATAAATGCAACAATCAACCATTTGAAAGATCTCAATGAAAAGAAATTAAGAAGTGGAAATCCAACAGCTGAAAGGAATTCATTAGGCTCTCTTGGTCCCGTGTACCCTGAAAAACAAGGTGGGTCCAGGAACTCAGTCCCTCCTTTAGTATTTGGTATGACCACGTCTGGCCTGTAGCACCGTGACGCATCTCCTTCACACAGAGATGATCAGGCCGTTGATTGTGGCTTCTAGGATGTTGACCAGCTCTTCTGCCATAGCCATGTGATGTTGCCTGATACTGGAACACGCTGTCGTATGCGAGAATCAAGACCGTCCCAAAGACAACGGGTGACACGCTGGATGGGTATGCAGGCCATGGAAGAACTGGCACATTCTGAGCTGCTGAGAAGTGTGGATAAATCCCTGCACCCTGCATCATCATGCCGAAAGAGGAGATGATGGCAGTGGGTGAATGACATCAAACCCAGAAATGCTGCGTTTAGATTTCTGTTCAGGTTATGTAGCTTTTTGCAAGCAGGCCTTTACATTTTCCATTTGATTTCAGGGTTAATGAGCTCTCCTGAGTCCTTGGGTTCCTTCTAAGCTTCCTTCTAGTATGAGAACGTGCGTGTGAACCAGGCGCTGACCTCGGCACTAAGCTATGAGGGACCCATCCGGCTCACCGCTGGTTTTCGGAGCCGAGGCCCGAGATCAGCTTGCCGGCCGCAATCAGCCTGCGCTCCATGACCTCAGCCTCATCCTGCAGCAGCTTCTTCTCCATCATGGCTGCTGTGTATTTCTCCCCCAGCATCAACAGCTCTCTTTGGATGGCGCTCAGCTCATTCTGGATCCGCTCCAGCTCCCGCTTGCTCTGGAAGAAATCCCTCTCCAACCGCGCCACCTGCAGAAGGAGGGATGGTGTGCCCATCGCGGAGCCTTCATGAGAGACCTCCCGAAGGTGCAGAAGACACGTGGCGTACCGACCTTATCTCGCTTAGGCTTGATCTCCCTGGCAACATCGCAATAGCCCATCACAGCCTCCACAAACTTAAGCATTCCCGATCCAGCCTTGCTGATGGCCTGCATCTCCTCGAAGCTCGTTTTGAGATTCTTCAGGAAACCTGACGGAACCACGTGGACATTGAGGACATCACATCTATGCCTTACTGATCAACATCATCACATGAAGGAAGCTGGCACTTAAAACTGAAAAATGAAACACATAAGAGTGAACTATAATAAATAAAATTATTATTCAGTTAGTAATTTCTTTATCCTCTGCTACATGTTTTGAATAATTATTCTGTGCTTGACCAGCTGATAAATAATTTAACAGATCTAATGCTAACAAGGATCCCAGCCTTCTCCTAAACTGATACAGTCCTTTCCTCTGTTCTCGTATGTTTTTTTCTACTCAGATTTCTACTGCAACAGTCAGAGACTTACTATAACTTTGTTATGTTAGTCTGCAACACTTGGTAAATCATTTAAAAAAAATTTTGGGGCAATAAATTGACCAAATTGAACCAAACCGAATGCGCATCACTTGTGTGGAAGAGCTTAGTCATAACATCCACTGGTAACTTCAAAGGCCAACAGCAACACCGAGGCCACGGAGTGGTACCTTTGACGGTCTTGACCTGACTGGAACTGATGGAGTCACAGTCCATGTCCATGAGCGATCGCAGGAAGTTGGCCTCCGACATCATGCCTTTCGCCGCCTTCCAGCTGATCTCCTTGTAGTTCCGCATCACCAGGATACATTCGCACACGACCTGCACCTGCTTGGGTGGCTTTGCAAAGGATCTGCAGGGACACGTGGGGACGTCGTCAGGCTGAAATGTCTCTCCTGTTGTTTGCGCATCCTCGTAAGTGCGTGATGCTGGTCCGCCACGGGACGCACATTCACATAAACCGTGGCCAATTTGGAGACGCCCATTTACCTAACCACATGTCTTTGGACGGTGGGAGGACAGGAGACAACCCTGAAGAAAGCTGTGCCACATGGGAAGAGCATGCAAGCTCTGCACACACCGAAACAAAGGTGGGAATCGAACCCACAACCATTGAGAAAGAGTTCATCCACAGACATACATGACTATTCCACTCTTGTATCAATTTATGCAGAAACATAGACACCCTTTTCCTGGGATATTAACCTGCCTTGGTGTTTGGTCACTATATCGACCACAGGCTGTGCTGGTCATATTTTATTTTGTTCATAATCTTCTTATTAGGATTAGAACTGTGAAGTTTAAACACGGCTAGGCAAAACCAACAAGCGGTATTACTTTATCAAGATTATTTTAAATTCAGGTTAATATACACAGGTCAGATGCAAGCACTCGGGCTGCACTTTTGCCTCATAGCTCCAGGGTTGGGGGTTCGACTCCACTGTGTGCATGGAATTCACATGCTCTTCTCCTATGGGATGGGATTCCTCCCGCAGCCCAAAGATATACAGTTCGGTGTGCCGAAATTGCTCATGGTTAGGATTGCGAGTTTGTGTATGCACCCTGCGATGGACTGACAACCCATGTGTAGAGTACCCCAGCCTCATATAATATGCTGCCTGGGATAGGCTCCAGCCCCCCGACAAAAACCCCATGACCCTAGCCAGAAAACGACAGATGATTGTACTCATTTAGAACAAGTACTTTAAAGCATGAATATTTCGGTTTCCAGTGGCCGAAGGAAACCCCGGACGAAGTGTTCTGGGTTCTGTTTCCAGAGAATTGCACAAAGCGTACAACTGCTTTTGGCTGGAACACAAAACAGGCGGCAAAATGTGATTAACTTCAAATAAGTCAAATTACTAGTTCCTAACAGTTTTGTCGTGGCAGATGCCAAGTCCCAATAAATGCGAGTCAACAAAATTCCACCCCCTTTAAAAGTTTAATCCTCAGCACATGGCATCTCGTAAAATGTAAAAAATAAGTAAAATAAATAAACGTATTTTTTGGAGGGAGTCATTTGCTGCTCGGTGGTAAATTACTGGTTTGAGGAGGTGGAAGTACAGCAGCAGTGTTTCCGTCACTACGGCGGATAGGTAGACCCTAGAGGCCAAGGCGCAGCCTGGGTGGTACGGCCCAGCCGACACTCGCCTGATCTCGGTGACGTCAGACTTGTCCAGGTCCTGCAGAGCAACACGGGCTGCCTCCAAAGCGGGCAGGGCCTCCGCCAAGGAACTCTCCGCATCTTGCTTCTCCATGGCGATGACCTTGTTCTGCTCTTCGATCTCGCGAGCTTTGACCTCCGCCAGTGTTTTCTTCTCCTCCGCTGCCAAGGATTGCCGTTTCAGTCGTTTAGTAATAATTCAGCATAAGTGGGTAACTTCATACTTCTTACCGGCCCGGAAAAAATTAATTGTAACGTAAAGACATAAAAGAGCACAAGTACACTAATTATAAATGCTGGCTATATAAAAATATACAGTAATGTTTTCACAGAAAAAACAAATATACAGTCGGCCATCCAATGTTCCAACCTCTGACCCATTTTTAGTTTAATGGATCTAGTTGAGGGTCTTAATGGAACCAGGAACCTCGTACAAAAACAAACAATCTTGAGAAGTTTCTAGAAAGCTTCTTACCCACAGAAGTGTTGGTAGAAATCTCATTCAGGAGCATCTCACAGGCAGAAGATTTCTCAGCTAGCACTACCTTCTGCTCGGCCAACTTGGCGTTAAGCTCCACCAGCTGAATACTTGCCTCTTTCAGCTTGTCTAGTCCTCCTTCCAGGCGTCTGCACTGGGCTGACAAGACGCCACACAGGAGACATCCATCATCATCCCAACGTTCTACCAACTGCTGGAGGCTGCTGGAGAATGTGGGTCTACGTACCCAGGATGTGCTGGTCTTTGTCCTCCAGCAGGCTGATGTAGGTGCTGATAAAGTCCAGGTAGTTCTTTGGGGTCACGTAGTTGCTGCGGCGCAGTTTCTGCAGGAATTTCTTGCTGTATTCTCCGACGGAGACATGCACCATGCACACGTGGCTGATGACCTCCCCCAGGTGCATGCTGGGTATCATCGGGTTTTTGCCTGCAGTATAATAACAGATTGACTCCTCAGGGTATAAGCTGTAAATGTAACCACCCTTTCTAACCTCAGCAACCATGCAGTGACGTTGTCCATGGTTATTGCGGGAAACACTGTTAGTATTTACATTAGTAATAATTGGATGGCATTATTAAAAGATGAAAAGTTAACACATTTTCAACAATTTTCATTGGCTCTCACCCTGATCAACATGCATGGTGAGAGTGGCAAAAATACAATACCTTTATTACGTCAACAATTTACAGAAGCCCAAATAATGAGTGCCCACATTAGCTAAGAATGTATTCTGGAAGGTTTTCTCAGTTTCTGCTGACTTTAATTACAGCTGTACAATGTACAGCTAGATGCTATATAGATAGATGGATGGATGGATGGATGGTGGTTTACAAATAGATAATGATTATCTTAAACAGCGGCCAGTTATTGGACTACCTAGGAATGACTGTGCCACGGCATGCAGGGCTTGAGGAGGCCACGGCAAAAACCAGTCGATTCCAGTGTTGTTCACTAACCCTGAGACACAAACATGGAGTCACTGCAGAGAGTCTCTGCTAAAAGGTAGTGCTTTTTCACTGACCCTGAGGCACCACCACAGAGTCACTGCAGAGAGTCTCTGCTAAAAGGGAGCAAAATATCAAGGGAAAAACAGGACACACGTATAGACATGGAAAGAATGGAAATGCGAAGGTACGACATTTTCCAGTCTCCAGATTGATCATTACTGTTTTCTTAGGTGAGGTACTACACCTTACCTCAACACCTCAACAATTCAAATGAAATCTTAAGTCAATTCTACAGTAATTAAGAACAGAAAGAGAAATACCTTAACACATTAACATACAGTACGTGTACAAATGATATTCTTTTCAGGAGCTACTCACGACTTACAAAGTGGCTCAAGGGTAGAGCTAAGAGGCCCATCACAACATTACCTGCGATACTTAATGTGCTCTGTGGTACCTGGGAAGTTCCTGCAGCGTGTCCTCAGTGTATCTCCCACAGGGGACATGCCCAGGACGATGTGGAGATTGTCAGCACTCTTGTTGACAAAGTACTGCCAGATGCTTTCTCTGGATGGCCCGGTGCCCATCTTCAGGGCCTCATCACGAAGCTGGCCCAGGACGGACTCTTTCTCGTCATCGGGGAACAGTGCAGGAACAATGCCTGTGACAACAAACGCTGGACTCTGGGTATGCTCACGAGTAGATGAGGGAAAACTTGACTTCCAAGGCTCACAAGAAAATAAGAAACACACTAACTAGATCCATGTCCATATTGTGAGCTTGCTTTGCTATGAGTTCAGTGGTTCTAAAAATGTGTCCAGATGGCTGCTGAGTCCAGAGATTTGGCCTGGAATACAATGCAAGTTTGTTCCATACTGCTATGATGAATTTAGAATTCATTCTGACGTTTGGCCTGAGAAAGTCAAAACATCCTAAGAACATGGAAATTCATCCAGACATTTTGATGGTGCAACAGGAATTACCACCAACATTATGGAGAGCCGAGTTCTGAAAGTTACCCGAGGTGAGCATATTATTGATGAGCTCCAGGAAGCCCTCCTCCGCCAAGTGAGCATCAGTGAAGAGAAACACCGTCTTCTTGTTCTCGATGCCCAGCTTAAGGTACAACGTTTTCAGGTCTTCGCGGAAGTTGGTCTCGCCGTAGCCTCGGCTCAGCACAATTTCAAACACCTGAAAAAACACCATTTTCGCCAGAGATACCACAATTTGGCAGAGGTATCAGACAGTGGAAATGACCATGCCAGGCACAGAACTGTTCTGTTTCCATGTCACCCCCTCACCTCACAGCCTGCGGTCAAGGCTGACAGCTTGGTGAGGGACTGTTTGCCAGAGCCCCCGACTCCCACCAGCAGGGCGTGTCCACGGTCCATGCGGAGGATGCGATGCACACGGGTCAAGTGCTCCAGAGCGTCGTCAAACAGAACCAGGTTCATATGTGTCTTTGTCTCATTGTACTCCTCAAGGATTTCCTACAGAACCGACGGTTGAAGGATAAGTAATCGATTCAGAGTAATCGAGAACTTCATTAAGCAAAAATGGAGCAGCTGAAAGATGGGACACAGTAACTCAGTGGTTAGCATTGCTTCCTAACTCCTCCAGAGTTGGGGGTTCAGATCCTCCCGCCAATCTGTGTGCTTGACATTTGCACATTTGCCCCATGCTTTGCAGGTTCCCTCCCACAGTCCAAAAACATGTGATTCAGGCTTACTGAAGTCTCTAAATTGCATATTGTGAGTGTGTGCATGTGTCCTGTGATGGTTTGGCATCCTGTCTGTGGTGTACCTCAGCTGTGAGCTCCTTGCTCCATGAATCTGATCAGGATAGGCCATTAGAAAATGGAGCGTTATAAAAATTATAGTGCAAGATTGTCAAATGCTAATGTTTATTCAAGTATGAGTAATCAATCAATATTAACTAATAGCAGGTCAAGTCAGGTGTTTATTTAGATCTACAAGATACAGCATGTTAGAGTTTACAGACACCTGGAACAAGGCTTTGGAGGCATCGTAGTCCTGGATGTCCTCGTATACTCGAGGTTCTGACTTGCTGAAAGCTGTCCTGTAGTCTCCAAACAGGATGGGGTCCCTCATAGCAAACTCCAGCTCATCCTTGAAGTGTTCCTGTATCAGGCTCCTGATGTGGCCTTGCACCTGGCAGACAAACATCTCAATGGGGAGCTGAAGGACACACACTTCATCTGAGCACCAAACCAGCATATTAGAAACTGAAAGAAATGTTCATAGACAAAACCTACAAGGACTTTATCGGTTTCGTTGATGAGTCTGTCGTGGAACACTCGCAGACACTCATTCCTCCATACGCGCACAAACTGGGCGACGGTTAAGAATCTGGCGAATCAGGCAGAGAGAGTTGTGTCTAGTTTGTGACGTGACGTGCTCAGGCAGTTAGACACATTGTGGGAGGAGATGGGAAGCCTGGCCTACCTCTCAGCATTGGTCAGAGTCAGGCCATTGTACACCCTAGAAAGGTCCCTGAGGTTGAAGATGTAGTGGAACTTAGAGGGTGTTGGGGGCAGATCCTTAATGATGTTCTTGTACAGCTCCAAAGTACAAAATGTCAGCTTGTCACAGATCTGTCGTATGCAATCTTCAAATGCCTACAGAAAAACCGAGCAGAGATTTTTTGTTAACTTCCACTCATACTTTTTACAGTACTATACAACTGGCAATGTACCCACCTAATGATTACAGACATGTACTTGTAATTGAAAGGTAAAGCTGAAATCTCAGGAGGGAGTCTAATGCCTTGAAATGCTTTAGTAAAGTGAAAAATTAAACTGAGCACTTTGGAAAAGAGTCAAGAGCACTTCGGAAATCAAATGCGCATGTTAAACCAGTTCCCAATGTAAACCAGCCTTGTACCCAATAGACTCCAGACACCTCGCAACCCTCAACAGGACAAGCACTTCAATGATGGATGGATAGATGGATGTTGAAAGAATAAAAGTACAAAGCTTAATTAATACAAATGAATTGATATTATTAGAAGACAATGGTCCATCACCTTGGTGTGGCCCTTAAGGATAGAGATGTAGATGTGGTGCAAGGCCTCCTCCTCCGGAAAGGGGACATGGAAGACGCAGAAGAGCGAGAGGAAGCGTGGGTCAACCTCATTGCGGCCTCCACCAGCCTTTCCCATGGCGGCCACGAAGCCCAGGTCCTTCAGAAGCTTGTAGTTCAGCTCTTTGGCCCTGTCATACATGCCACCTCGGTCCAGCAAGAGCTTGAGGAGGGCTATGGGCTGCTGAGTGCCATACTGGTCCACCTGACAGGTCTCACACACACACACACACACACACACACACACACACACACACACACACACACACACACACACACACACAGAGCCGGTGGGGTTAATGATACATGAGATGGATCAAAAAGCCAAAGGCTGGTTGGGCAGTGAAGAGAACTCACCTTTGGCATGTTGAGGTCATCTATGAAGACTAGAAGTCTCTTTCCCATAGGAGGGCCATATGTTGCCTTGGTCCTCTTCTCCACATTGGCCTCCAAGTTCCTTTGTAGATCCATCGATGTTGTCCGTGATGAGAAGTTGATCATTAATGTCATCTAAAACCAGAGAAATAAGGCATACATTTATAGACATAAGCGGGCTGTTACTGTTACCTCCTGCAGTCAGGGGAACTGGTCATAGTGTGTGGCTGTTTGTGTGAGGGATTGTGTGGGAGTGCCCTGTGATGGACCATCATCCCATCCAGGGTGTACCCCAGCCTTGTGCCCTGTGATGGACCATCATCCCATCCAGGGTGTACCCCAGCATTGTGCCCTGTGATGGACCATCATCCCATCCAGGGTGTACCCCAGCCTTGTGTTCTGTGATGAACTGGCATCTTATTCAGGGTGGACCCCAGCCTTGTGCCTTGTGATGGACTGGCATCACATCCAGGGTGTACCCCATGATGTCTGGGAGAGGCTCCATACCACCCCCCCAATCCTGAGCCGTATAAGCAGTGAGCTGATGCATGGCTTTTACAGAAACTGCTTTTTAGAATAAAATAAAAGTTTATGACAAAGTGATTCATCTTTCAAAATAAATCAAATGTTGATCACAAAAATGACCACCACAATTAGCAATTTTTGACATGAAGTCCACATACAGTTGTATCTGTGTTGAGGTTATTCAGGAAGTTCTGTGTTGTGGCAGTTTTGGAGGTGCCAGACTCGCCCACCAGGACGATTGATCGCTTTATCTTCACCATCTGTTCCAACAGCCAGCTGACCCTCGTGGTGTCCACTGTGGGGACTGGGAAGAGACAGAAGGCCCGATTTGCTCTTCTACACTGTGGTCTGCTAATACAGCAAGTCCAGCTCAGGAAATTCAACACATCTCAACAAACTAATGAAGGCAGCCAGCTGGAATCAGACTGGACTCATTTGAGGCAGTGCCTACTACTACTGCATACTACTGTGGATGAGCTTAGCCTGCTGCAATTAGCCTGGACAACACCTAATCCTCCACCACCTTCTCCAATAATCGTTCCATCCATCCATCCATCCATCCATCCATCCATCCATCCATCCATCTTCATTCAAAGACATGCTACCTCAAAGAGTC
>JAACJT020000034.1:27590666-27610000 GCA_009936485.2 Gymnarchus niloticus
TCCATCCATCCATCCATCCATCCATCCATCCATCCATCCATCCATCTTCATTCAAAGACATGCTACCTCAAAGAGTCTTGAAGAACCTACTTAGGTCTGGGCAGATTTCTAGCAGAGAAGTGGACACCACAGTATTGAGATTCACTCTGATACTCACTGGATGAAATGTTACCAACACATCCTTTGATACTTTACCAAGAATGTCCATAAACTTGACCCCCGTGCTGTGAATGTATGTGGGAACCACAGAGGTCCAGGGCACCCACTTATTTAACACTCCATCAAAGTGAAAGTCAAACAAGGTCGGCAGGCAGCCTGTAAGTACAGCTTTTTTTAGGGTTAAGCTTCAAATGGAATGAAAGTGTCAGCATTAACTAGGAGGTCCAAACATTCTCCATTCTGACCTGGCAGTTCCCCGGGGCCAGCCAGCTCCTGGTCACGGCTCATCACCATGAAGCTGGACAGCTTTTTAACCAACTCGTCGAACTTAAGCTTCCCGTCACCAAGCAGAGCACCCCCCAGTGAGTAGCAGAGAGCCTCAACAAAGTAGCACTCCAGCACGTTCGCCTCCAGTCCCTCTGTCTCCACGAGGGCCTCCAGCATCATGGAGAGCTGAACCACCTGTAAGCAGAACAGCACAGCAGTCAAAGCCCATCAAGCAGCAGTGACTCTCACATTCTGATGCCACCATCTGAAGGTAGGTCAGAACCAATTCCTAACCAAATTCTGTTTGAGTCTTTGACCGTGTCTTTCCACATCCTGCCTATGTACTCGTGTCGCGTTTCAGTTTGATCCTGCTCTACCCACCATGTTTAAGTCCGTCTGAGGAACAACGGTCTTCAGTTTGTTGCCCTGCCGCCCATCCACAATTCCACTTACAATCATGTCTATAAGGCTTGGCACATACTTTTGGAACAGCTCATTCAATACTGCTTGTTCCTTGGAAAGAAAAATAAGTAAAAAAAGAGAATTTTAATTAAAAACACCCCCGTTCCACAGTGGGACAATGCACAGCTTTAGAAAACAAACGAAAAAGTAACGAACTATAAACAATTGAATACATTCTTTCATTAAAACCTTTTTAAGAACAGAATTCCCTACCTTGAGGGGCCTGTTGCTGACCCACTTCTGCCAGTAGGGGGCATAACGTAGATTTTTTGGATCCACATAGACCATCCCGCAGCGAGAGACAGTGGCGGGAGACGCATATTGAAGGTCTCCTACCTGTAAGAGAATACATTTTTTATCAGTCATACTGAAAATCATCTATCATATGCTACATCCTGGTCTTCCCCACATTACTGATAAAAAAAGAGTTATGGAGACATGAGCTCTACCAAAAGACTCTCGCAAGAAAGCAGCGCACCTCAAACAGCAGGGCACAGTGACTCTGCAGACGGACCCTCTCTCCGTTGGCCAGGGTCAGCAGCTTATTGTCGTCCATCACTGAGTTCATGTTCTCAACCCAGAGGGCGTCCACATCCCCATCAAAGAGGATGTACCTGCAGGACCATGCCGCAATTCGCCATTCAGTCTCGGTGCCCACATTTGGTTTCACACCTGAAACTGTGGTTTCTGCAGCATAATGCAAACTCATAGCCAGCAGAGCTGAATTCAGTGGCTCACTTTACCTCCTTTCCTTTTTATCAGTTGGCTTATTGATATCACGGAAGATGTTAGACAAGATACCATCGGTCCAATCCCTAGTGACGGGATCTAGGATTCCGTAGAGCTCAATGACACTCATGGCCTTGGGGTTCAAGGCGTACAGTTTGGTAACCAACCCCAACCTGTGCAGGAAACAAAAGGTTTAAACTAAAGTACCTCCTTGAATGTACAGTATACGCTTACGCCTGGATGCTAGTGATACAACAGGCTAAGAGTTCTTATGTAATTTAACAATGAACGGGTCAGTTCTATGAAATGCTACCAGTGGCTAGTTGGTGCACTAAAAGAGGTATCAGTGTTATGACAGGGTAGCAAAGCATATTTGCAAAGACATAAATACTATAACAGACTAGAGGTGAACACCTGGTTTGGGCTTGGCAAAGTGTGTTGATGACCACAGACTTTCCCCCTCCAGTGGGCCCTACCACCATGGTAGTGTGCCTCGTCATCATGGTCTCATACATCTGCACAACCTTGTCCACCTGAAACCATGGGAGAGGTTCACATTAACCCTCTCAAAAATGACTACATTATACTCTACTCATGGAGGAAGACCTAGAGAAAAAAATTAAACCATTATCTAAAAATGGAGTATGTTGCAGCTTTGGTCAGATGCAATAAATGGAGAGGGATGCCCCAGGGAATCTTACTGACTGGGTCAAATGTCTTTTACAGGGAGGCTGGACCCAGAGGTACCCGATTGGCTGGGTTAGGGTCTTAAACAGGGAGGCTGGATCCAGAAGTGACTGAATACAGTAAACAGGGAGGCTAGTCTAATAGAATCTCATCAAGTTGTGGCAAATATGGAGGTTGGACTAAGATACCTGGTTGGGTAACAATATGTACTTGTTTTCCTGCAATGTTTGCTCCACAGCATCATTGAACCTGGGGTAGCGGACACGAGGGCAATCAAGGCCTGGGAACAGGTCTGAGATCAGCCCCAGGAACAGGGGCACATCCTCAAACACAAACTTGGGCAGGTTCATGTCCCGCAGGGCTCGCATAAGTACGACATCCTGCAGCAAACACAGAGCTGGAGTAAGGCAGGAGCAAAACCATCATAATTTAGCATCAGCTATCGCAGAAAAATAGGCTGAAAGATCTCAGCATATTAGGGAGAGGAGCTATGATGCAGAAATCATTTTAAACAAGCTCAACTCAAGTCATATCTCACTGTTACAACATGCTAATACTCTGTATACTCTGGCTTATAAATAAAATCCAAAAACAACAAACAGTTACGTCTGTCCCCCAGTTAATCTAGTTTTTGGAGTAAAATAATTATTTAAGAGTGCTTCTGCCAAAGGAATATTTGCACTTCTAGTCATACACCAGGGTTCCGGTTTAGTTGTTCCGCACTTGGTAGTTTGGGCCTGTGGTGCTAAACTGTGTGCTAGTTGGTACCTCACTAAGTTCAGGGGAGGCTCGTTTCAGCTCTCCCGCCATCACCAGCACCGACTTCAGAGCTCGCAGGCCAAAGTCATAGTGGAACTGCTTGGACAGTTGCTCCTGAGCCAGTTTGTACAGCACTGTCATCTTCTTGGCCAATACCTGGGTCACAGGAAGGTATTCATGAAAATGGACAGGTCTTGTCACAGGTACTGGGGCCTAAGCTTTGGCTTCTAAGTGTAACGCAATACTGTCTTTACATCCATATGCAGATCCGTTCACCTTGGCCAGGAGAAAGCCCTCTGAGAAGAGCATAATCTCGCAGATCTGCTGCAAGTCAGGAACGATGACCACCACGGGCCGGAACAGGGCCTTGACTGATTCTGGAAGCTCTGTGCGCCCTGCATAGCCTGGGTTCATGGTAATGAAGATACCCATTCGATCATCCAAGGTAATTTCCTGGCCTTCAAACTGGGAGCATAACAGAAAAGTTCAAATTAAATCAGATGTGACATTATATCAAAGGCCTTCTCACTATTGTGTTTAATCATCGTCTTATTAAACCTAAGCTGCAAAATCTGTAGGTCACAATTGTCCGAATCGGCTCATGATGTTTACATGGAATTTCCTCAGGTGCTTTATAAGGGCATTCCGGATGGTTTGGATCTGAGAGGAGATGACGGACAGGACGGAAGCGTCTATCCGGTTGAACTCATCGAAGCAGCCCCAGGCCCCACACTGGGCCAAACCAGAGAAGATCTTCCCCACCGCCTTGGAAGAACAACAAACATCAACAAAGGTATATGGCTGGACACTGCTAGCAGAACCTTGAATCCTTTCAAAGAGAACCTCCACTGAACAGGAACTATGAGTAATGTACCATGTAGTCCATGCCCTCGCCGCAGTTTGTGACCACGCACAGTAAGCCCAAGGCCTTGGCCAAGTCTTTGGTGGATTCGGTCTTCCCGGTACCAGCAGGACCAGCCGGAGCTCCACCCAGGTACATGGACAGAGCCTGTTAAGAGGAAGAGGAAGAGCCTGTTACCCCCACTGGCAAACTGTGCCATGTCAAGTAAACACCAGGAAAGCGTGCAAACAAGGTGACCACACCTGTGTGAGTGTGAGGTAGATCCTGTCAGTCAGAGGGGTGATGACCAGGCGCCCGTTCAGGCCCATGTACTCGTAGCCATAGGAGAACGTGGCACTGCACTGGCGGACAAACAGGTCGTCGGGTTCCCGGTTCCAGTAGAACCTCAGCTGGCTCTCCCACTCAAACTCACGAGCGTCCATGATGCTGACATGGGTGAAAATTAGAGACACAGAGTCAACTGACTGAAACTGTACCAGAAAACAACTGAGGACATTATATTAGGCCGGCCCTGCAATGCACTGGGAAGCCATGTGGAGTCTCCCTCAGCCTTGTAGCAATAAATATACAGGGAAAAAGTAACCCTCACTCCCATCCTTCATCATTCATGCTCTGAGAAGTGAAGAGGAGGACTATGAGGTGACGACAAAGAGGGCACACCCTTTACCTGTCCCTGACAAAGCCGTCCACGATGTCCCTGGCATGGACGTCTATGATGAGCACCGTGTTGATCTTGCGGCGGTCGTTCTTCTTCATGGGCTGCGTGATGCGGCCCACCAGCTCGTCGATCTGCCGGTGCATCTTCTCAGCGAAGCTCTTCATCGCCTGCTTCTCGCCGTTCTTCACCCTGTTGAAGACGTCCTCCACTTCCCAGGTCCACCACACCTGGCTGCCGGCCAGCACCACCATACCCTGATACAGCAGCATCCAGTCCACCCTGTTGGATGGAGAAGGACGATCAAGAGGCTTTCACTGGAGTCAAGCTGGTTTCCTGACTCATTAAGACTTTTTTCAGTTATTCTTGTTTAAATAAAGATTTCATTCATTTGCTATTTATACCATTTCACACAGTACATTACAATGTGATTTTCACATATGTATTCCATCTTGCTCTCCATAAGGGGAGACACACACACACACACACACACACGCACACACACACGGGAGCAAGCTTGGAGTCAGAGTGTAGGATCAACCATCTATCTGGGGCTCCTACAGAAGCTTTGGGGTTAAGAGCCTTGCTCAGTGGCCCCACAATGATACTGACACTTTCTACCGGTCGTGGGATTTGAACCAGCGACCTTCTGGTCACAGGGCAGATACCAAGCTCCATAACCAAGAAAGAAAAGGAAATTAGGGGCATTAACTGAAATGACTGAAGAGCTTTTTAACCAAACAAGATCAAACAGTAAGAAAACCAGTCAGCTAGAAGATTCCTGTGACAGAAATTAGTGGAAACGTACCATATCATTTAAACTGTTTTTGTTTACATCACCTTTCAAGGCTCTTTCATTTTTACAGCTCAGATTTAACTAGACTTTATGCATTGTTCACATGTAATGCACTGTGATTAAAATGATAAATGAGAGTTTATCATCGACACACAAATGCAAAAGGCAGACTACCTGAACCATCAGCAGCAGTACCATGAAGTTCAGCCAGCACACCAACACTCAGAGACTCAAACCTGCTCCTGTCCTCGCAATAGCGAAAAATGGCCTCCTTGGTGATGAGTCGGTTGGTCCTCCTCATTTGCAGCAGTACACTGGACATCCACTCCTCCACGCGGCCCTCAGCCGGCACAGGTGGCCTCAGGTCCATCACCTCCCCCTCTGCCGACACCATCGCTGCTGCCACAGTCTCCCCGTTCCGCCCGGGTTCAAATCTCAGTGACACAATGTTGTCATACATCTAGGGGGAGCCAGGTGAGGGAGTAGTACAATGACAGACTGGAAAACAGTATTGACATTTTCAGAAAACAACTATCAGAAAACAAAGTGCTAAAAAATGCCACTAAAGAATCCTCGATTTCAGGCATCTTCAGCCTTGGAGGGTTAATCCCAATTCAGTTTTGAGTTCTAGTTAAGCACTTAAGTAACTAATAACAATAATTATTTCCCTACCAGAAACAATTTGACTTTCGCCCTCAGGACTAGAGGGAAAATATGAACGTGCACCAGCCAGCACGTGGGCTGTGGGCTGGCCCTCCAGGGGGCTCTGACCTTGATCAGCCAGCATCGTGGCCTCTGACCTTGATCATGTGCTCCTGGACGCAAGCTGGATCACTGCTGCCAAGGATGCTGAGCAGCTCGTCATCTGAGATGAAGAAGAAGCGTGGGAAGGCGTTGCGCTTGGAGTCCAGGTAGTCATTCAGGCTCTTCTGGCACCGTTCCAGGCCCTCGCTCAGGTTCTGCAGGTCCAACAGACGGTTCGGTGCCAGGCAAGACTTCTTGATCCCTGGTTCCTTCATTGTGTCTGCCATTATCTAGAAAAACATGATGCACAGACACATATAGAGTGAATGTACACAAAAATGATACCAGGAAACAAAAATAACTGCATTTATGCTCAATGTGCCACAGTGGGTAGCCTTGTAGCGGCACACCTACAGAATTTTAAGGCCATTTCCTGTCTCAGGGTCTGTGTATGTAGGGTCTCCACCTTCTCACAATGTTTGCCTGGTTTCTTCTGGGCACAGCAGTTAAATGTTTAATCCACACACATGTGACTTGACAAACTGATGTGTGTCAGTTGCCATTAGTGTGTGTTAGTGTCTGAGATGGACTGGGATCCTGTCCAGGGTGTCCATTGTCTCATGTGGAACAGGCTCCAGGTCAACTGTAACGCTGTAATGCATACACCATGGATGGATTTATGCTAAAAAGCTCTCCTTGACATTTAAAGTTGTTGTTCCATATTCAGTACAACTGCAATTATATTTGGAATTGTGCTGTCATAAACTTACAAATAAATGAATTCAGCCGTCTTCCAACTACTTATCTTGAGTGGGATCTCCAGGAGGCCCGGCCTCCAGCAGCACAGGCCCACCGAGGTATTCAGTCACACACACAACCACAGAGGACAGCTCATTTAAATATGCTAGTTAGCCTAGCCGCATGTCTTTGGACTGTGGGAAGAAACTGGAGTATCTGGAGGAAACCTGCACAGCACTGCACAGAAAGAGCATGCCAAGTCCATACTCAGAGACCAGAGAGGTGATTCGAACACTCAACCCTGACGGTATTGAGGCAAAAGTACTCCTTGCTGGACCTCCATACCACTCCACAAAAAAAAAAATTGCACTACGGTTATTACAAATATTTTACGGATGTTGGTCATATACAGTAATTGTGATCCAACCTTTTTGAACATTTCGTCAATGTCGTCAAAGTTCTTGGCCTCCTCAGGCAGCTGAAAGCGAATGTCTCCACCAATGAAGATGCTATCCAGATACATCCATTTCCTCTGGACCAACAGCCATACCTGGCAACGGCCATACACACACAGACACACACATAAATTAGTTTACTCCGCAGTGCAGCCTTCACGGTGATATGTCCATCCCTGTTATTGCTGGTTTGTAAACAATTCAAATCACACACCATTTGCTGCTCTCTTTGCAGCAGTAACATTTTCGTTTTTCAAGTTGACATTCGGAGGCAACAACAGAAACAAAGATCGGCCTTCTTGATGACCCCAAAAGAACACTGACCTCAATGACCTCACTGATGAGTGACAAGCTCTTCTCCCACTGCTGTATGGCATCCAGGAAAGGCCCAACAAAGCGACTGCTGGCCATGCTCTGTAGGTTCATGGCGTTGTCATCCAGGTTCTGCAGAATCTCATCAACACCACCCAGAATACAGCCACGCTCTTGTGTGCCTTTGAAGTAGTGCTGCACGCTGAACTTCATATTCTCCCAGGTGTCTACCACTTCCTTCACGCCCTGTTAACGAAAACGCACAGAAATGACTAAAACGTCCATATTTGTGTTTAAACTCAGCATCTCAACACATCGTTTGGAGTGTAAAACACTGAAAACACAAACTAATGTGTTTATGGACTCACCTTCTCAATACTGAGCTCCTTGACAGCAGAGGTGACAATATCACCAATGACACTGGCATACTTGTGCAGCTCCATGGAGAGCATCTTCTCCAAGGTGAATGTGTCAGGGTTCATCTCAATGCTGGCACCTGTTCTCTCCATCAGTTCTCTCCAGTGCCTGAGTGACCAACGTAGGCCCCAAACACACCGAACGCAGAGTTAGGTGGAAACAAGTGGAAAATCATTCAAATTCAGAGCAAATTGCATATCTTGTGAGAAAAAAAAATGTATTGTCTGGAGACTGACCTGTCCCTTAACGCTTGGTTCTTCAAATCCAACAGCAGGGGCAAAGACTCCTTAAACTCCCTCAAGCGGCCCTCCAGGAAGAAGGCTGGTGGGAGGACTCGCACATCCTTAGGAAGCGTGCGAAGGCTTTTGTAGAAGCCTTCGATCTCCTCCTGTAGCTCACATATGTCCAGGTTCACCCACAATGTCTGGGACCACTTCGCCTTAGCGGCCTGGGAGACATACAAAATGAGGAACTCAGAATATTATCATTCTTAACCTACAATGAAGATGCTTGGTCATTCTGAACAATATGCACACACACAGACATTTCAAGTTACTCTTTAAAAGACATGAGGAAAATTGGTGCTGTTTCAGTAGGACGCCTCCTATGACTTGCAATGATAACATTCTTCGTCCACCCACCTTCTGGGCCTTGTAGACTTCATAGATCTGCTGCAGGCCCCTCATCTCTTTCTGCACGCTGAGCAGCTCCGGATACATTGTGAATGGTAGGTCAAACAGCTTTTCTGCACTGGTCAGCTCCTGGCGGCTGGCCTCCATGCGTGCTAGCTCAGCCTGATACTCTCCCAGCAGAGCAACTCCTGACAGTGGAGAGGAGCACCTGGCTCAGCCCTGAAGAGTTCTGAGTCAACAAGCTAGACACTGGGGTTTGGGCTTGGAGTCTCACCTCTCTCCAAGTCGTCCCCCATTGCACCTGGGCCCTGGATGCTGAAGTTTTCTACAAACGTTGAGAGCTCCTGCTTGAACATCTGAATCTGATCCTTGGTGATCTGGTGAACCAGACTGGGCGTGAGTTCCATGAGATGCAGTGCAAACGTCCACATTTCTGCGACCTAATTTAACATGCTTACCGTGTTAAAAAACAGAACATTCCGAATAACATCCTTCTCGTATCGAGACATTGAAGCCTGGTGGGCTACTCACCCCAGTGAACATCTTCTTTACCCCACTTAAGCGCCGATCCACCTGTCGTGACTCAGCTAACAAGTCACTCCACAACTGTCCGATATTTCCCACGAGGCCCAGCTCCTCCTGTGTCACCTTGAAGGCAAGGCAACATCAAAACAACCAAATATCCAGCTCTGTAAACACTTCCACGTATCAACACCTCTGCATTTTAATACTATCTTGTGGGCCAGTGGTGGGCTACAAAGGCCTTTGTGCTTGTCTGGGTGGGCTGTGAACCACTCCTGCAGTGTATCTTCTGATGTACGAGGGCCTACCTCCACTCCGTACATGCCGAGGGTCCTGTATCTCTCCCGGATGTCGGTGAGCTGCATCTCCACTGACAGTGACGTATCTCTGATGTTAATGATCGTGCCCAGCACGAACTTGAGGTCTTCCAGTGTGTCTGGGCTCCTCTTCAAACACTCTGACAGCCGCTGAAGAGCAGATGTTCACAAACAAACACCGGCACATAAAGTTAATTAAAACCAACAATTATAAAAGGACACCGCGCTCAGTTTCAACATATTAGCAGAGGTCATCCCATCATCCTGCTTAGGCAGCGATTTACATTCGGCTTGGAAAACATTTCAGCTGAATCGTTATGGGGATTAACAGGAGCCGTTCTCCTGGGTTATATTTCAGCCCCTGCCTGACCAGACAGGCCCCAGGAATGGGAACCGCACCTGCAGATTGTCACGCAGCCTGTAGAGGTCCTCCTGGGCAGACTGGTTCAGCAGACGCCCCAGTAAGCTGAGCCAGGCTTGGACATTTTCCTGTACACTGTGGGCCAGGGGCTCCAAGTTGATCTGGATTATGTGCTCCTTCATCAGGAGAGGCTGCACTGCCACCTCCTGGCTGACCCGGGCATAGAACTGAAACTTCTCATCATAAGCAACGCAGGTGGGTTTCTTGGCCATGAACTTCTCCATGATGATGGCCTTTTCCAGCTTCCAGAGGGGCCGGTACCTCGTCCACCGGCTCAGGTGGTGGCCCACGGCGCTCAGCAGTTGCTGTGCATTCTGGGAGATGGCCAGCGCCTGCTCATTGACCTTGGGGTGCTGGCACACATCAGTGTAGAAGCTGAAGGCCACCAGCTCGTCCTTGCCATCGATGGGTTGCGGTGGGCACTCCATACAGGTGCCATGCATCCAGCGAGCGAACCGCTGGCATGACAAAAAGACAAAATATATCCTCATTCATTATAGCTGCAGCCTTTTGTACATTTCTGAGTCTATGGCTACGAAGCCCTGAATATGCGAATTTTTTTACTGTTCGGTATGTCTGAGTCACATGGTGGGAAACACAGTAGTACAACTTTCTAGGCTTGCCGTGTAATCACAGATTTGAGTTCATTTCAATAATCACAGATTTGAGCTCATTTTACGTTGCTCTGTAAAGGTACAATGTGATGCGATCTGCCATGAACCTTGGTGCTCTCCACGCAGTCCCGGACACACTGCATTATGAGCCCGTACACCTCGCTGCTTTCAGGCCTCAAAACGACTTCTGGGTCGGAGAGGATCATCTCGATCTGAAAGAGTTCCGCGTCGCCCATCAGAGCCATGTTGAAACCCTGAAAGTTCCTGTTGACAGATGGAAGACGTTAGCAGACAAAATGCTGCAGGAGTCCTGCCAAAGCCAGCAGCAACCCACCTTAGCATCATCTTGCTGAGGGCGTCAAAGACCTTGCGCTCCCAGTGGCCATAAAATGGGACCATTCGCTTGGCCTTGCCGCTGCTGGTCTGCATAATCAGGCTCTCTATTTTGGTCAGTAGGGGCCCGATGGCACTGTACCCCATGCTCAGTAAGTTCACATCTTTGGCCCTCTCCTGTTCGATGTGCTCACAGAACTCCTTCACTCCTAAAGGGACGTGAACGAGAGTGCGGCTCAGAAGTGAACCTCACAGCCACCGACGGCATTGACCGAATATGGCTCTGTGCCGGCTGGACCCAGAGTGAGGAGGACGTGATAACATATGTGTATTCATAACATGGCCTACGTTTAGAAATCAAAACTTCCAAGTGTGAGCATAAACAAAAGTTGTGAATATTAGCAAAATGCAAGTATTAACCTAAACTTCTGTAAACAAAATTGAGTTTGGAAAATGTTTCTAATCCATGTGATGTGCAAGTACATTCTGCAATTCTGCGTAAAAGTCAGCATGGCGTGCCAAAAAACATGGCGTCACACCTGGGAGACCTTCAGCCCGGTCAGGGGCTGGGAATTTGAACAAGTTTGCGAATTCGATGGACTGCAGCTTGACTTCAATGTCCCTCTCGTTCTTCTGGATTTGATTAACTAGTGACTCAAACTTCAAGATGGCCAGGACACATCGATCGATGAACTCTGAGATGCCTGCAGAGCACAGGGAAAACCATCGAGGATATACGATGTAAATATGGTGATCTGTCGCCAAGAATGGTCTGTTTCCTTTCTCATGTTTTGCTTGCAGGAGTATTTGGTCCTATGTGAAACCTCACACAGATTACTGTAGTACAGTTACGAGTACTATATCTTTTACATCACTTCCCAGGACCATATGCATTAATCATGAGCAAGATTTTGGGCTTAAGCATTTGCATCAAAATAAGAAAAGGTCAGTATATCTTCATAGCGCTTGTTCTGGTTATTTGTAATAGTTTAAATGGTGTGAAGAACATGACTCGTGCCAAAGTGCCACAGTGACAGATGACAGGAGGAAGCTATGGGTTACCGAGGGCGTTCCAGTTGAGACGCTTGCACCCAGGGTGCATCACCCTCTGCAGCTCGTGGATTTGCTCAGTCAGCAGGAGAAATTCTGCATCGTTCAAGGAGTCTACCAGACTTTGGTAGCGGTTCACCAGGTTCTTCAACCGATTGACATACCTTCAAACAAGATGTTTGTGTAGGGCACCACATAAAGTGTATTTCAGTGGAATAATATTGAAATTGTACCTGTGATGCTGTTATAGATTGTAATACGCACCTGCTGTGTTAGATCGTGTAGAACAGAATCACTTACCTGAGGAACCTGTCTTCCTGCAAAGCGATGTTGCGTGCCAGCTCAGGCACGGAGAATCCCAGTTGCTCCATATACTTCGTCTCTGAGATGACCTCCTTCAGCTCAAGAGGAAAGTTCACCAAAAAGCTAACCCCCCTCTCCACATCCTGGTCCCCCGCAGGCAAAATCTGTATGGAAAAGAGCAGTACCATTTTCAATACAATTGAATCTAACAGTTTGTTGAGTGCATCCAAACTGTTTCATAGAGTCTGGGGGGACCTCACCAGCTCAGGGGCTGCGGGGTCCCTAGCAACAGTCTCCGAGCTGTGGTACATCATTAAAATGGTTCTTTTCATCAGCAAGGGTAGGGTCTGCTCTGTCTCCTCATGCCAGCACTCGTGCTTCTTCACCTCATACTCCTTCATCTTCATCCCCACTTCCAGGTACTTCTGCTTGGCCTGCACCACATGGTAACCTAGAGTAAACTGCTAGTCTGGGTTCATGCACACTTAGAGTATACGTTAAATCAAATATTGGCAAGCAGTGCACCAGAGAGTCGTTAATGGCAGCCTCTAATTAGTGAAAACTTCATGATGTACCGCTTTCCCCTGCTCGCTCTCTAACATCTCTGGCACTTCAAGGAAGCGGATGATGGTGTGCTTGATGCGATGGAAGAGTGAACGCTCCCAGTAAATGCTTCCCGACACAGGTGGCTGGTTCTTGTTCAGAGGAGGATTGTCCTTGTTCTGCTCAAACAGCCTGCTGATAGCTTCTACCTACCGCCAGCAAGGAGTGAAAGGTAAGAACGGCCATAATGTATTGATGAGGAGGAACATTAAAGGAGAAAGACTACCAAGGACTGAAGGACCTCATACAAAAGCAGCCTAAGAGATTAATTGTCAGTTAAAGCATTATAACAAGAGAAAGACATGCTTCATATCTTGTGAAGATATGGGTTATTAATAAATGTCTATATAGCAATTACGAAGGTGCAAATCATATGAAACTTTGGGATTCATGGAAGGCCTTTCACAGAATGTTACCCAGCAGTGTGCTAAAGTGAGCACTTGTGAATTCATTATAAATGCAATTTGTAGGGCTTGCAAACTCAGATGCCACATCTAGTGCCTTTGAAGACACCACACTGTCAACAAAGTTCATAATATGCTATGAACACCATTGTACAAAAAGGTGTCAAGAGTCCTCATGTAGGGATACTGCATGGCAACTATGACGACAAAGATATAATTAGACTATAAGGGAAGTTACATAGTTATGCACCTCTTTGTAGTACTGCGCCAAGATGTCGTTAAACTTCTTCATCATTTGGCTATTAACGGTGTCCCTGGAGCGAATATGCTTGAACTTCAGCAGCATGTCGAAGGCCACCTCGGCTGAACGCAGAGTCTTGAAAGACTGGTTTATGAATTCGATGGCTTCTCCATCTATGGTCTTTGCAAACAGAGAAACTCGTCAGTGTAGGGCTTAGCAGCAGCAAGGGCGCAATGTAAAGCAACGTGGATGAGTGAGAGGCTTTTAAAGGTCCGTGAGCCCACCTGCACTTTGGTCCTGAATTCCTGCATGACCAGCTTCCATCTGCAAGCGTTGTTGATGTTGAATGGGTCGAAGCTGAGCTCCACTATGGGCGTCACAAGGTTATCCACCCAGCAGAGCACCTCGTCGATGCGTTTGGGTTCGCCGGTCACTGCCTTCAGCTCTGGGCCAAAAATGTTGTAGAACTCCTCTTGAATCTGCAGACCACAACAGAACCTTTACACAGGTACATTTCCACTAAGAAGATAGGGTAGTACTTCGTTTGACTGACAAGCATAAAATTTATACTACAGTAAGTTCACTGCTCAACATGCATTAAAAAAGCACCAAAAACAGCTTTAACCAAATAGGGAGAAGATCACCCTAAGAGGCAAATACTAAAAATGTACGTAAAACGTATGAAGAATGTTTTAACCTGAAACAGTAGGTTTTCAAAACCCAGCACATTCCCTATCTGCTTCAGTTAGTAACCTTAACCTCATCGATGGGGTTTTTATTAGTTAAGTAAATGTGACATCACCAAAAAGAAATTTGAGAAACCAGAGAATCAGCAAAAGATACAAAGTCAGAGAGGCAAGATTGCGTTGGTTAGGACATGTGCAGAGGAGAGATGCTGGGTATATTGGGAGAAGGATGCTGAGGATGGAACTGCCAGGCAGGAGGATAAGAGGAAGGCCAAAGAGGAGGTTTATGGATATGGTGAGAGAGGACATGCAGGTGGTTGGTGTGACAGAGCAGGATGTGGAGGACAGGAGGAGATGGAGAAGGTTGATCCGCTGTGGCGACCCCTGATGGGAGCAGCCGAAAGTGAATGATGATGATGATGATGATGATGAGAGAATCAGCAAAATACTGTATCCAGGTGCTTGTTGCTTTAAAAACAGATGGCGCGAGATTCCTGGAAGCGGCTGGGTGTGGTCGACCGTCTCACTAAGCAGAAGGTTAATCTGGGTGGATGGGACCCGGTGACCTGCAGGATGTCATCAATGTCCTGGCAGATGGAGGCCATGTAGTCTGTCTTTTCAAACAGCTTCTTGCGGTCAAATTCCCAGCGCGAGTCCCGTCCCGACATCTCAATCTTAGCACGGACATCAATGTAGCAACTTTTCCACAATTCCAGCACTTTCTTCCCGTCCTGGGCTTTGGCCTTTGCCACCGCAAGCTTGTCTCTGTCCACGATTAGTTAACAAAAAAAACATAAATTAAGCCAATAAACAGAACACTGCTTGCTGCTGTTGTTTAATCATAAAACGTCATTATAGCAATGTTATTTGAGCCTGTGGGTGGCATTGCCACTGTAAAACAGATGTTTTAGGGACTTGGACCTATTCTCAAAAGGTCATCCATTCAGCTTTGAGGAGAAACTGTGCTAATACATCCTTGAGCATGGATAATGGTTACCAGTAAAGCCAGACAGTACAGAAGACACACTGCTTATATTTCATCCAGATTGCGGCTGCTCTTTTCTAGAACATCTTCCAAGGTTGTACGTGCAAAATATCACACATTCAGTATGAAAAGAGACAGCACTGGAAAGTACCTGTACTGAATAAGCACTTTACGGAGTAGATATGACTAGCGTTGGGGGTGATGATTTTGCATAAAAAGAAAGTTAAATTCTATGGAGAGTCCCGGTGAATAAGCTTAGCGGGGAGCTCACCTGAAGAGCACGCGGACGTTGACCACCCCGGCCACCCGTTCTGCCAGCTCCCAGGCGATGCGTTCCATCAACGGCACCATCCGCTCGTCCTTGTTGTAGTGGCTGGAGATGATCCACACCATGCGCAGGCCATTCATCATCACGGGGATGGTCTCCAGGACCACGCGAAAGTCCGTCCCAGTGGCCAGGTTCTGGGGAGGAAGTGTTATCCATGTGCGTTCAGTCCACAGGATGTGTTCGTTTTTTCAGTGAATATGTTTTTCATTAACTGCAAATTGGGAGCTACACAAAAAATGCCACATTTACATCTCTGTTCAGGTGTATGCAAACTATTTACAGTGTCCTGTAGCAGATGTAAGACAAGGTCTCCTCAGGCCTTCAAACCTTAAAGTGCCTCTCCAGTGTGCTGAGGAAGCGTACGTTCTCCAGCGATTCTACTTGCAGCTTGGCGAGGTCCAGCGCTGTCAGTTCCAGGTTCTGTGTGATGACCGGGTTGCCAAGGTTCACTGTGTCTAAGACCTTCCTCACCACGGGTAACTTCAGCTGCTCGTTCAAGGCACTCAAAACAGCAGTCCGTTCTCGCCAGAAGTCTAACTCTGCCATGGGGCCTGGGGCCTTGGGGCAGTGATGGAGAAATAGCAGAGATTATAAGCAACGCATCCACAGTAACCGAATGTCACAAAGGTTGGCCAAAGTTCTGGCGATGGACCCAACCATACCTGTGGTGTCTTTTTCTGCTGCTCCTCGAGGACTATGAAGATCTGAGCCTGCCAGTTTATTACACATTGCTCCAGCTTCTCCATAACCTCTGGCATGGAAGCCAACACACGCGCCTCGTGAGCCAGGTCCATCTCCGGAATATACAGCTTGATCTCACCTGTAGAACCAGACAGATGCCACTAAACTAAAATGTGTGAAATTAAATAATTAGCATACACGTCAATGAGCCAAAACATTATGATTGCCTCCTAGTAGAACAATTGGCTTTTCCCAGAATGTATTAAAATACAAATGAGAAAGGGGATACACATGCTGACCAGTAGTTAATGCCAAACTATAGTAATAATCAAACCAAGACAAATTCTTGCAGAAGCAGACATCAACAAATGTGCAGACACCTTCTAGCTGCTTGACAGTCCTGTCAAGGTGGCCGAGGAACTTGTGGACACTGTTCAGAAGCTCATCCCTAACTGTGAGAACACTGTGTGTTTCAACAGGTCGTGGTTCACTGGTTTCCTCTGCTTCAAGCCTGTGTTGCAGAGCCTTGGCTACCTGCGCCCCCTGGTGGTAGCCACTGGCCATAACATTTAGCTGATTGGTGGAAGGCAGAGCTCTGAACACCTGTAACAAGGACACAAAGATGACCGATCACCCATCTGCTAGCACATTAGACTGCCAACATACATTGCAGGTTTCAATCCTAAACATGTGGGGCCTGCACTACATACGTGACAGAGAATATTCTTCAAGGACTTCAAGGGGTGTCCTTTTAGGGTTCCTGTCACCAGCAAAGTGGGCATCAGGTCATTAGCCTCATTGATATCCAGCGGCTCAGTGATAGTCACTGCAACACATGTACAGCAGAAATCATCCATCACCTTACTTTCCACAGCTGCTTATGTTTGGAGTGGTCCATGGTAAAGCTGGAGCCTTTTCCAGGCAGTTCCAGACAATTTCAGATGGGGGCCATGTTGGGACCAGTCATTCTGCTGGAGTGGCACATATGAAGGAATCAAATTACGAGTTAGGAAAATGAACTAGCATTTTGGGGGGCAGTGGGGTCCAGAACTATTGACAGGAGGTCACTAGTTCCCCTGGCCACCCCTGAGAACTGCCTAGAACCACCTAGAACTCATAGCACAAGACTGGGCACATATTTACATGCAAACCTCAGGTAGATAGCAATACAGGGCCACAGGTGGGGGAACTGGAGCCTATCCCAGGAAACACGAGGGTACAAGGCTGGGGTACACCCTGGACAGGATGGCAGTTCATCACAGTGTGTGCCTAAACACACACACACACACACGCACACACACACACACACACACACACACAATCATGCAGGCAGGACTTGAGTTGGTACATGTTGCAGGACCCCATCCTGTGCCACTCGCCTCACTTACCTTTGGTGTTTCTAAGGAAGTAGAAGGTGTTGCACTTTGCAGTGCTCTCTGGGACAGTGTTCACAGCTACGTGCAGCTCTACGTGGTACACAGTCCGGATCTCAGTCCTCTGGAAAAGCCAAACTAATCAAAAGTCTGACGGCTACCTGACTAGCTCCTTTTCACCCTGACTGAGTAGCGAGTACCTGTTTTAAGGGTGTTAGAGCACGCTTCAGATATTTTATATCCAAGAAGCAGTCCTCAGACAACATGTGAAAGCTGGGACAGCAGAAATGAAAGCCAAAACTGTGTGTGAAATTAGGAATGCCTGGTCATCTTACAGTGGGAATTTTCTTGTCCTCAACCTCGATGGGCGCCTCAGTTCCAGATGTGACACTCTGAGCATCATCCACAGGTGTAACCACATCTTCTACAATGCCACCAGCAAAGATAAAAACGAGACTCGGTTCAAACTGTATTTACGCATCAACTTTTATATAACAGGCAGATGACAGGAAGGGCAGCATATAATATATAGAGGTTTATCCACGGAAATCCATCCCAGCTTTCTTAATTCTAGTGCATCTTGGGGGCAGTGATCAAGACTATGCTGGGTCCAGCACTCACTGTCTCCATTTGGACCCCAGGCAGCTCAGAGGAACCGTCCCCACGTTTAGGGACGAATTTCCGAGACAACCATTAGAGAACTTTAAACCCGGGATTAAAAATGTAAAATAGTGATATATTTGGGGATTATAATAAGATTAGGAGGACATGAATGGAGCGGCCGAACTCACCTACTTCGAGCTCCTCCTCCCGCACCGTTTTGAGAAAGAGCAGCACGGAGGTGGTCTCCTCGTCCGTGACCTCGTTCAGAAAGCGGACCACCTTCTCCCGGTCCTCGCCGTCCCCTCGACCGAGCAGCTCCTCGAAGCAGTCCGGCTCAGCCAAGTGGAAGGCGGCACACACCCGGTTCCGAATCCACTCCAGGCGTGGGTCGTCGAGGGCCATACCTTTCCTTTCCAGCCGCTAAAACAGCTTAAATATCTGCAAAGTCGAAGCCATCAGAAGTTCTCTGCAGCTCGGCTCCTGCGTGTTTGGTGTTGCCATGGAAACGCGGCAGCTTCACTTCCGCCCGATTTTAATTCCAGTTAGACACCTCTTGCCTTAATATCATCAATATGAAAGAGATTATACTTTAGATTTTGTCGCTGAAATGTATATATCTATATCTAAACATTTGCTTTAACTTTCATTTTAGAAAATGTTTTTGTATTAGAATTATCGATGCTGTATTACTTAAATTGTACGGTTCCACAAATTAAATTAACCTATCAGAACATCCACAAGCCTGGGCCACAGGTCAAAGGCAGCTCTTAAAATTGAGTCTTGATTTAAAAAAAAAAAAAATTGAGTAAAGACATTGAACAAATGTCAAGATATATTTTTCTCCCAATGGATCCATCTGACACTAAACCTATTATGGAGCCTAGGAATAGAGCTCAAGATTTGGGTACACCTGGGGCAGGATGCCAGGCCATTGCCGGGCGCGCGCGCGCACGCACACACACACTACAGGCAATTTTAAACCGCTATCTGCATGTCTTTATACTGCAAGAGAAAACTGGCAAAGTGAAAACATGTAAACTGCACATACTGAGAAATGTGGGATTCAAATCCACAACCCTGCGTGGGAGAATTAACTGTGTTGCCTCTGGGAGGAAAAAAAAAATAAATGCCTGATAAGCTTGAATAAGACAACAAACACAACAATGTACAATCCAGTTATCAGCTTTATTAGTTTT
>JAACJT020000034.1:27610100-27620769 GCA_009936485.2 Gymnarchus niloticus
AAAATAAATGCCTGATAAGCTTGAATAAGACAACAAACACAACAATGTACAATCCAGTTATCAGCTTTATTAGTTTTCATTAGTTTTTCTGTGGATTCTGAAAATATGTAGTATAAAATAGACATTCACCGCCAGGGAATGTATGAGATAATGACAAGTCATTAAACAATAATGATAAAAATCAAACTCACATCATCTTTAGCCTTCTCTGATGAATTACAGTAGAGTATACTAATAATTACACAATTAAAATAAATACAATTAGAACGAAACTGAGTACACATCATGGGAAAAGTAGGATGTTTCATCAGGCAGTTTCTCCCCTGGGAAGTCACGGTGACCTTCACGATGTCCATTGCTCCACCCCTTTTTCCTTATATGAAGATTATCGAGAAATTTGCTGGGGCAAATGCCAGCCAATGTGTTTCACCCTGTCCTTGACAAGTAATGTCACATGCATTTTTTTCTTTTTTTTTACATGGCAGTTAAAACTGTATTCCAAAGTTGCAGTGTGCTTCGCCTACATTACAGTTCTCAATTTTCTTAACACAGTCTAGCATACTGGTATGACAGCACCACACCGTACTGTAATCCTGAGCGCAACGCAGTCTAGTACCGCCGTCAATATGGCAACGGGAGGTATTCTTGAGAGGGTGTCTTCAGTTAAGACTGTCCACCTCCACCCTGGAGAACTGAAGCACTCAACACACTGTACATAATTCCAACATCCAAGAAAAATACCTTCAGTATGTTAAGCTAACACTGAAAAAAACACCACCTTGGAGTTTTTAAGCAGTATTTTGGCATAAGCATGAATCCATGAGCTGGTTTAAAAAAGGGTTTCTAAGCTTGTCAAAAATCCCCCCCACCATTTATCTGCAGGAAAGACACATTTGCAGGGAAAGCACACAAAAGGAACCAGAAACCAATTAAATAGCTAAGAGTCATCGTTCAAAGGAATCATTCATTTAAAACAAAATACAATCTCGTGATATTTGGTTGCAATAGCGTAAGGCATCCAGTGCAACAAAATATTAGATTCCCAAAAAAAAAAAAGAAAAAAAAGGAAATGTTCAGCAATGAGGCTCAGTGCCACTCAATCCCCACAGTCAAGTTCTGTCAAGGGTGAGACTCCAAGAGTCTGTGTCACAGCAGGCCGTGAAGCTCAAAGCTGGAGGGGAGAAGTGAGAAGGCGAACGGGACAAACTTGACACCTGTCCCGCTGTAGAACTTGTTCTGGAACTCCACCCTACAAAGCAGAAGGTGCAGAAGGTCAAGGTCTGACCTCAAAGATCACGACTTACAAAGAGCAACCAGAGAGAGCGAGCAGAAACTGACCAGTGCAGCCGGAGGGCATGAAGAAAGGCGGACAGGCCCTCCATGACCAGGAGAATGAAGACTGTCAGGACCGCAAAGAGGCTGAAGACTGGCACCAGGAAGATGATCCCAACATTGGTGTCCACGCGCAGCCCCACCCGCATCACCATGGCCCACAGTACCTCCGAGAGCTCTGGCAGAGCAGACAGGCGGAGAAGTCATCTTCGTGTACCCCACAGCTATGGAAGTTGCTCGAATCACTACATACTCGAGAAGGTTATTTTACCATGTTTGGTCTTACTGGTGTGGTGTCATTGTGTTGTTGATTATAAGCTGAGCTTAAGGGTCTTGAAAGACACGTTTAAATATTAATAATAGTGCATTTTTAACAGCCCAACTCAGTTCTTTGCTTGTGTTCAGTACACTAAACCTAATTATACTGAAGTTTGACAGCCAAAAATGGGGCAGATTCTATTTTTTGAGTGAAGTGTCTTAGTTGTCAAACATTCCAGAATGGTTGTCCTTTCAACATGGTAGGGTGTGAAAGTGATTTGATGAAAACTCACAAAACATGACAATGAAATTATAAAACAAAGGAACTAGCACAAGTAAAAAAAGCACAGAACCTGCATGACAGAACATCTTGTCTATATCTACTGTCAGTACATTTCTGCGAAAGTTAGTCAAGTGGGGAGGTTTTGGTATGTCCCCCTCCCTGGCCAACGCTGGCAGTACTTACGGGCGTGTGCCAGGCTCAAGGCCCAGAGTCGCAGGTACGAGGCGGTGTTGGAAATACAGCCCAGGCAGTACTCGATGGTGTGGATGGACTGGTGCAGGAACGCCTCCGCGAAGTCAAACTGGCATGCGAGAGGAGAAAACAGCATCAGTCTCAGTCAAGAAAAGCTGTTCACTTCAGCAGAACATGTGACACCTCATTCCACTTCATCGCAGAAAAACGGCTGTCAGAGAACAAAACCAGAATTTTTTTTTTTTTTTAAATTCATAAAAATCTGTCTCCTTTTTGAGCTTCACTTAATGTTGTGCTTTCCAAATTTAGTTGTCTTAAAATCTCATATTGAGTGGATTCCCCCCACTCACTTTGCAGGGCATTTTCAGGTCATTATCACTAAAGATTGAGCTCAGACATTCTATGCACCAAAAATTCATAGGAAAAATACAGGCAGTAACAACGACGAGTGTTTTAACATCAGGACTGACAAAATAATAGCAGGAAGTTACAATAATTCACCTACATCCTCTGGCTGCTCCTCTCTACTGGAGGAGTGGTTGCCATGACTACCACCCTCCTCCATGTCCATGGCTTGCTGGAGGGACAGCTCGTCGTCACTGCTGCGTCGCACGCGCTCGTAACCCTGAGCAATGGGGTCGGCCACACCGAGGTCAGAACACTGAGGTCACTGGCAAAAGCAGCTGGCTGGTGGTGTCATATTTGCACACGACGCTCGAAACAAACGAAAAAGCCGGGGATGAATTATAACCACATTACTTCGAGGTTTTAGTAAATAAGCTGCATAAAAGTCACCATTATAAATGTCATTTATAATATACATAATACGTAAGTTTCATAGGAAATATAATCCACCCGACACAAGGGGGTACCCCAGCTTCTCACCCTGGACTGCCAGTGGTCTCGAAGCCAACCCACAACCCGAATCAGTCTAAGGGGCTGGAAAATAAATGCATGGGAAAGATGGGCACCCAGTGACCGCAGACAGTCAGAGAGAGACACCATCTGACCCGAGATAACTGGCACATAATGAAATGACACCAGACTGACCCTGTACATTCCCAGCCTTCTGTTCCCATGGTGCAGCCAGTAGAGGTAGACTGGTTTTCCCAGCAGCAGTACTGGGACAGACAGCAATGCGATGACCACCAGGAACACTTGGAAACCTGCCTGTTGGGGCCACAGGAAGTCGAGGTTAGCACGGATGCTGGCTGAGCAGAGTCAGACACGCTGAAATCAGGCAGACCGCTCACAGGTTATTACACAGGTGTGGTCAGCTGTGAACGGGTGGAAAATCGACACGCTGAGAATAAAGCGAAGGAGTACTTTCCCACTAGCGGGCGCCATGCTCTCTCTTCATTTACATATGCGCCTGCACATTGTGTTAATGACAATAAAATTGAATTGAATGCAACGAAAGCCTAATCAAACTCACAATTCACTCCCCCACCATTTTAAAACAAATTGCCTTAATATAATCTACAAACTGTTGGTGATTCATTCACCAAACATTTACAAATGAAAAAAAGTGCAGTTCATTCGTCTGATGGACGAATCATGTTTTACACAACCCACAATCCCCGGCTGAAACACATGCGGAGGCCCCTCCCACCATTCCGAACCCACCTGCCCGGGGTAAAGAGGCGTCATGGTGTCGCCCTGTATGAGGAACATGTTGATGAAATGGATGAGGATGCTGGGGGCCAGGCGTGAGTCTGCCGCCGAGAAGGCCAGCCACTTATAGAAGATCATGAAGACCAAGTAGCCGAAGAGACAGAGCAGGAAAAGCAGCTCCGGCAGGAAGCACAGGTACAGGCTGAACTTCCTTCTGAAGTGTCTTGGGTCGTGGGAACAGTGGCAGGGGTATGAGCAGACATGATGGATTCTGGAAGTAACTCCACTATCAGATGTCAACAACAGAATGCTCCAATTCTACATTTTCTACAGCAGAACCAGCTACTAACTCTCCTCGGACAGGCAGAGCTCAGGTCAAAAAGATTCACTGCCGTCTACTCTGACATTTGTTTGAGTTATGAGACTAAAATCCCCCCCGCCCCGGCAATTTAAGACATTTAGTTACAGGTGATTGAAGACACTCAGGACGACACCGAAGCTCATGTGAACGATGCCCAGGATCACGGACATCTTCATCTTGTAGGAGTTGAGGAAGGTGAGACGGTTCATTGCTATGTTCCAAATCTGCAACACCAAAGAAAATGAAACATCCACCAATGTGGCCATTACGTGCAACATTCATCGTGGCCATCTTTCCAACAGTATGTGCAGTCTTTCCCCAGTAAGCTTTTGCAGATGGAAACTTTGAACGTCATGAGAAGCACTGACCGGATCTATGCCCAGAGGGTAGGGTCCTCTAAACACCCCAGGAACGTTGGGGTCCAGGGTGAGAAGAGCGTTTGAGTGCAGGGTCTCATTCCTTTTCATGGCGTGGAAAGAGAGATCGGTTATACAGTCAACATCATCAGAAAATGCCGTCCATAGTTCACCACACAACGATCTAATCACCGAACAATCTTTGCCCACTGGACCCCCACTAACTCACGTCCAGTGGTTCCTGAACATGGGCTTCACGCTCCAAGTTGAGCCGAAGATGTTGATTGACTTAGAGAAGCAGTCATTGTAGATCAGCCCGGTGTAGATGGAGAAGAGGCCCATCATCAAGATGATGTAACGGCCCTCAAAAAAGGTGTTCAAGAACTGCGAAAGACACAGAATCCTGGTTACGGATGAGCCAAGACCCCGCCAGCTGGGGTGCGGCACGGGCTGGGGGCTGGCTCGTTCTCACTTCGTTCCGCGTTCGCTTCAGCTTTCGGTCGTTCTCGCAGAGGACCATCCACCAGGCAAAGAGTGCCATGATGATGCCATGCCCCATGTCACCGAACATCACCGCAAACAAAAAGGGGAAGGTGATGATGGTGTAAGGGGCTAGAAGAGAAGGAGACAGAGATACACGTTGGTGTAGACTGGGGGGTGCAGAACAAACCCTCTAAGGCGCATCGAGATACCTCATAGAACATTTGTGAAGAACATGGGTTTTCTAGGTAGACTTGAGCCTGCCTGGTGATGGCTTGTCATCCCAGCTCCATGCCCCACAGTCACCCTCTTCAGGGGTCCCTACCTGGGTTGACTTCTCTGTAGCTCCCCACTCCATAAGCATCCACGATGTTCTGGAAGCCCGAGGTGAACTTGTTGGTCCTAATGAGGGTGGGCGGTGTGTCATTGCTTGGGATGCGGTTCACAAAGGAGGGGACCGTAGCTCCACTTTTTCTCTGTAGCCAATGAAATGAACGTCACTCTGCCCGGTCTGGTCACCATGAAAACAGGAACCCTTTAGTTCCTCTTTCAAATCAAACTTGCCCGATCTCACCTACAATCACCCACAACTACCATATATCCTCACAGGTAAGCTGAGAATTTTAGGTTCCAAAACACACCCAGAAAACTGGATTTGGCTTATCTTTAAAGGTCACCACCAAATGCTTAGCGGGAAAACAAAAGATCTTTAGCAGAGGTAAAGATATACACAAGTTACAGCCTTATTTAACTTAAATGCACTTGCCTGCTCTTTCTGTTCTAAAATAATAAATGGATATAAATTCATTCCGTAAGCTAAACATGAAAGAACCACAGTAAAAGGACTCTTAATTTCCCGTTGACCATACAAAACACGTCAAGCTTCACAGTTTATCCATGACACTCGTGGTTTTCACAGCCGTGAGAGGTGAATGCCGCGGATTCGCATTTCCCCATCAGTTTTTTGAATTACATACTTTTCCCATAACATTTTAGTTTAAATTGAGAGTTGGCTTATCTGTGAGTATATACGGTAATTTAAGAACTGACCGAACTGTCTGTGACCTTAATTAATTGACACGATATATTAACTCTCACTGTCAACATCCACCCAGTTCCTACCAAGGTTTCGGGCACAGATAGTGACTCAGAAGAGGCCCATTTCATAACTACTCCATCACTTCACTAACTTATCGTTTCTGCTCAAAGCTCGGTGGAGAGTTCACCAGTTAAAATATGAATCACGGAGCATAACCAACAGAACAGGAAGTCAGAATGGTTGCTGATGAAATCCTATCTGAACATAGAAGGGCAAGCAGGTGGAGGAAGTCTGGAAGAAAACATCCAGCTTAGCTCTGATTCAAAGAAGTCAGCAGTAACTCACCGAGCCCTCCTCTAGCGCCCTCCTTAGGGCAGGCAGGTCATTGACAGGACACCACACCTCAGCAATGAGACACTTGTTGGTGACGTCAAAGCTGCACAGGTTTAGAATGTGGTAGACGGCCTTCATCTTCTTGACCTGAACCACCCACGTGTAGACAGACTCCGAGGCCTTGATCAGGACCTGCCTCAAGTACTCCTCCGTCCTGTGAAGGACCTGGCACCACCATTTAACAACGATCATTACCAAGAAAGAAATTCTTTTAAAAAGGGACATTTTCAATGACACAAAAGCAGACATTTACCACTCAATTTTAACATGAAGTAAAACTGCTTAGCAAATTCATACAAGGCAGCTAAAGATACAGCCTTTGAAGATGTGGAGTGTGCTGATCTTATTGAGAGAAGTCTGCTAGGCACTCAGAAGGACCTCAGCAACTCATCAGCTCACATGGACGACAGAGGGCCAACACAGGAAGCAGCATACGGAGACGTAGAGAGAACGTACGATGTTCAGGTCTTGGATGCGCGTCCTGAGGCCGTCCACCACCTCCTTCCTCTCTTCGTTACTGGTTGGGTATGGGTAGAGGTGACAGTGATAGCTGCAGGAAGAAGGTAACTGTAAAGTACGTAAGGAGCAGTCATCGATAGCCGTGGAGACTGGCGGTGAAGGTGTCAGTTACCAGTCACAGATCTTCTTCACTTTCTGCCCAACCTGGTCTCCCCAGAAGGAAATGAGGAAGACGACACTTTTGGTGATTTCACCCTGCAAATCAGGAAAAGACCGGACTGAACTCACATTTTTAAAGCACGGTGATCACAAATATGGAGGCCGATTCAAATGAACCCAACTCTAACCTTTATGGCAGAGCAGAAGTAGGAACTGTAACCATAACGGAGCCTCCGAAGACCAAAATATCCACACTCACTAAATTCATTTTACTGGTAAACGTCTAGAATCTCCTCGGCCACATGATTCCACGTACCGTTTCTGGATCCTCCAAGTACTCGTCAATCTCAGAGTAGCTGAGGATAGTGTAGCCTTTGCAGGCTCTCCACAGCATGCGTTCAAAGGCCTCAATCTTCACCCGGTGAATCAGGCCTGAGACAAAGCTGCACCCAGGAAACACCAGGAGATCAGTTACAGCACTGAGTCACCTTCCGTGACCTCCATCGGGTACAACACATTATGGAACCAAGGGGAATTTCAATGTTTTTAATTCCTGCAGAAAATAAAATTCTGACTAGCGATTGCTAAGGATTTTTTGCAGATTTCTTTGCCCTTGTAAAACCTCTAACAACATTAAGGCTACTGCATTACAACTGCGAAAATAAAATTGTTCAAGTTCATTAAAGAAAAGAAAAAACCCATCTTGGGATGGGATTAATTGTGAGCTGCTAATCACTGCCTGGTTTCAGCCAATGAGAATTGGCTCGTTAAACCTGTCACATGACATGCCCACAAACGAGGCCTCCTCTCTCCCAGCACTCATTGAAGTGTGAACCTGGTGCTGAGATACGCACCCGAGTTTGGCCCCCAGCCTCTGCATGCTGGTGCAGTCCATCATGGAGTCCTTCTCCAGGAACGGGAACTCCTCATACCGTGCTTGCATCGGCTCTCTCTGGACACAGGGAACACGACGCAACCATGAGAGAGCTGCGTGTGGCAGCCATGCCGAGCTCCGTTCACAAACTCCAGTCATTTCAGGTGGCAACCGGAACCACACACAGATAACCAGAGTTACCTTTCTGATCGAATGGTTCTCTCATGTTCAAAACCATTTCCTGTATTAATTACTTAATGTAAATAAGGCCAGCATTAGGTACAGAGAACCAAAACTCAAGCCATGGCATTTTCAATGCATAGGTCTATTCCACACATACTTTAATTTGTCAAAAATATGTTTTATAAAACTTACCCAGACTGCATTACAACTCAATATTACAAAAATTGGGACATTTAAAAAAAAAAAAAATCTTTCTTTTTGTACAGCAGGTCTATGGCATTCTGAGTTAACACCCAGAGCACAAACGCTGCCTGTCACTGCTAATTACAAAACTAATTACATGACAAGCCCTACTAAAGACCAGGCCTTTGCCGTCCCACCAAGGGCAAGAAGAATCTGCTGTAATCCGGCAAGTTTGTTACAGACAAAATGACCCCAGTCAGGTGACGCTGTAATCACGCCCCTCCCACCGCCAGCTACAATGTGTCCTCTGATTAGCACGAGAACTGCACACGTGACCAGCAAGGCACAAGGACTACAGAAAAATGTACTATATAAATAAAGCACTAATATCTGTAGATGTTTCCAGCCAGGACCACAGTGCAGAGTGACCAAACGGAACCTCCAAGCAGAGGTGATGTCGGCATCCCACCTCAGGGGGGCGCTGCACAAAACTGGGGGTGATGTGCAGCATGTGCATGTACTCGCGCAGCTCCAGCAGGTTCTTCTGCAGCTTCTCCTTGTTCTTGGTCACCTCGCTGAGCTCCACCTCTAGCCTCTGAAGCTGCTCCTGTGATCAGCAGTGGAGAATTGATCCAGGTGTTAGGGTCTCTCATACGGAAACAAATGGACCTGCCTCCCTCCTCCTGGGCCCTTGGTGTGGCTAAACAAGCTCAGCTTAAACACCAAGAGATTACCACGCAGTTTCCATGGTTACACCTAGTGCCACCTGTGAGAGATGATTCTGACGCACTCTCTAACCAGCTGGTTATACACATCATCTGTAGGTGTAGGAGCGTGTCCCCATCACCTTATGGGGGCCCGATACGCCCCCTAGCGTGTCCCCATCACCTTATGGGGGCCCGATACGCCCCCTAGCGTATCTCAAATTCGATTTAGAAAACACAATTACATTTTAAATCTTATAATCATGAAAAACAAAATTACACATGAAACACAACCTAAAGCCTGGAAATGGTTCTTTAAATGAGTTGCTTCATCCTACAAATTTAACTTGGTGACATTCAACACCATTAAAACACCTACGGAAGGCTATCAAGGACGGACCAAAGGGTACTCACCATTATAACCAGTACGTGTTTTGGCAGAGGGGCAAGCGGGTTGACCTCACCATCAGGAAGTGGGATATCAGCCTTCTTGATCTCTCTCAGGAGGTACCCTGCCACAGAAGATGCCGTACTTTTGGCCAAGAGGCACACACACGATTTCCCATGCTGCTCAGTAAGATGCAACAAACCCAAGACAGAAAGATTAACATATAATTAAACACCTAAATACAAGACTGTGCGTGAGAACCAACCCTCGGAATTCCTCAGGTGATCAGGAATGTGAACACTGTTCCCGTAACAAGAGACCATGCTGTACTTAGATCCCTTTCTGAGCCAGAGTGCTGTGGTCTAAATCACAGCCATCTCTCCCACCCAGATATCATGAGTCAGGACCCCTGTTTGGCCCACGTTAAGCCCCAAGAAACAGCACCTCTCGAGGCGACCAGGTTGTTGACCGCTTTAACAGGAGAAAACAGAACCTCTGGTCAAGCCACAATTATTCACAAATCTAAATATGCCTACAGGCACATTTTCTTCTAACCTCATCAGACAAATCGTGTTTATTCACAAATGATAAACTTTTTCTATTTACAAAGCTAAATAAAGAACAGATGTAGGGCTCTGATTACCTGCCAAGGAAATTACATATTTTAACTTTATAACAGAATGTTCATTTTTGCAGCTGAAACTTTATTGTGCATATTTATGTTAAGAAAGCAGCTGTATCCTGACCCACACCAGTGATAACATGCAGAGGAGCCACTCAGCAAAGTGTGAAGTCGGCAGACAGGTTCTGCATGACAAATCCAGTGACTGTGCTGACCACACAGAATGCCTAGTGACACGGCAAATGCTCCGCATTGACAGCTTACCCAGAATCCTCTCCATTTCTTCACACCTCTTGATTTCATTGACAAACTTGCGTTGGAAGGAACTGACGCTGGGGTTTAGCTAAAAGGAACAAAATAAGACCAATGTCTCTCAAAGACTGCCAACAGCCAAAAGTTCAACTTATTCACTTGTGCTTCTACAACTACAGGCATGACTTTACACGGAAGTGTCTGCCTATCTTCATCTTGCACTCTCTTGTTCAATGTCTGTGACAATCCTCCAGGAAATGAGTGCACATTACCCTCTTACACACACACACATGCATACACATGTCTCATGGTTTTTGAAATAAAAGGACTTTTTTCTATTAGTTTACATCCTGAAAGTGGGACAGCTGCTTTGGGAAGAAACAGACAGATCATACAGTATGTTCGAATCTATGCAGGAACTCGTGCTGATAGAAAACTGCAGAACTGAGGATATGAATACAGCAGGTCTAGATTTACAGACCACCCTGATTAACACAATAACATAGCAGGTCTAGATTTACAGACCACCCTGATTAA
>JAACJT020000034.1:27621509-27692502 GCA_009936485.2 Gymnarchus niloticus
CAGGTCTAGATTTACAGACCACCCTGATTAACACAATAACATAGCAGGTCTAGATTTACAGACCACCCTGATTAACATAATAACATAGCAGGTCTAGATTTACAGACCACCCTGATTACTTAATATTTCAGTGTGTCTGCACCACTTACATCCCTGAACTCCACCAGCCCCAGTTCACCCAGCTCGCAGATGCAGTCGTAGGCCGAGACGGACTGCAGGAACAGCTGGGCCAGGCACATCTCCTCGCTCCGGAACAGCGACCCCATGTTGCCTTCCTCTGCCTTCCCCAGACCTCCGGCTGCTGGCTCGGCTACACGATGCCGTGCTCCCTGGACGTAGGCGGCGGCCGGCGGACCATCCGTGTGTCGGCTACACGTCTAGAGAGGATGGGCCGAGCCGCCTGGTTATGAAGCCCCTGTCAAGGCAGCTGTAAGCCCGACTCCTACTTCGTGTAACCCCGCGTCACTTTTTATTAATTGCACATTTCAGTTAAGTAAAGGGAGTAAATGAAGCTTTTAACAATGAAAGCCAGAGGCGACTTGTCGCACACCCGACCGCGAAAACAGCGCAGTTGGTCTCCCTCAGTATTTTACGTAAAGCACGTAAGCAGCCGACAGTAACATTGTAACAAAACTAGTTACTCCCGCTTTCTACGAATCGTCACGCAAGTCGACGTACGCGCGTGAAGTGTGAAGAAGGGCGTTACGCCACCGAATGGCGTCGTCTCGTCCGCACCGGCTTTCCCCCAGGGACACGCCCCCGTCGAATCTGATTGGCTTATTGGTCGAACGACTGCAGCTCATCGCTTTGATGTGACCCGTGACTAAAACAGAATAACTTTACTGACATATATATACTAGAGACAACGTCATGAAATTCTTGTTCCCCAGCAAGATGACACATAATTAGAACAGGAAAAAAAGGACTAAAGAATGATTAAAAACAACAACAGAAAGGAAGACACAATAAACAAGAATATACAGCAATAGACAAGAATACACAACAATACCTCCGGGGTTTGTCTGACCACTGACAGCGATCTAATATATATTTCAGACTAACTGCACCTTATGTACATTATTTCCATATTGTATGTAAATAAGCTCTTTATTGTCTGTATACCCTCTTGCCGTGTTGCTGAAAGAGAAGCGATGTTTCTTTAATTAATGTTCAGGCTCCACCTGCCATTCGGCTGATTCTGCGCTCGCTAGGAAAATGAGAGACTTTGAAATGGCCAAAAAGGGCCGGAACCAAATTCCTTGCCCGTGTCAACATGCTTGGCCAATAAATCCGATTCTGATCCCGGACATGTTCTTCGGGCTGAACACGTGTACAGTACACATCTGAGTGACCTGCTTAGTGGTCAACGTGCGATCGTGAGAACCCCGAGGGTCGACGACGGATACAGCTCTCATATATTTATTTTAATTAATAAACACATTTCGTGTGTTCTTCGGGCTGCTCGATGGTTTTATAATTCCAAACGCGAATGGACAAGAGAGCGCTTATTTTTCAAAGCGATAAACCGAGGCTGTACGAAAACGCCGCGTCGAAAGTGTCGTCGGGTCCTAAACCAATCAGATTCAGCGGGGGGCGTTTCGGTTTCTGTAGGGGGTGTGTCTTTTGGGGGAAATCCGGTGCTGAAAAATAACGCCGCCGAATACCGATACGCAGAAGAGAATAGTCCCTCCCAGTCAGCAAGGCGACTTTACTCCACGTCGTAGAGTCAGAACGACAAGCGGAGGCCGACCAGAAGCCTTCCCTCCGTTAGAGTGGCGGGGGAAAGAGGCCAACCGGAGTATACATGTCCGAGGAAGACCCTCAAAGCGACCATTCCGTGACGACATACACGCAGAGTCCATTCAAAAAGTTTATTCGGTTGGAATGTATTCCCACTATCTAAATATGCACAGCAGAAAACCCTTTTGACTTAGCCAAACATGTAAAAACAAGGAAATGTACATAATCACTTTCATACCTGTTCACATTCAAGGCCCCTAAAACGGGATCACATCAGTTGCAAAAAGATTGTACTGGATCACAAACCAAAACACATTTATTTTGTTAATTTGAAGATCTTTAAAACAAATTAAACAACCCGTTAGAGTGAAACACATACGGACCTCTGTTCCAGTACACGTTCCAGGTTCTTGTACAGAATCTTCAGTGTCCTGGCCACAGTAACACAGCCACATTCACTCTTCACATTAAAGTAGAGAAGACACAGGTGACCACGTTTGGCCTGCCCCTTCCTCAGGTGTACATGGCACTGCTCCAGGCTTGGCGAAGCTGTCTGAATGGCATCCCCAGCACGGAGGTGGCAATGAAGAGGAAGACCAAAATCAGACCCTTAGCAAGGGAGATGGAGAACGGCTCACCTGGCATGGACAGAGGGGAAACAGAGTACGAGCTCACTTTTGAAAGAATGTTCTGCCGCCAACTTTAAATCTGAAACCTCTAATTCAGAGCAGAGGAGCCTTTGAGAATCGCAATTGGTATACAATTTTGTGATACCAGTTGTGGCCGCTAACAGAAACAGTCAAATGAAATAACAAGGTAATTTGAAACTTTATCAAAGGAGCTGGTGGTGAGCTTGGTGATTCTCAGACCTGTGTAGTATCTTGTCAAGGGGTAGAGAAGCTGAGGCCAGCACACGTCATTCCTGTCACAGTCAAACTCTGTGAAGTTGATCTGGAACCTGATGGATGAAAAGGTAACCCCCCCCCAATCAAATATCACAAGGAGGATCATGCCATTTAGGTACTGCAGCATCACGGGGCAGCCATCATATGACCCAGTCCCAAAACAGCCCACTCCCCAGAGTTCAAACACCAATCACGAGGATCAGCCTCGAGCAGGCCATGTGATCCAGCACGAGCCATTCAATGATGCCATTTCACAAGCTCCTGAAGGAACATGTGATACACTTGAGAGGGCTTTACCTGGTTTTGATTGGTGGGCTTTGTGCAGGAAGGTCGATGAAGGTGACAGCGGAAGACACAGGGAAGGTTTGGGTAATGCCAGAGTCCAGACAGGGCCGGGGATCTCCTCCCCCACATTCCACCCTCCATGTCGACAAGGCATAACTAGTAGAGTAAACACAGGAAATCATACACGTTGCTGTAAGGCACAAAACCACTGGCTCACATTCCAGAGAGGGCCTGCTGTTGTACCCTTGAGTAAGGCACTCAAACTGCCCACATAAATTAATATGCAAGACTTACTCTGGGTAAGGCAGCAAACAGAGACACATGTTTTAGGTATGAGGAGGAGGAATGAGGACTTTATTTTGGAACAGAAAGTGGAGAAGGGTGTCATTATTACGCAGTCAGGTACAAGCACCCGAGCCGATGTGTCCAGCCGGAGAAGTGATGCTTCTTTAATTAATGTTAAGGCTCCAACTGAGATTAGGCTGATTTCGTGCCCGCTAGGGAAATGGGAGGCTTTGAAATGGCTAGGATTATTTTTACTGACTGATTCAGCCCACTTCCCATTTGTTATATTATTGGCTCCCTTTGGGGTAATCATGGCATTGACTGGTCAAAGCACCCTAATGTCACCCGCCCTGGGCTTTGAATCCTCATATCTATCATCACGACCTCATAGGAATAAACACAGCCTGTCAGGTTTGCTGTTCTTCGAAACAGAGAACATAAGACACTGCCCCACCTGACCTCCAAGGCTTGGATCAGTCTCTGCTGACCAGCACCATGCCTAGCAGCAGCAGTGTAGACCAGGATATCCAAGTGAGAAGGGACGTCTTTACAGATGCCTGGAGAGCTTACCACAGGGCTGCTGGCATTCAGGGATACGTCTGCATGAGGAGTCACCATTTGGAAGATTAAACATACACAACATTGTCAAGCAGGCTGAAAGAGACTAATCTATAATTCCATGAGTCTGTCTGTCTATCTGTCTATATCTTCTGGTTCCCTGCGGAACACGAGGCCGTAATAATTCCATGAGTAGTTATAATTAACTCCTCAACCTGCTTGCAGCAAAACACACATTTAAATAACACCAATTTAATATAAAGAAACAGAGTGAGATGTTTTTAAGTCATAATTCATTGACTTAGAGATGCTCTCATGGAAAGAACTAACAGGTAATGTTGACCCAGTCGCTGAGGTTGGATGAGTTGGGATTGCCATTCCTGGCAATATACGACGCAGGCACCAGATCACCAAGACCTTGATGGATGGCTTCTCTGTCAAAGACACATTTAGAGTTAAGAAAACTTCGGTCTCCGGTTTTGGATATCAGTTACTGCCCTGTATCTTCTGCATGATTATCACCTATTCACAGCTTTGGATGACTGGCCTACAGCTCTGTACAGCTGGATATAGCTTGATAGCAGGTGACACACCTGAGCTGGTCACACTGGGTCAGGTCTTCCATGCTCAGGAGGACGAGGCAGCCTGCTGTCGCATTCTCTCCAAACAGCACTGGCTTCTTCCCAGCAGACGCACACAAGCCACCTCCCTCTGACAGGAAAGAGTTTCTGGTTCTTACTGCAGACATGCTGCGGCAGCAGGCTCACCCTTCACAGATCCCTGCCCTACCTGGCTGCCAGAAGCTGATGGGGGTCCTCCGTACCGTTCCTGTGTCCCCATCCACCGAGCCCCCAATGATGGGCTTGCCAACCATATAACCTGGTAGCCCAAAGGCAGGTTAGCTCCATTATCTTCACAGCACAAATAAACAACCATACCACAACCTGTAGCACAGTCAGACTTCACCTCCCATAAGCGGGTTCGGTTCAGATACGGTCAGGTCTTTCTCTGTCTCTCAGCTTTTCACTTTCTCACTCACAGAAGCTCGTTCGCATTACTGTGAAGTCCACACCAAGGCAGTCTGTCCCTTCTTTACTAAAAATTCACAGATTTGCTGTGGAATTAAACTGACCTGCGTTGCCGGAGTTGGGCTGGGCAGATGCGTTCCCGTTCACAAACACGGCTGAGTACCGGACTGCCACTGAGGCTAAGAAGAGAGGAATTTCCAGGAATTTAATATCCGACGACTCCTGAGATACACGCAGAAGTAGCGTAGAAGTAACTTATCCACTGTTCACTAGCCTATTTTTGATTTATTCTCCCTAAGCCGCAGCTCCAACGCGAGCAGAGGAAGAAGCCCACCAGCCGAATCCAGAGCCACGCTGCCCAGGGTTCGAAGGAGAGCGATGTCCGTCAGCCTGTTAGCTCTCCAGAAAAACGTGTAGTCAAGCGCTAAGGTGACGTTCTCACACAGCCTGCTCCAGTTCTGCTGGGGTTCTGCAGACACACAGGGGGGTCTATAAGGCACCCTTAAATCAAGGGGACCAGGTTCATTTCCCAGGTTCCACCCCAACCATGAAGACGCACAAGCAGCTAACTGATATTAAAAATACACGTGTGATTATACGCTTCTGGGAGGCAAACTGTGTGTAAGGCATCTTAAACTCCAGCATTCCATCAAGCACTTTTTTCAACATGGCAACCGTGATATTGTTTCAAATAACACATTTAACTTCAGCGACAAAAGGTTAGTGAAGAGAAGCGTAGCCGTGTGGCACTGCACGTTTGCTGTTTGGTACTAAAGCCAACTATGGACTTCTTTTCATTCCAATCTTACACATCATTTTAATAACAACTTCATGCTCGGTTAGGATGGGGCTGCCAGCTTCCTCACAGCTACACTGACTCACTTTTACATCACTTACACTAGTAGGTAATACATCTACTGGGCCTTCCATCCACTATTTCTGGAAATAGACTCATTACATCCTCAGTAAACAAACAAAATACCCACAGACATCAGTACTGATTTAAAAACAGTATGACTTGGGCAGCAGAAAGTAACAACGTATAAACAATAAATGAAACACACAGACAGAGTGACTACTCCGTGTAAGGAATCTGACGGCCTCTGGCATGTTCGTCTACTCCGTGTAGGGAATCTGACGGCCTCTGGCATGTTCGTCTACTCCGTGTAGGGAATCTGACAGCCTCTGGCATGTTCGTCTACTCCCTTTGCGTGGACACACATTCCACACCGGAAAGAAAAGGCTCCTACAGGCAGACTCAGACCAGCTGCTGAATATTAGGTGAAGCAGTAAAAAATTTTGATACAAACTATTCTCAAAGTGTTTCATTTTGTATTATTTTTGTTCTGGGTCGCTAACAACCTTAGATCAGCCAACTCCAATATCTCACTGGTTTTACAATGAAGTACTGTGCTGGACCTCAGAGTACACCCACCCACTGCAGTGTTTAAACTGACCTGGAACGGAGGCCAGTGCTTCCCTGGGGAACAAAGAGGACCCTGCAGGACTCAATTTCCCAGCCTGCCCTGGGATGAACACAAAGGGGCTCAAGTCTTCAGCTACTGCCTCTTCCACACGCACTGTGAGCACGCCTGGGTATCACAGCATGGAAACCAGGTTCATGACAACATCCTTCAACACACACTTCATCTACAGACCTAAAAACAGGCACTGAAATTTACCAGGGCTGTTAGTTGTTAGTGAATGTGTTAGAGACATCTGAAAATTGTCAGTAAACAGAGAAAAAACAAATCTATATAAACAAAAAACAAAATATTCAGCCGAATTGAGGTATTTAACCATTAAAGAGACTGGCATCAAAACCAAGCCCATTCAAGGGGGAACCCCTTACCCCCAAATCCATCCCTCACTCGGAGGCTCAGCCTGGGTGAGGTTGGGCAGGACTGGAGATGGCCAGGACACCATGTCTGGAAGTTCTGCAGGAAGGCCACAGGTGCCCTGTCCAGGCACTGGCCCACCATGGACCTCTGCAGACAAAGCGGATCAAACTGATTGGCGTCTGTGGACCACCAGAACACCCAGGCGCTGGGGTCACACATGGGGCCCTGACCTGAGGGATTGTGAAATACTGGCCCTCCTCTGTGAAGATAGGATCCCCCTGCCGGTAGGTGCTGACTGGAAGTGCTGGAGGAGGACTGGGGGCCTCAAAGGATGGGGTACGCATGGGGACGCTTCAGATGGAAGAAAGAGACACTCCAGTCTCAGTCTGAGAGACCCTTCAGCATGTAGTCATATGGCAGACATTAAAATGGCTCAGCAGGTAGTTGAGTTGTGACTCACAACTCAAATGCTGTGGGTGTTAACCCGGCCTAGAAGTCCTCCTCATATCTTGCAATAAGTTACATGCGGTGAACTTCGGACCATCGGTGTGTGTGTGCGTGCATGTTTGTGTGTGTAACGTAGCCTGCTTTATGTTAAATTAGCATCCAAATACAAAGTAAGAAGTTATTAGAAACAGACAAGTGAACAGCAGACAGTATTGTGGTGATGAAAAAATGGCAGTGAAAAAACGAGACCCCCTACACATCAGTACAGCCAGAAGGGGCAGAACTCTCACATGGTGTCTCCCTGGTAGAAGAGTCCAAGGAAGGGGCTGTTTTCTGGTGGGGAGGTGACACAGAGGAAGGGGAACCAATCCGGTTGGTCTCTGGAGGACTGCTCAGAGCACTGGTAGTCAGGGGCAGGCGCTGTATACCCGCCGAAAGGTCCCGGGATGCAGAGAGGCTCAAACAGGCGCCGGGCATCAGGGGAGCAATCCTGAGAGCGACAGCGTGCATTACATACAGAGAGATTCCTCCTTTATCCATAGTAAACACTCCCCTGCAATTTTCTGTATCTCAGAGCATCGTAAAAAAGTTACCTGATCACAGCAACAAAGTACGTCGCAGGTTCCAGCTGTCAGATCACAGGGGCATGAACCCAGTGGCTGGTAAGTCTGGTTGGGAATCACCGTTTTGTTGTCTGGAAACACAAGACCATCAGTGAGGGATGTTAGCCAATGAGCATCAGCATTATGCAAGCAGCATTCACTGCAGCTAGAAAGATTACCAATCATAATCAATTAAAATGAACATACAGCTCTACATGTCAATAATGTACAGCAGCAATGCCTGCATGACCTGAGGAGCTCACTCACAGGAGACAGGCCCCACTGGCAGGAGGAGGGCATAAATCTCAGCTTGTAGCAGGAGTGTGGCCTGACGCAAGGCGCCCCGGCAGGCTGACACCTGCAGGGTCTGCAGCACGCACAGCGGCTGAAGACAGCAGTCTGTGCCATTTCTGCAGAACCGCAGGCTGCGGTTCAGACTCAGCTCCACCTTGAGCGCATTCTGCAGCACGGATTGGGAGAGAGTTAAATAGTTACACGGACTCCAGAACAGTTCATTCGTTCATCATTACTGTTCGCCCTGTAAAGTGCAGCAATGATCCTGGGACCTTTTTCAGGAAGACAGAGGGACCACCATCGAGAGCATGAGCACACTTTCACACATACAATTACACATCTTCATCAATGTAACACCATTCCCCTTTGCCTCTGGGAGGAAACTGAAGTACCTGGAGGAAATACACAGGAATACAGACAACACACAGAGTATGGGGTCTGGAATTAAAACCACATCCCAGGACATGGAAGACATCTTTGTTATTGACTTCGAAAGATTTAAATTGTCACCCAAAAACACTTTATGATGATTCAACAAAAATATGTATGTCAAAGTGGATTAGTGGAAAGCTCATTAAATATATAAAAGATAAACATGTTAAACACATGCTGTGATTGGTTTAAAGGTACTATAAACCCATTAAAATGCAAGCCTTAGGGTACGTGAAATTTCTGACCACACCTTGCTTAAGGTTTCAGTGTTTAAGATCCAGTGTCCGGAATTATCTTCTGCACAAGATGCGGGTGGTAGACGACCTAAATAAAAAGAAAGACAGAAAATCATCAACCCACTGTTTTTGAAAATGCTCAGATTTAGATTACCGCAGTATTTAAAACGCCTAAACATTTCAGCATTTTACTGTACCAGTCGTGTTTGAAGGTTGAGCTGTGTTGAGAACAAGGGAAAGTCCAGAAATGTTTCCTAGTAAGAAAGCTGTCACTTTTGGTCCAGAGGCTCTGATAAACGACGGCTGGAAAGCTGAAAAGAGAATAACCACCCTTTTCAATGCAATTCACGTTGCTATTTATGCAAATCAATTGTTTAAGACTTTCAAAGTACACAACACCGTTACTGTGAACAACGTGTTTCATGTTTAAAACAGTGAAAATCGTGCTGTAACATTTCAGCACTGAAATGCACTCTCAAAATGATGCTGTGAAGATTATGACAGATGTACGTTGCAACATTTGCAAGAAGTATAGTAAATCTGAATTTGTGTTGTTTAGAATTTTCAAATAAACTTTCTCTGTTTTTCTCCGACATAACGACAGCTAAAATGAGACTCCAGTACATTTCAAGCTCTTCATTTGCACAAAAGTGCGCGAACTGGTCTGTTTATCCAGAATGGTACTGCTCTGCCAGACGAAAATACCAGTCTCCCGATACGATATGCTTCGCTGCTTCACTTTGCTGACTGACTCCTTCTATCGCAGCGATCCAGATTTCGCTTAAGCGCCAAACAAAAGAAAGCTACGGCATTTGTAACTATGTACGAGAGACTCACCAACATTCCCATATGCCTCCGTGGCAAGTGTTACCAGTATAATATACAAGTGCTTATATGAAATCACGGCCATATTTATGTAAAATTAAAACGAGGTTTGATCGCTACCTAACCGTGGCAGTCGCCATATTTACGAACGGTTGACATGGTCGCCATAGTAACCGGCAACGACTGACCTGCGAGTTCAAGAGGAACAAACGTGATCGTAAAAGGGAGAGCGACCACGAACAGCGACCCCTACAGGCAACTATGGCGAATGGACGTCAGCTCTTCAATCTTCCGCCTAGTTCTCAATACAGTACTGTATACTCAAGCGGACCTTGGACTGTTCCCAGATTCCTGATATTTCCAAGAAACTCTTTCCTACACTGACATTCATGGTCAGGGTCACTGGTCCTCCGCAGGTCACACAAGGCTGTCACCTTCGAAAACATTATTATTATTACTATTATTATATTGTCATAGTTAAACGAGCTGAAACTTGCAATTATCGTCAGAATAACCACGTGGATAAAGATAAATCTATTTGCTGATTAGAATAACAATATGCGGTAAGACAAGCATAAAATAAGGCATCAAATTGAAACAAAAAAGTTATATACCCCAGCCGCCAGGTGGCGCTTGTTCATTGCCCGAAACCTGATCGTAGCTGACTCTCACCTTTGCCATTGCAATGTTTTCCTGTATGTCAGCGTGCGGCGGGCATGGAGTAACTTGAGGACTGTGTGGATGTACATAGTATGAAATCGGCGTGGAGTTTCCTGCGCTAATCAGAAACGTGTGAACAAAAACATTCAGGATGTATCTGAACGAATCGGTGTGGCGCCAGTTAGACGAATGCAGTGTCATGTATTTAAACGCTGGGGATGTGCCTGTTACAGTTAAGACTACACTGACTCTTCTTATAAAAAACCTGGAAGACTGCTTGAGGTAAAATAAAAAGTACATTTATTTGATTGGTATAAATGTGTAGGTGTGATCACGTGCTTCTGTTTGATTCCCATGAGCACAGTGGGGTGATGATGATGATGATGGTGGTGGTAACCCCATCATGGTTGGGTCAGTCATCATGCTGTGCTTCTGCACCATGTATTCGCTTTTATATGTGCAGGAGCGACGTGAAGAGATGCAGGGAGAGGAACCTGGAGGAGGCATCCCAGCTGCTCAGAAGGATACCGAAAAAGGAGCTGGAGTCCCTGGAAATAAAGTACATGCTGCCTCTGGTACAGTTACTGGTCTCCATGCAGCTGGAGACGCTGCAGGTCTCCACAGTCTTCCGTAAACTGGACCAGGTTGGTCTGCGTAGTTGTGCTTGGGTCACGCTGAATGTACCCAGCTAGCTCGGTGCTTCTGAACTTTTTTCCCCTGTAAACCACTTCCAATCACAGATGATGCAGCAGTTGTCAGAGGTCAACCATTCTCTGGTTTTCAAGGAGGTCCAAAAGTGTTTGAATTCCGCAATGGATTCGGATCAGGTACTGGTGTCCATAACCGAGTGACTGCGGGTTTATTAAGTGCATTTTTGTCGAGGGATATGTTACACACCAGACCATGTCATTTGTGTTTGCTGTCCAACAGATTCTGGTGGTGAAGGGGCTTCTGACAGGTGAGTTGGATGCTGACAGTTGAATTCTCTTGTGTTTTAATGTACTGACATTGAGTTTTTTTCTGTGCTCGCTGAGCTGTTGTGTCCACGTTTGTTTTTCACAGTATGCATGTTCCTGGAGAACAGCACAGTAGGTCGTGACGTTGTGAGACAGGCCTTCCCCTCTGTGCTTCACAAAGTGGACAGGGCGTTTTCCAGCATCATGGAGCAGGAAGCCTTAAGAAATGGAGACCCGTGTTATACTGCTGTCAAGGTCAGATGGAAATGTCTAGTGGTCCATGAAACCAGCATCAGATGTTGAGAACAGCTTCTAAAACTACCCACGTGAATAAGGTAACATCTAAATCCTGAACTTACAGGTGTGTCTGCAGATATTCCAGCTGTTGCCTGAAGAGGTGACCCCTGTGGTATGGAAAGAGGGGGGTGCAATCTCTCCTCTGCAGAACATTTTGAAGCACATGATGAACATCATCCTGGGAGAGGTACCAAACGTGCCACAGTCTGCTTCTCTCATCCCTTGCAGTTGATTTCCATTGAAACATGGCTGTTTCACATGGTGACGTCTTTGTACACTAAACGTGAAGTACAGTAACTAATACATACAATAAAACAGGCATATTCCGATTTTTCATTTTGTGGATAACAGCCAGTATAAAGTCAGCCTTTATTCACAATTTAGGGCTCTTGGATGTATCCATCTTGTCCATGCCTAGATGTACATATTGCATAAATAGTCTTTGATGGGAAAACTGAACCTGAACTATATCAGCGATGGCAGGTATAACAGGGTCCTTTACATTCATAGGACATGTCTCGGTGATGTAAAAATTCAAATCTGTGGTATTATTTTGTGTTGAAGAAGTGATGATATAAGTCTCCCTCGTTTCGTATCTGGGCCCAGAGCTCCAGCAGGGACGCTCGATTCCTGGCTGGCACAGCCATGGTCATGCTGATCAACACTGCCTCGACGGCTGAGGACGGAGCCTCGGCTGCCCGGAGCATGCTGAAGGTCACTGGTGAAGGTGAGCCTTGGCATCAGCCTGGCTAACACGCTAGCATTAGCGTAGCACTTAAAGGGATAGCATTAACTGGGGTCAAAAGGCCACTAGTTCAAGTACCAGGAAAGCATTGTACTACACTCTCATTATGAAAGCTTTCCCTTTTTAATGGCCTATATCTATGTGGTAGTCCAGCGTCGCATTTTTAATAATTAGTCCTGCTGTATAGATTAATAAATGTTGTTGCTCTGGCTAAAAAGTAATCTTAGCATACTAAATATAACTTCAGGATACAGTGTGGGCTTTGGCAGAGCTACAAGGACCCCTGTCTTACGGACTCTTAAGCTGCATTTTCTCAGTAATAAACCATCTGCCCGCATTGTTAGCTGGGAACAGTTTAAAACGTCTTGGACAAACCACAAAGTCAAAATGACGACATTAGTAACAGTTGAGGTTGATGAACGTGTTGTTTTTCTTCCTTCAGGGTGCTGGTTCCTGCAGGTTGGAGCTCTGAAGCTGGAGTCGCGGTTGGGGCAGGACCGTGTGGCGAAGCTGGCGGCAGCCAGGGGTCTGCTGTCATGCTGCCGTGGGGACATCCTACTCTGTGACCAGGAGGGCAAGGATGTGCGGTTCTTTGGGAGGAAGTGGGAGCTCAGTGCTGTACTAAATACGGAGGAGGGGGTGGGGAATGCAGTTTGAGTAGGAGGAGATGGGAATTAAGAGTATGTTCATATCAGCCTGAGTCTGCAGTCGCTGAGCACACGTTTAACTTTTAGGAATGTTAGTTCTGTTTGTATTATTGATATGGGCTGGTTAAGATTAGTACCTGATGCCTGAACTTGTTTGAGTTCACTTGTCAGTGCTAGTTGGCTAAAATCATAGTGATACGTTGTCTGGATTTCTCACTTTCTAACTACTACAGTCGTTTATTATAACAAACAAGATCAACACACAAGTTGTGATGTTGATCTAAAGTCTTTTGGGAATTTGGGGGTAAGATGTAATAGGCTAATTCAAATCCCTGTGAATTTGTTTGCTACACAGAAAGAAAAAATAGTTTTATTAGTTATTCAAAATTATATATCAAATTAATCCTCCATTCCAGAACAATTAAGAAAAATTCAATGTTTTAAGTTTAATTTCTCTCCTTGGTAAAATGTTTGTTCCCAGTTTAATTTTCATTCATCAAACCGGTCTGAAGACCTAACCACACGTCGGTTTGATAAACTGCAGTCACACATCAGTTAAGATGATAATTGTTCTGATATTTCTAAAGTAGAAGCAGGTGGTTCGGTTTTGCCTCTGTGTTCGGCCCTAAACACGGAATGATATTCTCTCTCTTAGACCTGCCTGCTCCTGGAGGGATTGTTCCCTGTTGTTTCAGCTTTATGCAAGGAGAACTTTGACTGTCACTACTACGTCTTCCAAGGTACAACGAGGAAGACACGTGTCATTTACGTGACCGTAGAGGCGTCGCAGTCTCCAATGGTCCATCTCGGTTGTTGACAGTGCTTGTGTTGTGGCTGAGGCGTGTGAAGGAGTGCCTCAAGGGCTTATGGGAGCTGAAGGGGGCACCCTTACTGCTGGGAGACTCCGGTCTGTGTCGCCAGCTCATCCAGGTCGTTTGGAACATTGCAGAGAGCCCGGTGAGTCTCAGAGTGCGGCTCGCAAATGAGGTGCCTCTCGAATCGCAGTGGCAGATGATGTTTTATCTGAATGCTCAGGGTGATATGAGCAGTATAACATTTAGGATGCCTGAGCTGAAGACTTGCTGTTGAGCCAAATCTGTGTATAAATACTGTATATGGTGCAAACATAGTTATCCATATTTCATTTCCTGTTCTGCTTCTCAACTCAATGGCTGTGAAGAAAGCTGAAGATACCTGGATACTAACACCTGGAAGTCAACCTTTGTGGTTTCTCTAAATTAGGATTACTAAATGGGTAAAATATTGGTTAATAGAGTAAGACCACGAGTCGTGATTTCTACTTAAATTTTAAATGACCAGATAAAGATATCATCATTTGTTGTTGTTCATTTCTGAGGGGGTGGCTCTTCAGTTAAATTTGATTGCAGCCACATACAGTCAAGCGGTCTATCAGGAACTGAGCTGGACGTAAACACGACTTACACTGGAGCACGGCCGTCGTAGATGGCAGACGCCGGAGACCTCTAAACTGGGCACAGGCCCCACCCCCCGGGTAACACCTTCATCATGCCCCCCCACAGGTGGAAGGCATGTCAGAGTCTGTCCACAGCTCTTTTCGCCTCCTGCTGGAGATCGTCGACCTAGAGCACCGTCGCTTCCCGGAGGTGGACTCGTGTCTTAATTCTTGCCTGCTGGGCCGCGTGGCTGCACTGCCCTGGGAGGCGAAGGTCAAGTACTTCCCCCTTTGTGCCCTCCTCCCATACGTTGGAACGAGTGCGGTAAGTTCTCGGTGTGGCCTACCACATCACACCTAATGATGGTGCCACATCGCAAGTTTGTAACCTCTTCAGTATGATGCATTCCACTGACAGTATTTGTTACTGGTGACTTCATGGCTGCATGCTTAATTATACACCTGTGTTGGTAGTGGGTATCGCTTAATTAGCTAGTTAATTAATTGGGGTGGCCTCATAATTTTGGCCATTTGGTGTATTTTGACTCTCTAAACCTCTGATTGTCCCCTCCCCCCAATCAAGGCTGTATCTGTGAACCTCTGTCCTGACGCCTCCTTGCCTTGTGACTCCAGGTGTTCGAACGCTTCCCAGATCTTCCTTGCCATCTCCTGAAGTGCCTCTCCACCAATCACCTTTCACCGTGTGCCTCGGACACCTACAAGTCACTGATTCAGCAGCAGAGGCGGGAGCTGTGTGGGACCGTGAGGCAGGGGCCCTCCCCATCTGAGCTCACCCTGGCAGAGAAGTGGGCCCAGAGGTGGCGAGCTGCTCTCCTGGAGGCTCTGACCTCGGACACAATGCTCCTTCAGAGCAACGCCTCCAGTCACCTCCTGCCCTGGACCCTGCGCACTTTCCCAGGGGCTTTTCAAATCCTCCAGGCCTCCCTTTCTGGCACCACTCCTGGGCAGCTCCGTGCCTGGGCCTGCCTTGTTGGCACCTGGCGAGCAACAGGCGGCTCCTGGCCCATAGAGGAAGGCCTCTCCCAACAGAAGCTCCAGCTGGCCCTGAGCTCCCTGGACGATGGGGTACGGCTGGCCGCTCTCGGCCTTCTGTGTGGGGGTCCGGGGTCCCAACATCCACCTTCAGCATCCGAGCTCAGCGCCCTCAAGCGCTTCATCCCCCTGAACCTGAACAGCGAGTCCTCACCCTTCCGCCAGCAGTTCCAGGCCTCGGTGAGGAGGCTGCTGGTTCGCACCCGGGACGCCTGCCTGGCCTGTCTGCATCAGGAGAGAGAGACGGACCCCCTGCTGGAGCGAGGAGTTGGTGAGACCGGCAGCAGCAGTGCTCAGTCATCCGTGGTTAAATCTGTTTGACCATAAGGCTGATGTATGGCTGCCTCATCTGCACTTAAGTAGCTTCTCAGTGTTCAGATGGTGTTTTTTCTGGATCATGCGAATTTATGGAGTTCAGGTGGTTCAACACCGCCCCCCTGGGGACTGGCACTGACAACCACTGTATTGTGTAACACGTCTCTCGGTGGGGGGTCTGCGTCCTCAGGGGTTTAAGCAAACAACCCGTCTGTTAATGCGGCCTCCTTAATAATAACTTAACATTCAGACAGTGTGTCCACAAGCAGCTTTGATGTGGATTTTTTTTTCTAAAGCCCCGGCGGTCTGGTGTTCCTGACCACTCCGAGGGGGAGGAGCCTGTTTAATAGCCAGAAAAAGACACTGAAAGCACCTTGACGTCGGGGGGTGTCGAGGGGTGGGCCGGCTCAGTGGCTCACACGTGTCCGGCTCCGTTTCAGACTTCGTGGACTGGCTGGCACGTCTGCCCTTCAGCTCCTTGGCGCCTGGCCACAGTTACCAGAGGAAGAAGTCGGCCCTGCTGCTGCTGTCTGCCGTCCTGGACACCTGCACGGACACCTGGAGTGTGGAGCGGAGAAAGGGGCAGCCACCAGGTGAGGGGCATGTGGAGGACGGCCCCTTCAGGGGCCGTCAGATTCAGGTGTCACCTTGTCAGTTTGGGTTCTGCGTCGTTTTAACGTTTAAGATCAAATCTTTAAAAAGGTCACGTGCACTGAGGAAAAAAGAACATTTCAGCTCTTAATGGATACTTTTTACAATTGTAAAATAATTACAAATAAACATGCAGTTAAAAAAATCATGAAGCTCCCACCTTAAAAGGTGGGTTAATTCAGCTGCTGTACTTTATTATTTTGTAGCCAATATGTCTGCCTTGATCAGCTGGGCCCGAAGCAGAGGGTTGTGGGACTTCTTCTCTACGTCCAACCTTTTGGTTCTCATTAGCTGCTTGGAGGATTCCACCAATGAGGTGAATGGGGGGGGTGCTTGTACTTACCAGGTTTGGTTAGCAGTGGTGAACTGGGCTGAACAGGAGTATGTGTTGTGACTAGAGAGACTGTCTGCATGTTCAGCTGTTTAAAGAGGGTGTGTGTGTGTGTGTGTGTGTGTGTGTGGATACCGCCAGCCAATCACAGAGCTGACTCTGCGGTTCTCCGTAGATCCCTGAGATGGCCTCTGAGCTGACTCTGCGGTTCTCCGTAGATCCGTGAGATGGCCTCTGACCTGACTCTGCGGTTCTTCCCCCTGGATCTCCCTGAGTGGCTCATCCCTGCGCTGCTGCATCGGGTGCAAGTGCTCCTGTGCAGCCCACGTGTCCCGGAGGCACAGATGGGTGCACTCCTCGCCAAGCTCCTCCTTCAAAAGTGAGGAGAAGTGCTTCAGCCAGACCTTCTCGGCTCTTCGAAGGTGGCTGCGTTGTGACCTATCTCTTCTCCGGCCAAAAGGTCCGAGGGTGTCACCATGGTCTTGCAGGAGGAAGACCACCTGTCTGACGGGTCCTGGGGTCCGCAGGAAGTGAGGACCAGGGCTATGGTCCAGTTTTTGTTTCAGGAACTGGAGCTTCACTACATGACAGCTCGGACAGACATGCTACTGGCTGCCAGGACCAAACCCATTCATGGTGAGGCCTACAGCAGGTAGCAGCATAGGAACCTGGGCGTACTGCTCAGGAAGGTAATATTTACTCCACATATCAGTCCCTTAGGCCTGTCCCATCATCCACAGGTATCCTCTCCGCCCTGCAGAGATGCCTTCTGGATAGTCCACATGCCCCAGTTTCCCTGCAGGGGGCAGTGTTGAGCCAAAAAGTGTTGGCCAGCATCCTGGACTTGCTGGAGAAAATCACGCACCATTTATTAGGTGTCCTGTATTCAGACAAGGCTGAGTGCCTGGAGGAGGAAGGTATCCCATCATTCCAAGGTTTCTTTTATTGGTACAATGCCTGGAGATATTTATGCACGTGATTTGCAAAATGGATTGGGGACATTAGATGGTTTTGTGTCTGTTACCTACACCATGGTCACAGAGGCCATTTTTATCTTTATCTTTAGGACCATTGGAGTACTTTTAATGGAGTACATCTGTAGCCCGGTACTTAAGTCGGAATGCGTCATTTATATTTGTCATTGGGTGAATAATCTCCGTACAACCATTGCCATCCAAACACAGCCAAAGCGTGTCAAAATTCCCAGTAACAAATACAGTAATAGCCCATTATTGTAGGTGGACCTGGATTTTTATTTTTATCCTAAATACATCCCAGTATTCAAACTTGTGGTACTTGTGCGATTTCTAGGAACCACTTACACATGGCTAACTGTGTATAGGTGCTTAAACAGTTTGCTAATAGATTAGCATCTGTGCTACAGTATATATGTGGACTTGTTCTCCTGTTGGAAAGGTCCTATCTCCTCTTTCTGTTTATCTCAGAGGCTCCGCCTTCTTTCTGCGCCATGGGAAACGCCATCCGGACGGTGATCGCCCAAGGTGGGGGCCAGGGTGGTGAGGAAGTGCTGTTGTCGGAGGAGCATAGCCTGGTCCTCACCTGCTGCTGGGTTTCCTTCAAGGTGAGTGCAGGTTTCACACGCCATCCAGCTGGGACCTGCAGCCAGGAGCTTCTCGTTACTCAGTGTTGCTTCTGAAGAACGTGCTTCTCTGACACCTTCACCTAATCCTGCTGTGTGGCTACTCAGGCTGCCATTTCTCAACACAGTAATTGCTCCTGGTTCGAATTAAGGAACAGACTGTAATGTTGAGTAGATTGTAGCTGAAATGGCTTTCGCTTTCTCTTGAAAGGAAATCGGGATTTTCTTAGGTGGCCTGGTTGAGAAGGTCTTGACAGAAAGCCAGGGAGACGACCATGCCCTCAGCACCCAGGACCTGGAAAGGGTGGCGAAGATATTCCGGGACATCCTCTTGAAATGTCGCCATTGGGTATGGAGCTCATAGCCCCCCTGGTTCACCCAGATGCCATCTCTGAACAGAAAGCGAGGAGATGGTTAGGGTGTGTGGCTTCAAGATGGCCACGGAGTTTTTGTTGGGTTATGGAGGTGCCCAGAGATGTTCAGCTTTGGTATATTGTGTTGTTGGTCTTGGAAGGAGTCGGATGTCTTTCTCATGTTTTCCTTTCATTGAAATCTCCTGTAGTTCATCCATCCATCTTCTGCCTGCTTACACTGATCAGGGTTGAGGGAATATCCCATAATCTCTTCATGGAATAGTAGTTTACTGATGTCATCTTTGTAATCAGTACCTATTACCCACTCCTCCAAAAGGTTTTTGGTTGTTCTTTCTGTGTTGTCTTTTTGAAAATATTTTTGGCTGGTTTTGAAGGTGTCAGGGTAAAAGCTCTCTCCCCCCCCCCAGGGTGCTGTAGAGGGGTGCTGCAGCGGCTTCACCAGATTCTGTGCCGCTCTTCTAGGCAGCTGTGACCCTGAGCTCCAGGCGATCCCAGGCCTCCTTCTGGAGCAGGTATGCCTGGTGTCACACACGTGTGCGCACACACACACACACACACGGTGTCCCCGCTTCAGAACACCAGTCCTGTCTGCTCATCAGCCCTGGGATGTCATCTTCATTCCTGGCAGGAAATTGGCATGCTGGTTCTTGCTCCAGGATCATCCATTAATTACTTAATAAATTGCTAAAATTATAAATAATTTTAACATATTTTAGAAGACTTCTTTCAGCTATTTAAGAACTTTCGTATTCATTTGCTGTAATTTGGGGAAAATACACTGTCTGAATGGTTGTGAAATGTACAGTACTGGGCAAAAGTCTTGAGCCACCCCTCATTTCTCCATATTTTGCTTCCAAAGAGCCAGACTTGTATTTTTTAACGTAGTCTTGAGGAATAGTTCTCCAAGCTTCCTGAAGGACTTTCAAAGTTTTTGGCTCTCATTTTCAGTCCAGTCTCTGTACCTGACCAGTTTCAGAGGAACGATTTTTGTTTGTTAAGCCACACAGTGACCTGCGTATAAATCAGTCAAGCATAACAAAGCCATCTAACTTAAGGCAAGAACCAGTGAAGAAACAGGTGCAGATGATTACAGATGATCAGATGATGGACCTTTCAGGGACGTACCTTCACTCCCGTCGCAGGCCCTGTCAATGCTTCAGGCCCAGCGTGCTGCCTCCGTCACCCGGCGAGCGGCAGGGCTGCCCATGCTGGTGCTATGCATTGTGTCCGCGGAGGAGGCGGCCAAGGCCAGGCCCTTGCTTGCCCGCAGCATGCGGACCCTGCTGGAGACGGCCAGCCGCCCTCTGCCTGATGGCTGGGACCAGACACTGGACCTTCCTCAGGTTTGTACATAACTACACAGATTGTGGTTTTGATACTGGTACTCATAGCTGTCTCTAAATATTCACTCAGTAATTACTTCATTAGCTACCGCTGTGTAGTACCACATAGGACCCCAGCTTTATGGGTTAATCTTTTGCGCGTTGGTTGAGGCCATTCTGCACACCACTGTGGTACTAAAGTGTTATTTCTGTACTTACATCCTTCCTGTTCGCTTGAATGAGTCTGGCCACTCTCTGCACATCTTTCTAATTAAGGTGTTTCCTGTCCTGTTCTGTCCTAACCCTAACTCTGACTCTTCCCACATGTCTCTGTTTATCCATTCGTCTGTCTGCCAATCCTCTGTCTCTCTCTCTGTCCATCTGTCTCCACCCACAGGTTTGCGCAGTTCACACACTGCAGGCACTGGTGCGTGGATCTGGGCTGGGTGTGGCCATGTTTCAGTTCGCCTCCCAAGTTGCCATCCTGTCCCTGATGCTCCTGAGCTCCCCCTGCTGGGCAATGCGGAATGCTGCACTGCAGCTTTACAGTAAGAACCCAGCACCAGCCACACTGAGCTCTTCAATAAGCCCCCTCCCTCCCCATTGAAGGTCTCATTCTCCGTTGTGTAACAGAACAGGTTCCAGAGGTTATGCTTTGGTTCCTTTGAACAGACAAACTTGGAATTTCGTGATGCTAAATTGTTCAGCACTGTTTCCTCATACCTTCAGGGTTGGGGCTTGAAATTCCACCTCCACCTACTCTGCTTGTGTAGAGTTTGCATGTTCTCCCTGTGTTGCATGGGATTCCTCTCGATACTCTCGCTTCCTCCTACAGTTTGAAAACATGCAGTTTTTGTGTGCCCTGTGATGGACTGCCATCTCATTCTGGGTGTACCCCAGCCTAGTGCCTTTTCCTGACTGGATATAGTTCAGGCTCCCACACTATCTTCCCAAGGATAATTGGTAGGAAGACGGGTGGATGAGTATTATGGGCTATTCATGTTTTCCATACACGTTCATAAATCACGCCAGCTTCTGAAGCACTGGGATGATAATTTCCATTGTCTGCTCCCCACCTTGTTCCAGATGCCCTGTGTTCACGCATTTTGGGTCAACGCCCTGGCAGCGACGACGCCCTGGTGCATCACGGAATGTCTCCCCCTGCCTTCTTTACCCACTACCCCGCCCTGGAGCCCTTCTTCTTGGGTGAGCTGCGTGGGGCAGCCGACGAGCTCCTGGAGGTCTCTGGAAAAGCCCGCCTTCACCTGCATCCCTCTTTATTCCCCGTCCTCACTGTCCTGGCCAAGCTGCAGCCAGGGGTTCAGGATGACACACGGTAAGGGGTGGGGGGGGCATATTAACCCCCACCATTCCTGTACATTGAATGTTTAAGCTTTTTGTCATGAACTGTTTTACTGAACTCCCCCAGGTGTTTATTGGACTTCCAGTTGCCCCTGCTACAGCTGGCTGGAAGCCCCATCTATCATGTCAGATTGATGGCGTGCAGAACCCTTGTTGCCATGACGCCAGCAACGGGATATGTGGAAATTCTGCTGAGGCTGGCCAGAGGATTGCCCGATGCCGAGGACCCCTGCTGTCACAACCAGCTCCACGGACAGCTGCTGCAGATAAGCGTTCTTCTGGAGAGGGTCATGGGTGCGGTCAGGTATGTGTAGCCGGGAATACGGTAAAGCATGTCGTATCGGCATCACTGTTTCTGTTGTATGGTTTGTGCTCCATCTTACTGGATTCTTGACTTTCTAAATTGGCAGGAATTGGAGAGAAACTGACCCCAGTGGAACTTCTCTCCTGAAATAATGAATTAATTTTTCATGTTACAGTGACAGCTTGAAGGCCTTGCACCAGGTGATGGTGATCATTGAGTCAAAATGGTGGTTGGTGACCTCAGTCCAGACATGCCCTCTGATCCGGTTGACCTACCTGCAAGTACTAGTCCACCTGGTGGGGTTCTGCTCACCCGGCTTCTTGGAGCAGCTGCAGTCTGAGCTTCTGCTCCAGTTACACAGTCCTGCCCAGGAGCACTTAGTAGGGAACCTGTCTCTCCATCTGCCCCCTTTACACCCATAAGGAAGTAATGTGCTTAGGGTGTCAAAATAGTGTAAAATTATGGTGGACAATTGCTCATTTCACCAGTAATTTACACAAAATACAGATGTTTATTTATAGAAATGCAACTAATTAATGTAACTAGTCATCGTAGCCTACATTATTAAAATCTGATATGGGTTTGTACTGGAAAAACCAGCTTGATGGTAAAACAGCATTGTCCCCATGTGGGGATTTAAATCACACTTCTGCAGGTGGGCTCAGCCTCCTTCCGTCAAACTGCTGCCCGCTTCCTGTGTGAAGTGACTGTGAGGCTGAACGATACTCGGTGGGCAGCGGTGCTGTGGGAGAACTTTCCAGAAGAGGGCGCCGATGTGCAGCTTGCTCTGGTCCGCTGGATACTGGAGGATCACAGATGGAGTGGCACCAACATGCACCAGGTCCTGGAGATGGCCTTGCAGGTAAAGCGCTGCCGTTAGACTGCAGTGTTCCTGGGAATTGGCTGGGCTGGAAAACACGATGTTTTAAGTGAACCCTTCTGCAGAAAACAATGTGAGAAAAAATAAGGAGGTAAGAATAATTGAAATCGCAGAGGGGAATAAAGTTTAACACATTTTTCCTTCCTGTTACAACAAAGGCATTTTGTATTTTCAGCATTTGATTTACGTACATAATTAGGATGGCCTTTTGCACAAAAGACAAAGAGGGGATTTCCTTCTTTTCAATAAGATGTTGATTTCAGACCTTATAAAATGACTAATGAAATAACCAAACCACGTCATTCCCATCATGTTCAATCTTTGAATCTAAGCTATTTTAGAACTCAGACTATGCAGGGTTGTTCATTTAAAATGTAATAGAAATTTATGTAGATTTTATATTGCTTGTAGAGTTTATTGTGTCAGTAATCACATGGTAGGCTAGACATTCTTAATCTGTCAGTGGTCACTACTGACATTTGCCTTTCCCAGGCCAGCCTGAAGGCAGCGCTGTTGGACGGGAATGTGGAGTACAGAAAGACATACCTAGCAGCTCTTTTGGCCGTGCTGACCCCAGGAGACCCCCTCGGGCTTCGGCAGCCTGCCTCGTGTGAGGGGGCCGAGCTGCTCCTGCACATTCTGGAGAGTGGAGGCGGTGGTCCGGAACTCCTCTCCCAAGCCCTCCGTGGTCTCAGCCTGCTGCTGCACAACAGGTGACCGCTCTCCCTGTTTCTCTGTTATATAGAGGTTGACATCCCTTTGCTCTTTAGGTCCTCTGTGATGACTGTGCCTCAGTCATCCCTTTGCTCTTTAGGTCCTCTGTGATGACTGTGCCTCAGTCATCCCTTTGCTCTTTACTACTCGCTTCCTTACTTTTGCACTAATTGTCCCTCCTTGTGACTCCTCTTCCAGCTCAGAGCTGCTGCTGGTAGACCGGTGGTGCCACCAGTTGGAGAAGTACAGGGTCCCCGAGGCCCCTGATGTTCTCAGACTAGGGTGTGCGGAGGCCATACGATTAGCTGGGCCCCCACTCTTATCTTCCTGCCTGGGTGGAGGCTCTTCAAATTCAGCACTGAGTGTCAGGTTAGTACTTCAGCTTGCTTCACTGATCAGGTTAACCCGCTTCTTTTGGCCCAATCAGAGCTAAGCCGAGTTCAGAATCCAGCGAAAGTTACAATGCAAGTAACTTCAATATATTAGTGCTATCCCAGTGATTTTTAAGTTGTATTGAATGTTTATCCCCCCCCCAGATCTAGTTAAGAGTGCTGGCTGTTTTTTTTTGTGCTGGTTCTGTGCTTACATCACCATCATAGTCAGTGTTTGTTAATAGCTAACATCCTATGACATACACTTAGTGTAAGGAAGGAAGTGTAAGAATATCTGCATATTCTTAGGTACAAAAATGAAAGTCTCACTGCGTTGCACTGCTTTCAGTCCACTTTTGATGACATCACATGTTCACCTTGTGATGTCACGTTCAGATTTGCATCGGATGTTGGCAATGGAGATGCTGGGTTAACCTGCCATGGTTTTCCTGTCATCTAAAAAGCTGATTATCTGGCTTCCTGCCCACCCAGTATGATCAGCACCGGCATCCACCTTCTGAACGACGGGGACCAGCGGGTTCGGGCCGAGGCCGCTCGCTTCGCTTCGGCGATGGGCCGCGTCCAGAGCGACCGGCCTGAAAAGAACTGCTTCCAGGTGCAGGCCAACCGGGGCCTGCTGATCCTTCTCGATCTGCTACTGGAGGAGCTCTGGGATGGGCCGGAGACCCTGGCAGCCTTGCTGAGCCACCTGCCAGAGTTCGACCTGAGCACCGTGCTGAGGGAAGTGTGGAACTCCGGGTGAATGTCTCCTGCCGGCCATTCTGCCTTTGCAGCTTTGCTGTCTGAACAGTTTCTAAAACAGGAGTGTCTTCTAGGTGCTGCCGTCTGTACGAGCAGGACGAGGATAACGTGTTTGCCGAGCCTGGCGTGGTGTCAGAGTGTCTGCTGCCCTATCTGCTACGGCTGGCTGATAAATGTCCAGAAAGGCCGTCTCTCCGCGTTTCCATGGTGCTCTGGGCCAGAGAAAACACTGAGCCTATCAAGGAGAACGTTTCCCTGTGCAAACAGTTCAACCCAGGTATAAAAATGGTTTTCCTTTCTTTTAAACTCACTCTGTTTACTTAGGGTTGTACTGTTGGCACCAGATTCAGTCAGGGTGTGGTTAAGGTTATTTTTTTGTTAAAAGTTGGCCAGGACCATCCCCGCTGTTGTACCCAAACTTATTATGAAGTACTCCAATACAGACATTTTCCCGTATAAAGGTATACTGAAGTATGATGGCTAAAAGTAGCTGATAAATAATCTCGTCTATTTCAAATCCGTGTGCATGTGTGTTGCTGTGAGTGACACCCAGCCTTCTCCACCCTGCCCTCTCCAGCTGAGGGCCAGGCCTGGCTCCGCCTCCTCACTGAGCCGCAGTTCCACTGGACACTGTGTGGCCTCTTTGTCCGGGCCGGTTTCCTCCTACGCCTGCTGGACACATGTATGGACGTGAGGCCCCTCTGTGACCCACAGGCCCTGCGCACGGACCTTCGGGTCGCCCATACGCTCCTGTGTCATAATGGTGTCTTCCTGCCTAGCAACATTCCCACAGCCCTCGGACTGGAATGACCGACGTGACACGGCCTCTCATCACCTATGGGTGACTGGAGCCACCCCTCTATCCTGGTGTCTTTAATCTTCAGTCTCCTGGGAAAAACCACCTGTATATAAATGACCTTGCAAGTCTGAACAGGAATGGAATGTTGCAGTGTTACATCTTGAATGCGAGTATTTATGTGACTCTGATGATGAGTACAGACTATTATGGGATTTAAATAACAGGTAAACCTTTTTCTTCCCAAAGACATTTTTGTGAAGTTCACTTTTCGTTGTGCATGCCAATAATTGTAGTGATTTTTAAGATGGTCTTTTAAACCAGAATATACTGCATTTATTTCTCGTTTCCTTTCAACTTTAAATCTAATTTAAAAAATCCCCATTCTTGGATTTCCTCTAAGCTGGGTATATGCTGCATATAGAGTCAGAGTGAAGCAGATACAGAGGTGATAAAGTCTGCCCCCCAAGTCTGTTTCTCTCCGCAGTGTCACTCCTTATCCTTGCATTTACACTTCATCAGACCGCATGGTCCTACCTATCTCTGACTGCTTTTCCGATCGGCCAGCATTGAAAGCTGTCTTGCTGCAGGCCCCTGATCCCAGGTTCTGAGTATGTTACACATTTACCAGACCTAATCTGGTTGACATAAGCGGTGCCAAGGCTTGGCCCTGATGTAATGCCTAATGAGGCTATCCGAGACAGTTGCTGGCTCTGACAGTCTCATTAAGCCTCTCTTCTTGAACAAACATCCATTTTCGAGTGCCGATGGGGGCACGACAGACTGGCTACCTTCGGGTCCTCGAGGTTGCTGTGCAACAGTTTGTGCATTAGGGCAATGGGACACCATGAAACACCTGAGGAAGACTGAAGAGCTGGTTTATTCTGTATGATCTGGATTTTGTTTTAAACGGAGCGTGAATACTGGTGACATTATACAAAAAGTACTTTGTAGTTTTTTGTTTTTTTTTTAAATCAATGTACAGGTAACTTGGAGCATAAACGCTATGACAATTTTGTAAAATTTCTCTGGAATAAAATGTATAAGGCACTCCTGATTCATAACCAGAGACTGATCAATTGAGGTTGATTTAAGTTTCCTTCTGGACGAACCATGTAAACACTGTGAATGTTAGGGAGAATGGTGACCTTTAGGGTACCTTGGTACTGCTCGAGCCCATGGCGCAATGTCGCAGCGCACAGCCTGTCAGCTGAGTCTAAACTGAAACCCCGGATGACGTCCCTGGCACTTCCTCTTACAGCCAGCTGATTTAAGAAAACGATTTAGTAAGCATCTAATGATCTGCTGGTTCACTGTCGCATGCTACAATCTGAAATGTCCTTTCTGCGTTTTTGTCCTGATTTGTTTATCTCTGTGAAAAACATGAAGTGTTTTACATATTTTTCATGTTTAAAATCAGTCTTCTTGTACCTTCTAAATTTTGTGTGACATCAAATGTACAATTAAAGGGCATATATTTTGAAACCATAAGTATCATTATTCAGCTGAAAGCATAGTAATTGGACCATTTTGTATTTTGTTATGGATCACCTCGTCCATCGTAGTTACTGCACCAGCAAGCTCACAGATTGCCATCAGTTGCTCTGTCATCTCCCTACTGCGGTTAACCATTTCCTTTGTTCTGACCATTGAGTAACCCTTGATTGGCTTTGATCAATCAAGGGTTGACTGTTGGATTCCTTGGTTGTGTTTGCATGCAGTACGCAATGATCTCTATATTTTGGCCCAGCTCCAGCACCAAGCTATAAGGTGGGCTATAGAGTTCTCTGGGGGCCTGGGAAGACGGGTGTTTACAGATAACCAACCTTGGGAGGGCCAGGCTGGCAGCTAATCTTGTTCTTGGATCTTGACGGATATCCTCATCCTCTTCCATAATTCAGAGCTAAAATTTCAGCTCTATCCTATTAGGAATTGATTTTCTCTTGGCCTGTGTACCACAATCCACCTGTTTTTTGTCTCTGATGGTCACATTGCGGTTCCACTGGTGGAACCAGTTTCCTGACCAGAACTAAAGTCGTCTTTTCTATCATCACTGATTCGACTTTCCGTTGGCCACGTGGATTCAGTGACTCTTCCTGTTCGCTACAGAGGACCAGCTTTCACGTGTGCATGTTACTCTCACCGTCGCCTCCTTACGTTACCTAGTTACCATCTTTCCCCTTGTGTAATTACTCTGCACTAACACACTGGGTTCTGTCAGCAGTGGACCCCTTAGTTGAATGTTGTTGTTCACATTTTCTGTGCTGCAATGGCGTTATATGATACCCAGGATATCAACACTCCAGCCTAATGAGTGAAACCTAAATGTGAAAAAATTGCTTGGTCTGCAGTAGGAGAACACTGAAAGCAAAAGAGGCAGCTGCTTAGAAAAGAGTCTAAGTCAGTGTATATGTGCGAGATGGAGTGTCTCTATGCCATGTGGTTGCAGGGGTCCCTCATCAACTGTTTAGTCAACTTTGGTAACCTGATGGACCTGGCAGAATCTCTTGAACCTTCTGGCAGTGGTCTGTACAGAAAGAACAGTAGTACTAACACAGAAGCCTCACTGGTCTGGATATGTAGTTGGAAGATGGATGGTATAGTGCAGATCTTCCTTCCATCCATCCATCCATTCATATTCTAACCATTTATTCAGCACAGGACACAAGGGCAGGGGTATGCATGTCCTCACAGGGTCCACACCCAGTCGTACCACCATTAGCCCGATGTAATGTCTAAGGGCTGTGTTAGACACCCAGTGTACCCATGCAGAGGAGAACATGCAAACCAAGTCCAGAGATGTAGGGCAACAGTGCATCATACTTGGAAAAAAATAAGAGCAACATCACCAGAAAAATCACAGGAAAAACACTGGTTTCTAAGGCACATGGGTGAAATTGTTATATACTCACTGCCATACTGTAATTAAAAAATCACCTACAACAGAAAACATTAGATGCAGTGTTGATTAACTGAGACCATGCTAATAAAATTGGCCTTAATAACTAGCAAACAAAGTCAAACCCATCGAATAAGGAAAGGTGAAAAAACACAAAACCACTAAAATAGATTAGTCCTAAAAAGATTATTGACCAATCACAGCAGAGATGTTTTCCAGCTTTGCTGTGCCTGATGACCACAGCACAATTTCTAAAGTGACCTGCCATATGGTTCCCTGGGGCTTTTGTCTGCAAAACATAAACATCTGGATCTCTAGACTGGAGACAGCACCATAGGAGGACAGGATGTCTGCTCACAGGAAGCAGGAGGAATCTGGACCTCATCCCACTTTGCAGTTTGCTTAGGCCTGCAGATGAAATGAGGGTAGTAGGTCAGGTTTTTGCAACTTGCTTTTTCTTCCATACGGCACGGTAAAATATAGAACAAGAAATATAGAGCCTGCCATGTACATGGAATAAACATTTTGTCCAAAAAGAATTTTAGAAGAGATTAACTTCTACTAGCCTGCTGTGGTCTGGCAGGAATTATATGAGCTCTTTCTGAGAGAAGAGAGCCTAAACCATGATCCTGTTTTCAGGATGTTCCACAGACAAACGGCAGATATTAGAGTACATCTTGGGCCCAATAATCATTAAGGTCTTCATAGTTAACCATGAAATCACCCTCCTGGCAGTGGAACAATTATTTACTTTACTTTCTTAAGATCTAAACAAACAAGTTAAAAATACAGGAAAAAATGACAGGAAAATACATCTAGTACTGAATAGTGTATAAGCCTAAAAACATGACCTTAAAATGTGGTCATTTCTCCTGTGAAAATGCGGTGCCTCCTTTGATGGGCTGCCAAACTCTAATGGTGTGTTAGGAATTGTACAAACTTCACCAGCAACATCCACTGAGAGGACCTGGGCCTCCTGTTCATCTGTGGTCTGGCCTGTGATTGTTTAAATGTAACTAAGAAACAGCCATAAAAAATATCAGGACAGCATTTAGAAAATCGTGAATTTGTCTAAGATGTGTGGCTGGACGGACGGACAGACAGATGGTAGCTCAGCGGTTAGCACTGTAGCCTGACAGTTCCAGAACTCTGCGTCTGAGCCTCAGTTGCCTCTCTGTCTTCCCTGTGTCTCTGGGGGTTTCCTCCAGTGTTAACTGATGCCTCCAAATTGCGCACAGTCTATGTGCTCATTGATGGACTGGCACCCTTTTCAGCACGTCCCCTGCTTCCTGTCCTCTGTATTCTGGCATTGACTCCAGACTCACAGTAAACCTGAACTGCAGATTAGGGCTTATGGAAAAAGGATGAATGAGATTTTTTTAAAAAATATTTACCAGCCATGAACGTATTTAAATCCACACATACTTTAAGTCTGATCTTTTTACAGTTCTGTAGTGATGGATTACGTGACCTATGACGTCATGGCGGAGGGCGGCTCTAGGACCTGGTGGGAGCCGGAGGGGAGTTCCCCATGCCAAAGGGAGGCTGTTTACCAGGAGATCTGCTCTGCACAAACAAGGCATGATCACGGTGCGAGGGGCCAGTTTGACTGAAGTCTCAGCATAAGCTGCCACCTCTCACATGAGCATTTCTCTGTTGCTTTTCCAGCTGTAAAAAAAAAAATGATATTTGAGCTGCACTTTTTTCTGCTGAGTGTGGAAATAGTGGAAGGTGCATCAATAATTCAAGGTAGGCATGGAGAAAGTCTTGCTGGCTGTGATGGTTGCGTTGTCCATGTCTCACCATGCACTGCTGCCTTCTTGAACCCTTGACACGACGGCGGTGTGTAGATCAGTGCTGCATGTAACTTTCATGCATCTAGTTAATCCTGTAAGTTGCATTCAGATTCCCCTAAGAAAGCCTACAGATATTTACTTTCGATTACTTATTTGCCTTTTATAATGGTGTTATTGTGCTTTATTTTAATTTTCAGCAGTAGAAATTCTATCTAAAGGAATGTGTTCTACGCGGAGTTAAAACGTTATATTTAACATTGTAACGCCATGAGGATACTCTGTTTTCCTCTTTTTTTTATTTACTAATGCAGTTGTCTTGCTGGTATTTCTGTACAGAATGTATCCGCTCCAATGGGGCAGACTACAGGGGGGGGCATCGAACCACCACCATTGGAACCGAGTGTGTGAACTGGATGGACGCAGCCAGGCAGCACAATTTGACAGACTACAGGGACACACAGTCAGGTAGACCCACAGCCCTCGCATTGACTGCAGGCTTTGAGGCACACAGATGAGTGCCTGGATTTCTTTACTGCCCTTTCCTGTGAGCTTATTTATGCATTTATTTTGCTGACAACGGTGGATATTTCAGATGAAAACCCCTGGACCCTGTCCACTGGTTAACACTGTGTTTTTAAACAGTTCACCTGCTGTACGTCCGCTCACTATTAGATTAGAGACAGATGCCCTAAACCTAATAGGCAGACTGTGGCTGGAATGCCCACATTGTGGTCTTAATCATAATTTTGCATAAATGTTGTGAATTAGGGCAGTCTACCCCCCCCCCCCCCCATTGTTATTTGAAATGACCACAAGTGCCGAGTTGGTTAGGCCAGATGTTCCAGCTGTCATTTAGTTGATTACCAATATAGGTGATCTGTATTGAAACATGTTTGGTGATCTGCTCTATGGAATACAAACTCTTACACTAACACAGTCAGGTGGATCTGGGAGAGTTTCCAGAAAGGGTGAACCGTGATGCAAGTCTCTTTTGGGTCTGTGCTTAAGGTGTTGGAGACCACAACTACTGCAGAAACCCGGATGCCTCGGACAGACCTTGGTGCTATGTGCTTGACGAGAACGGTACCACTCAGAGACAAGATTGCGATATCAGCATCTGCAAAGGTACCAGACCTTGACATTCTACCTATCAGTTTGTCGTTTGTTCTTAACCTAAGATTTCTGTGCCTCCTTTTTTGGTACCTTTTTCTGTTGAGTCTGGTTCAAAATATTCGACTGGTTTTCATGTTGATGTGCATATGTTACACTTTTGTGTAATAATAGACACAGTGATTAAAAAACATATAAGGTTTTTAGATGCTGGACATCTCTATCCTTAGATCTGAATTTTAAATGTTCTTGTCTAGGCTGTTTTATCTCTTTTTTTTCTTTAATATTGTATGGGATATTGTAGGGAAAAAACCCTTCCCCATTCTGAGTTCTGGTTGTCATAGTGATGCGTGTGAGGCAGTTGACGGCCTCACGTTCACTACTGTAAGAACTGACGCAAACCGTTCATATCAACTCACAGCCTGGAATAGGACAGGATGAGTTTTTAAATCGGCTCCTTTTGAACCATCAGCGTCAGAACATGGATCAGGGAGTCGTACGTAGAGATCCAGTGCTCTCACAAGCGCAAAAACCGTAGCAAAACATATTTTGTGATTGAACGCAAATGTTTGTTGTTTGCTTCCTGGACTTTCATTAAAGTTTTCAGTCTTCGTGAGAGAGTATTTGCCTGGTGGTTCATGGGTAGTCTGTTCCTCCACTCTTCCACTGTGACCATTTCTCAGTCTTGGCAGTTAGTGGTGGCTTTCTCCACGTGCTGAAGACACAGCGTTTTGCACAATGCAAACAGGAAAATCTGGTGTGGCTGTTGTTGTTGCGAGTGGTGTGGGCCACGCCCCCTGTTAGCTCATTAGCCGGAAACTTTACAGCTCCCCCAGAGACAGTGTCCCATTGGCTGTAGCCACGCACAGCCTCAATCAGGCCTGTCTTCATCGGAGGAGACGCAGATGTTGAGCTATTCCACTGGCCCGTTTGCTCAGCTGCCTGGCCTGCACTTAAAATACACACGCATGCAAATCGAATAGCACCTTTTTTTTTAACATCATTTTAAAACCCATTTATGACACAGGCAGTGCTGAAATATTCAAGTGCACGCCGTAAGCGTATCGCCATGGTTTATTCACACACAATTCTTTGCATAAGCCTGAATTGCATCACTGAATAGTTTGGCTTTAGTGGGTAACATGACCTGTGACCTTTGAACCCTCCTCTTTGACAAACAGACTACACCTCAGCGGAAAACCCCCCGGCATCGTCCAGGGGGGACGAGGAGGTCTTTGAACTGGTGCCATCTGTCCCGGCTCAGAGTGACAATGCAGCCGTTCAGCCAGTGGTGGGGATCAGCCAGAGGGTCCAGACTGGACCTAAGAAGAAGAAGGACCTGGGAACCCTGGGTAGGCCATTATGCCAACGTGGGTCATATTGGGGGAATTTGTACATCACAGGGATGTGTGCCGTGTGCGGGCGATCTGAAGCTGCTGCATTGACTCTCCAGAACATTACTGTGCTGATTCTCCACTGTGTTTAAAACCAACGACCCCAGTCCTGAGGGTGGCTACCACACAGGTTCACTTGCTGTGCAGATGACTTCCACTGAGTGTTAGCCTGAAAACCCACACACACTGCAGAAGGAGAGTTCTGAACCATTGGCGTGGACATTTAATTGTGTCTAATCGTGTAGACAGTCACGGATACTGGGCATGCCTGGCTGCAGACTCTTCAAAGAGTATACTGACACCCCAAACACTATGAGAGGTCTCTAAACGTGCAAGTGATTACTTTAAGAATTCAAGAGCTGGGACTGTCTGAAGTGTTGTAATCCCAGTGCTTGTTTGGGGGCCATATCCTTACAGAACTCGTGCACAAATTCTGTGCAGATCAGCAAAGGCAGAAACGAGCCTTCCAGACACATAGTGGGAAGTGGTGAATTCCATCAGTCATCGGCAGGTTTAACCCATCTCTCGTTAGTTATGTTATTAGACCCCATTGGGTTGAACTAGTGATTGACAGCTGGCAGATTGAATTTATGCTCCTGTTGGTTTCCTGTGGCAGGTTACGTCCTGGGCATCTTGATGATTACCATCATCATTCTGCTGGGAGTGGGTATCACCTTCGGGTACCTGTACAAGAGGTCAGTTGCAAAGATTTTTTTAATGTTTTTTTGTTATTTTATAATTCTCAATACAAAAAAATCAATAATGTGCAAATACAAACAAACATTGCAAGACAGTGAAATCTATCTGTTTGTAGAGTTCAGATTCTCATCATTAAACCTAAAATCACAACAGTGAAGCCCTATACACAGTCTGTAATTTTTGTATTGAATTACCTGTGGTCATTTTTTCTTTATAAAATTCATATGAATTGGTTGAACATAAACTGGTAGTGGAATGGTTCCTGGCTTGGCTGATTCTCATATGGGCTCTGTACAATGTGCTCCTCAAGTCATGGAAACACTTGTAAAAGCTGGAAACCTACAGAGAAAACGAAGGTGCTTTCAGTGGGGCTAATTTAGGAGAAAGAACAAGTGGAAATCTGGGACCTCAAGCAGAAGGCGGAGTTCTCTACAAGACACTGATACCTTCAGGCTGGTGTCCAGATGTCCTCCCAGGCCCCTGCTTTATTGTTAAGATGATTAGCCTGTTGCTCGGTTCTCATTGGCCACCTCCTGATGGTGACATTGCCACTGGCCATGTGACATTCCTGAAGTGTTGGGCTTCTTATTTGTAATCTATGCCTATTACTGCTGCAGTTATGCATGGCTAAATCTGCCATTGGGGCTGGCTGGCTGGCTGGGGCTATGGAATTGTTATCTGAATTTAGTTGGGTCACGCCCCCCAGGTGTGGGGGCGTGTCCAGTACTCCTGAATTCTCCCAAATTGCTTCAGTAAAATGTCCATCTACATACATAGACAAAAGATGCAAATGAGTGATGAGTACAAAGGAATATTACTGTAAGGCTGAGTGCAGCTGGGAGTTGGTGCTCACACGTGCTTGACGTACCCCAGAGCTGTACAGCAGTCCCATGTCATGTCAGTCAGCCAAGAGCAGCTAAGTGGGTTCATCCATGCACTTTAATACTCATTTAAATAGCACCCATCAGTTCATCTTTGCATCACTCATTCAGTAGATTGGTCACGGAGAGCCTAGAGCCTTCCCCCAAGTGGCATAGGGTGCCAGGCTTGGGACCCCTTAATGAGACACCAATCTGTTCCAGGGCACATGTTGTACGCAGTTAGGAGACGCCAGTTCAGCTAAAATTTTGACCATTGAGAGCGCTCCAGTGTTCCGCCATCCCGAGGTTTACTCACCGACCCCGTGCCGGTGGCTGCGGGGACGTGGCGGGGGAGCTGACTCTGTCACTTCAGTAATGCAGTACAACCGGCTGGCTTTGGGCCCGTGGCATGCAGAAGACGATGCGACATTGCTGTGGGGGGGTTTCGGGGGGTGGCTGGGCATCGAATAGTTACATAACGGCGTCACATGCTGGCGGGTGAGTGATGCTGGCGTGCATCCCGCCGTCACCGTAGAGACAGAAAGCCACGTCCTCTTTTCGTCGTCTCGCCGTGGGGGGTGTAGGCACACCCGAAACAGTCAGGAGAGGCTAGCTGAGAGTGCGGCACGATCACAGCTGCTCGCGTTACAAGACATTTCCCATGGCCAGAATTAGCCTGTTGTCTGTTTTGCAGGGAGAAACGGATTTAAATAGCAATGGCTGAGCTCCTGTACTGTAGGCTGTCTTGGATAAGGTGCACTCTGCTTACTGGTTAGTGTGTGTTTTGCCCGGTAGGGCATCCCGTCCTTTGGGGGTGTGCAAATGCATGCCTGCAAGCTTTTATGAACCCCAACCCTGAGAAATGCACTGCATTCTGCCGGTTTGCATGCAGGATCAGCCTCTGATTCTTTAGCTACGACGAGGTGGTTAGCCATTATCGGACAGTAATCTGAAATGTTCGCGCAGTTATAAGACTGAGATTTGGAGGTGTGATGTTGATGAACATCACTCCATGGCTATTTGATCCTCTAAAACTGAAATGTAGGGATGGTCTGTTTTATTATCTACCTAGTAGTCCCTTATTATCTGACTAGTTTAAGTTCAGCTCAGTCATTCAGTTATCTGTAGTGGTGCCCTTGGCTGATTTGACCTTGACCTCCCATTACCACAGGGGTCGTGACCTGCAGCAGCAGCGAGAACAGCGAGCTTACGAGCGTGAGATGCAGCGTATCACCTTACCCCTCTCGGCTTTCTCCAACCCGGCCTGCGAGCTGGCCGAGGAGAACACCGTCATCGTCATCACCGGGGACCAGCAGACCCCCTGCCAGGAGGGTGTGGGAGCTGAGGGTGGGACCCCCCTCATAGGCCAGGCTGGCACTCCAGGGGCGTGAGTGGGAGCCCCAAAACTGACAGGAACTGACGACGACTGATTGTGGTGGGGTTTAAAGATGGCTGTCCCCACAATCCCCTGGCCAGCATTCTCGTTCTGCTTAAAGGTCTATTTGAAGACCCCGGGCTGGACTTTGATATGACCTGGAGCAAGACTATCAAAGACACACTGAATTCCACTTTGATTTCCTGATACAAATCCCTGCGTCTGCATCGAGGTTGGGGGGGGGGAGGTGGGCAAAATGGGGAAGAGCCAGAAGATGAGGGTACTCAAGAGCATCAGCTGTAACCACTAAAAGTGCATGTCAGGGATGCTTCACAAAGACGACATTTGCGGTTGACAGAATCTCTGCGCTGTACGTTTAAACTAACTAAACCCTTTATGCAATCGCTGTTCAAATGGAAAGAATGCTGGGTCTTGGCTGTGTTGACCACCCTTGGACAATCTCTTCTGGATTTTTTTGCATTTCTTGTATTATAGTTGTTTTTCTGAGGAGGTACTCTAGTGCATGTTGGATGCTAAAGACGGGGAGCTGGACTAAAAAGGAATTGTTTGCGTTAACGTGAAAGATGCAAGGTAGGTGTTCTGTCAGCCCAGAGTCAGCGGGGAGCTCGAGTTTTTGGCTGAGGTGAAATTTTGCAACCCTCATTTTTCAAGGAGGGCCATGGTCCATCGGTAGTCATCCTGTGGGGCACATAAAGTATGGGGTAGATGGAGAAGGAGCTGACCGTAACCTCCGATATCGCCTTAGGTCCTATTTGTATTCGGCAGTGTGTCAGACCGGATCTGAGCATTAACAAGAACTGCATTTAACTTATGCATTAATCGCCATGGAGACGCTGGGTCAAAGAATAACGAGCAGGATTGGCGATTAACCCAAAGGACCATAGTATTATTTCACCCCTAAAATGAAGTGGCAGTGCCACAGTTGGCGAGAAAGTGTTTTGAGGGGCAAATTCAGCTGCTACTGTGCCCTCAGCAAGCCACCCATTTGGAGTTTTGACTTTCTGTTCAGCCAGCCTTCCCGAGGTGGTCCGATCACCCCCATAAATCCCGTGACATCCCTTGAAGGCCCGCTGAATAGCGTAGTGTCCGCCTGAATTGGGTAAATAATGTCCGGATTTTTGTCTGACCAATTGAGGAAAAAAAAACCGTGTGTATCTTGTGCAGTGTGTCGAGCTGGTTGTAGCCGGACAACAGCTGGAATAAGAAGCAATAACCAATATCCCAAAACAAATTCGTTTCTGGCCACAGCCCGATTCACCTCTCTGAAAATGACAATTTTGTAGTCATTTTAAAGTGGATTTTCCATTTTTCCGTCATAAATTCCTTCAAAAACATTGCACTTGTGGTCATGCTGTGCAACTGTTCTTAAAAATGCCTTCTTGAAAGGGATCCAGTAATATCAGAGTGTATTCTGGGTGACATTTCAAAGACAAAGGTAGCATGTGAACTGTGGATTAATCTTAGGTTCACCGGTGACAAATGCAATGTATAATTTTTGTTTTCAATATTTCTTTCTGTTTACATGTAAAATGTATGTGGTCCGTCTTATTAAAATTAATTCAAATTTCACAGCCGTTAACGTGCACCTTTCAATGACGTGCTGTATTTCAAAGGTTAATTTCTTCTGTCAGCTTAATTGCTTGATGTCATTTATTTACAGATAGGGGTTACGACAGCCGTAGGAGACTAAAGCCATAAATCTTTCGGATACGATTCAGTGCCCTTAATGACCGTCCGACCTGCTTACTGCGATCACTCCACAGGCCGTGACAGCATCGAAAACACTGACATTGCAGCCCTTTCATCTTTGCACTTATAAATAGTGTGACTGACAGATAAAAATAGACACGGCCCTCTCCCCCAGAACGACCCCCCTTTAACACATGAGCATTTAAAGGCCTACATGCAGACAGCAGAGGCTTCAGTTTTAATGTGACATAATACATATGCAGTTTGAAAACCGTCACATGCAAACACCAGGACCAGAAAATAATATTTAACATGGAAATGAAGTAAATGTGGAACTTTTTGTCTCCAAAGAAGATCTGATGTTAAGAACGACAGCTAGCTCTCAGCCCGGACTTGCACTAATGAAGAAAATGGAGTTTCACTTTTGAGATGATACAGGGAAAAAAAAAAAAAAATGCACGTGCTTAAGCTGGTTTAATGAAAACACTTGCACTCTTCGGGCGAATGTGTTCAGGAAATAAGAGGACATGGTGACTAAAGGACCACATGTGGAAACAGCTCCATCTAGTGGTCAAAATACCACATACCCAACATGTACTACACAGTACAGACAGAATTGCTCTTAAAGTGGTGTGTCTGCTTCCAAAAATAAATACCAGCCAAGAGGCTTTGCTGCCATTCCATTTGACATTAAGCTTTTGTTGAAACTCCAAGCCCTTAGTTCAAGGGTACAACAGCAGTTCCCAACCCTGCAGATATTAAACCAGAGCTCCACCCACTGTTGCAGGAGCTTTACCATTTGTGGTCTCCCCCTCACAATATATGCTCACTAAACTACAGATGGGCATGCCTTAATAGCATCAAGGAGTATTTAATCACAAATGATTTAGTAATTAAATGCTTTCAGTATGATGTAATCAGCAGTTGAGGTACTGCACGGGTTTTTAAAAACACATCCGTGACTTTGGTTTGTTTTTTTAATCCTATCTGGTGAAAGGACACTAGCATTGCACAGGGTAGTGGTTACAATTTGTACAACACAAGTACCACAGAAAAAGCGAGGCTAGTGACCAAAAGAAAACCATTCACGGAGGGTCAGACATTATTCCCGAAAGTAAATGATTCATACACCCAGGTTCCTATATATACACACACATTTCTGTGCTTTAATCAAACAAAAAAAAAAAAATCCAGTTTTCCACAAAATCAGACTCACTTGGATCTACTGAGTTCCAGGTTTTAAAAAAGCATTTTTTAAAAAAAAAAAAAAGATAGTAAACTTGCCGTTGAGCATGTGAAGATGTATTCTTGACCTGGTAAGGTAGTGTGGGGTAGGCTGTTTAAATTAAGCCTTTATACTGAACAATTGTACGTCAGAGGAAAAGCGAAATTAAATCCATTGACGACACCTGAAGTTCTAGGACTGCTTTGCTCTTGAATGACACCGAGTCACCTCAGTGTGTTTAAAACTTTCACATGCTTGCCTTGGCAACATCGCCCATCGATACAGACCATCTGGTCTGTTCTCCACAGGCTCACCCTAAGAAAAACCCTCAGCAGCTGGACGGTCACATGGCACGAAATCACCGGCACAGACACCGGACTCAGTCTGAACTGCGGGTGCAACCTTCATCATCGCAGACACCAACAAAGTGGACAACTCCGTTTAGGTAGGACATACAAGGTGTTTAAAAAAAAAAAAAAAAATCACATTAAGTTTGAGGTTAATACAAAAGAGTCCGTAATAAGGCCCCTCTATTTCGGGTCACACCAACAATGACTGGAGATCCTCAATGTGGCGGCACATTTGCCGAAATTAAGTGGCACTTGTATTCCAGCATGAGGAGGGGGACAAGCCAAATCCCGCTGTGACGCAGAAGACATCGCTGTTGAAATGTTTCCCTCCTCCCAGTTAGTGCTTTTTGGCCCCTACACTGTACCAGTCTTCAAAGTCTTCAATGTCCTGAAGACAGGAGGACGGCTCCCGCCATGTAAACACGTATTAGTACGTGTAGGGAGAGGGAGGTGCCTCGGCTAGGTCCTGTTGTCACCCTCTGGGGCCCTCAGCCGGGGCCCGTGGAGCCGCAGCAGATCCTGCTGTAGTGCCTCCAGCTCAGCAGGCAGTGGGATGCCCAGCTCCTGGTTGAAGGCCAGGGCCTCAAAGCAGTCCTCCAGCTTGTCGAACGGTGGTCTGACGAGCGGGAAAAAGGTGGGGCTTTGGGTGAGTGTCACCAAGGCGACGTGCTGTACTTTTAGGCTTTCAGAGGCAGCAATATGTGAGGCATTTCCCCTCTCTGAATCATCTTTAGCGTAATCAAAATGGAGTTCAAGTTTTCAATGAGGGAAGACATAAATGGGGAAAAGAACAAAGACAAGGAAACCAGTGGGACACACAGGCCACACCCACCGCTTCTCGGGGACGAGGTCACAGCAAGCCACAGCCAATGGGAAGAAAGCAGGTGGGCAGTCATCTGGAAGGAATTTCTCCAGGAACTTCGCCACATTCAACCCAAAGTCCAAAGTTCTAGGCAGGAATTCTGGGTCTGCATAAACCTGCCCAATAATCTGGAGGGGGAGAAGTGAGTTTTTGCTCATATTAATGTGATAAGCTGGAATGTCTCCAAGTCTGAGGCGGGTAAACATGGCGGGGACAGTAACGAGCCTGAAAACTAAACTGCGTACAATGATTACAAATGGGTTTTTCAGGACACCTACAGAGGTGAAGATGGCACAGCATGCATTAACAGCTGAGCAGGGTGCCGCCTTCTTCGCAACACCAGGACCTGTTTTGGTTAACGGTCTGTTCTTTCCAGGTCCACATTACAGCAGGAAGACGTTAAGGTCATGGTCAAAGTACACGTTTCACCGTGTGCCACACACGTGAGAAGGTTTTGCTTTGCCTTCCCACAGACAAGAAATACACCCCAAGATGGGGGAAGGTGGTGAGCAGGGACCCGTTAAGACGATCTCACCTCACAGAGCACAATGCCAAAAGAGAATATGTCCACCTTCTCATCGTAGCGTTTGCCTGGAACACAGAGGCGTCTGCATGAATGGTCACTTTCCTCATGAAACAGCTCTGATATTTTAATCTCATTTTATAGGTCGACCTACAACGTACTGGTTTTAAAAAAAAAAAAAAAAAAAAATAATAAATTGCTGCCTTTGACAGATCTACTAAGGACCTAGAGAGATGGAAAAGTCAACCTCACCGTTCAACATCTCTGGGGCCATCCAGTACGGATTTCCCACCACCGTATAGCGCTTTTTGCGGTCGATCCTCCGAAATCTCCTCTTGGTGTTGGGTTTCTCTGGAGGTGGGTGTTGAACCTTCTCATCCACGACCAAGCGAGACAGCCCAAAGTCAGCCACCACCACTGTGTTATCCTGGTAACAGGAGGACAGGTGTAATTAACTCATTTCCATTATATACAACCTAAAGTGTACTACCACAGAACTATATCCTTTATTTCAATCAAGCTTCAGTTTATCATAACTGACACACACGTAGTTAAACGCAAAATTGACATCTGACATATCCAAATCAAATCAAAATCACTCAGGTCTCTGGGCCTCATGACACTGTCTCTGAGGAGTACGCCCCCACAGTGACAGCAGCAGATTGGCTCACGAGGATCTTCCCATGCAGCACTGCGGCGCATGACGGTCAACCGAAAACATCCCACCCCATGGGATTATTTTAAAGGGCCAGCACTACATTAAAGGCTCAGAAGAAAGCTGGTGCAAACTAGATGCTTGGAGCAGTCGAAGGCAGACTTCCTGGAGCTGCATGATGGGGTTCCTGCCAAGATGTTCTACTGCTGGATTCCTGGGTACGGCTGAACGTACCAGTTTAACTAGGCAATTGTGGGAGTTGAGATCTCTGTGGATGATACTTCTTGAATGCAGATATGCCTGCAACACACACATCAGGAAAGCTCTAGATTAGCACAACAGAGCTGGTAAAAATACACGCACAGACCGACTGCTTTTCAAAAGGCTCGTATCTGTCAGTGCAGATTGACACCCCCACCCCCCATCCCATCTTTATGCTGAAGCTGAACCAAATCTGCGTGACTGTAGCAACAAAATCAGACAGCCGGTCACCCGGGAGACCAGCTCGAGCTAATGGATGTGACCGACTCACCATTCCCGAAGCGATGCTTTTGGCAAAGCTGACTCGTTGTATCCATGGAAGCGGATCCTAGAAAGAAACCAAACCAACGGCAGCAAAGAGTTTTAATCCTACAGCATAGCGGCAGCGTCACCTCACCAAGTTAGAACCTCCACTGAGCAGAGTGTTTACACTTGGGTTACACTCCTACACAATACCAATGCACAATAAAGGATTTTTGAAGTCTATTTCATGTCTGTTTTTATGTCACTTGCACATATTCAAGTGTGCTTCCATCACAGAGCACAGCTGACGCAGGCAAACGACGGGCATCACGCACCATATCTCTGATGAAGTCCTTCAGTGTGCCACCCTCTATGAACTCCGTTATTAAATTCAGCCTCTTGTCCTTGTAGAGAACGCCAATAAATTTCAGGACATGAGGATGTTCCAGACTTCTCATGACCTTCACCTGATGAGCCAGGAGACAGACTTTCCTCAGTAATGTTTCAGTGGTTCCAGAATAACCAAATCACCGACCTCTGCTGTCAATCCCAGATCCCAACCCACAGCAAATGGCTAAAAAGTGTTCGTGTTTACATTTCATTTATTTAGCAGACTTGTTTGTCCAAAGTGACAGATGAGGGCAGATGGATTACAGGGTCAAGGGCCTTGCTCAAGGGCCCAAATGAAATGAGCACTCCTTTTGGCTGTGGGATTTGAGCTGACCACCTTCCGGTCATGGGCACAGACACCTAACCCTTTGATCCACACACAGTTACATTTATGTCACATACTTCTGTGCTTGGGAAGCCTGAAGTAACATCTGCAGATAAGAAACAAGTTCCTTGCATTGCTAACCGGCAGTGTTGGGTCACAGCAGAAGAAACGGCACTGACCTCCTTCAGGAAGGTCTTCTGGGTCTCCTCATCACAGCGGATCAGCTCCTTCATGACCATCACCTCCCCCGTGGCCTTGTGAGTCACCTGTCAAGGCACGTCAGAGGCGTCAGACCTCTAGCCAGATGAAGGCAGGCCCCTGCGGGCCGGGCGACGTACCTTGACCGCTTGGCCGAAGAAGCCCTTCCCCAGCACTTCACCGTGGGCCAAGTCACAGGGCCGGAAGATGCGGTGGGACCAGCTGCTGGCAGAGCGCATTGATTCAGAGCGCCCGATGTCTCCGGACAGAAGGGGGCGCTCCTTCGGGGAGGCTGGTCCAGGAGACTTGCAGATGCTATTGCTACGCCTGTTACCAAGAGAAAGCATTACCATAAAAGGCAGAGTTCACTTTAACATTAACTTTTGAGTGCTTCAGATAAAGCTACTGACCTTTCCCTATACTGGTGGAGAGAGCATACATCCAACTTCATTAAAGTTTCGCAGAAAAAAGTAAATGGAATCAAGCATAATACAGGCCCTTCCTCTCCGACTGGTTATTCCAACTCTCCAATTTTAAAGTTTAGCTCGGATATTTCCTTGGAGCAATTTATGTTATGCAGCTTTTCAACATTAGAACACAGATCATTTATGGGACTTGAACCAGCAACCTACTGAATGCATGCCTGTGTTTTTAACCTGCTATGTTGTGTGCTGATGAGAGAAAAAAAAAAAAAAAAAAAAAAAAAATATCACACAGCTTAATATGATTGTGCCTTGTACCTTAGGGACCTCCTGTTCAGTGTACCGTCGTCAGTGGGGTCAGTCCTCTCTAGAACAGCACTGGCATTGGAGGATAAGGAGAGGCGCATGCGGGAGGTGGCGGGTGCCCCAAGGCGTGTGTGTGAGGACCCCAGGCGGAGTCTGTCCAGTCTCTGCCTGACCGGGTCATACTCTATGAGCAGCTGCAGGGTCTGATTGGTCCGGTGGATCAGGTCCTTCACCTGGGAATACCAATCAGAGCAAAGTGACCATTTCACACACACAAACAAACCGGAACCCAGTAGACCTTCAAACAAAAGCAGAGCAGAATCATAAAAGTACCTGGAAACTATCCATTCCAACTCATACGTGTTTATACTGCAGGGTACAGTTTGTGAAAAGATAGATGAGAGATTATAGATGCACAGAAAATGGTCAAGGTGGGTCAACGATAAACTGAAGTTAACACAACTCTTCATGTTTTGTTTTGTTCTTCTAACGTACGCATTGTTTTCACGGTCCAACTCCCTGACCAGCAGATGGCAGTCTTTCTACGTGAAGTAGGTGCTGAAGTCACCCAGCCAAAACATCTCATCGAAAACACAGGATGTATTGGCTTGTATTTAAACAAAAAACAACAAAAACATACCAATGGAAAAATTCCCGGCAATTTAAATGCCAACCTGAAGTGTTTCAATAACCTGCTAAGAATACTTTGCATATAACATCACACCACATTTAATTTTTTTTTTTTTTTTTTTTTCTTTTTTAATTATTGTGCTTTCCATGCTCAGATAAAGTCAAAATATTTTTTCCCCAAAAGAGTGGACAATTTGCCAGAGGACCAAGAACTAAAATTTGGAGAACCAGAACTGATTAATCTAATGGATCATAAAATTACTAGTGAATGGAAAACAAAAGTAGATCATTTCAACACCAGAGACAAAATCACCTTGGGTTAAGAGCAGATTAGGGCTCTCAGGGCATTCTGGGACTTTCAACAGCAGCAACTAGGAAAACCTGATTTACAGTTTATATCCCTGAGATAAGGAAATAGGAAAAAACCTATTATGAAAATTCAGGGCTATGTAATGTAGTAATAATTGAAAATGCAGAACAATAATTATCCAAACTACTTGGAACCAAGGATGGTTTTGTTAAACGGTCTTTATAATCAAAAGGTACCAGACAAGTGTCAAAATCTAAGAAACAAACAGTAATTAGGCTTACATTTAAATTATTTCACACAAAGTTACTAGTGTAATTTATACGCTACACTGCATATATCTTTGAAAAGTCAATGGGATGTGAATGCATAAAGCACTAGGTACTTTAATCTGTTCAGGACAAGAACATACTGCACATTACGGGGGAGGGGGGGGATGTAGATTCAGATGACTGATGTTCGGATATTCAATGTTCTGCTGTATTCAGATTCAGCCACCATAACCGGCCCAGAAAAGTGATGGGAGTCAAACACACTCACCCCCTCCTCCATTAATGTTGCCACGGAGACGCCGTTGATCTCCAGAATCCTGTCACCGACATGGATGGCATTCCTCACCTCCGGGCTGATGTGCATCCCTCGGACGCTGAAGGACAAAGAAGGGTCACGTGCCGTTCCGTGAGAACACGCCGGGACACAGCGGTCAAGTGGACCAGTCAGTCACGCGTGTGCTTTCGGGCTTACACACTCACGGTGCATCATGTCAAGAGAATGAAAAGACGTTGCCTCTGCACACACATCTCCGTTCTGCAGAACGCTGATCACAGGCTGAGAAGCTCTTTCTGTCAGCCATGTAAATGCATGCACACGTGGTGCCTGACCTCCCTGACCCCCATGCTGTAGGTACGGGCTCACACTCACTCCTTGACTTGGACGGTGTTGCCCAGCACAGACACCGAGAAGCCCCTCTTTCCATTGGTGGCAGCCGGCACAGAAATGAGGGTGACGGTGTGAGGCAGGGAGTCGAGGGCAGAGTCCATGCAGCATTTTTCCAGCATGGGTGTCAGGACGATCTGCTGGTGGCAGCTCCCGCTGTCAGGGCACAGGGATGACGCACAGCTCAGCTAGTGATGATGCAACTCCCCTCTAAGGACTGGGTTTGTTGAGTGAGGGATGCTCTGGGGAACGTACCAGTAAAGCTTGGAGTGTTCCACCAAGGCGTACGTGTCCCGTTCTTCGATGACCACTTTACAGTTCAGACAGACAAAGCACTCTGGGTGGTACTTGTACTCTCCAGCCACCTGAAAGCAGACAGAACCCAACGTGCATCACTGACATATCACCCCCCGCTCGCCGGACCTCCCGTGATGAGGAAAACAAACGCCGCTATGACACAGGTTCAAAACAGCTGCTCTGCTGACACGGTGCCTGAGTAATCAGATATGATGTCAGGTGCCACCCAGTTACAGGACACTCCTCCTTCGCCAGCTAATCCCAAACACACAAACATACAGCCAAGCCTCACCACTTCTCTGCTTGGGGTTCCATTTTTACACCTGACTAAATCTGAAGTAATCTGGTCTTTGCTACTTAGAACACGGGAGCGGCCTAAGTGGTTGCTAGGAGACCAGACCATAACCGTGAACAGACAAATTAGCTTTGGTGGGGTAATGTGTGGACTTTGGCAGGGAGATGAAGTCACAGGTGATCCACTCCTCTGAGGGCGAGCACAAGTTAACTAGCAGCTCACGGTGTGGCGAGTTCACGTGTGTGAGGTAGACTCCCAGCAACGTTCATGGTGTTCTCCCTAACTCCCACCCCACCCCACTCCGGCTGGCATACAAACAACCCTGGGAGAGCTTGAGCAAAACATTTGGGGGGGAAGGGGGGAGTTATGTAACCAAGACAGAGGTAAAGGCACACAGCTTTACAAACTAACAACAGAGCTGGCTACAGACATCTGCTGTAGAGGACCAAGATGTTATTTTTGCAGAATCTAATTTGCTGCAGATTCAGCAAAAGACTTAAAAGAACTCAAGCATTGAGCAGATGACTGAAACAGTCAAGGCTGCACTTGTGAATACTCTGTGCCACTCTGGGAGAACAAGGTGGGCACCTTAACAAAAACCATGCCCCAACTCATCTCGTCTGAGCACAAAAGGTTGCTTCACGGCGTTCCGCTTGCCGGCACCGGCCCCGCGGTTCTCTCAGAAAGCAGAATGAGGCCAGACTCGTCGCTGGACTGAGCCTCACTGCCGCCAGAAATACTTGGCATGCCGTCGGCACGGCAACGCAGCCAAGATTAAACCGAAAGGCCTATTATTTCTTGTGGTTATTGACGGGCTTGCTGGTACGAGCTCACTTCAGGATGCACGTTTAAACAGTTATGTAAAAAAAAAAAAAAGAAAAAAAAAGAAAATAAACATGATTTAGCGGAGGCTGGTCTCTGCGGGAATTACACCGCTGAGCAGACACTCTCGGACTCTCAGAACCAAACCCGTTTCACCACAAGCCACAAAGCATTTGCCCTTGAGTGACACCGGAGTGGCCTGCGCACTGCTCCCTGAGCGGTGACACTCCTGAACCCAGGCCTGCAGTGTCCCATGACAGATGGGCGATCTCCTGAGATGGTTGGCACCAGTGAGGCCACCCTGATGCCTACAGGACCACTGTGTGTTCTGATAAGCATTTCGGGGCAGATTCACACACACCTACAGCACTTTGAACTAGAACATCAATTCAGATCAGTTTACGGACACCCTGCCCTCTCCACACAGATCCTTAAAAGTACTACCTCCAGAGGTGACAGTAAACTCAGAATCTGACAGGGATAAAACAGCAGGTTGCTGTCCATCCGTGACAGGGTCTAGGGGGGGATCCCAGGCAGGGGCACCCTGGATGGGATCATCAGGCGATGATAGGGAAGTTACAACCTGAAACCCAGCTAACAGCAGAGGGAAACTGGAGCACCTGGAGGAGACCCATGACGTATGGGAAATGCACAGAGGCTGCAGGGTCTCTGTATACCACACGGGGGCGTGGTTTAGCAATATGAGTCTCTGTGAAAATGAGGGTCTCTGTATACCACATGGGGGCATGGTTTAGTGATACCATTCTCCCTTATAGGACCCCCAACGTCGGACTGAGGCGATTAACATGGACGCCAGTTCAAAGGGCCCCGGTCCCCCCCAGACGGCACTCACCATGGCCGGGCCGGTCATGAGCAGAGAGCAGCCGTGACACAGTTCGCCGAACTTCTCCCAGTAATGGCTGCGGCAGTAGAGCTTGCCATGCTTCTCGTAGTACCAGTTGTTGAGGTGGACGCAGCACTCAGAACATCTGCATGGAGGGCGAGAGCATGACCACTCACATCATCGCCACCCAACTCCATAGATACTCTGAGTGGCTAACTTGATGACGTTACCTCAAGGGACAAATGCATGGCAGTTCATAGCAGGGGTACTTACTAGAATTGCTTAGTTAAATTTACCAGACTCTTCAGGACTCGAACCTTCTGGGTACTAGTGGATTCTGGATTCTTAACAATGACCCTACTAGCTGCCGTAATTCAAAATACATTTTTTTTTTTTACCCTTTTTCTGCTCCTAATGTATACATTTAATAAAATTATTAACTTTTACAATCCCACTCACTCACAGGGTGACAACAAATCATAAACTGGACTTGTAATAATGACCTTATTTTTAACTACCAAGCCCCCGACTGGGCCTGATTATTAGGGCAAGACAATTCCAAGGGCAGCGCAGAGATTAAACTAGTCTGTTCACGAATCAGTGAAAACAAGGAACTTTGACGCCCCAGGATTAAAATCAAGGGATTTACCATAAACCTCTGTATCAGATCTTCACTTTGAAATAAGCAACTGAGGTCAGTAGTAGTTAGGCAGGGCTGGACTTCAGCAGAAGAAGAGTAAGCTGACATGCGAAGGAAAAATCTGACGTGATCACATTGTTAAGCTAGGTAAGGCAGGAATTTTGGACTTCAGCCTAGAATCATAAGGGATTCACACCGTCTACACTTCCTAAACGCCATCAAGACAGAATCCAACTCTTACTATGGAAAATAAATAAAAACACCTCTGATGTAGCAAGAGCCAATCAAGGAAGCTTAGTGGCTCCCTGAACCGGGGTGTGCCAGGCACCATCTTGAGCTGACTGATCACCTTTGTTTGCAGTCCCCTCCTCCTGACACCAGCTAAAAGCCTGGTGTCCCTGGGATGTGTCAGAACTCGCCGCTTCAGACTGACAGAAGGCTGGGATACAGACTTCAGCGTGTGCTAATCTGGAACATGTTTACCTGAAGGGTGAGGCTTCTGGTACGAGGTATAAAAAGGAGATTTATAGAGAATATCAGCTTCACAAGCTTCAATCAGCACCAACGCCTCAGCGGGTTGATCCTCGCAAGTGAAAACATCACTTGCAAAACCGGAACCTGCCCGAGGTCTCAAGGAAGAGTAAACAAAAGTGTTTATACTGGGAGTCGTGGTAACACCCAGCCAGAAGAGGGCAGAGAATACAAACAAGCAGGCCGAGGGAACAGAGGGATAAGAACCACAAACAGGATGCAAGAGCCAACTCCAAATTAAAGGAAAAAAATAAGAGTTCTGGGGCCACAGGGGGCGGGATTAGCATACCCATCAATCAAGGCCCGATTTAACCCAATGGGGAAAGACAATACAACCAAGCATAAGAAGATAAAACCAGCAGGTGTCAGGCAGCTCCTGGGTCCCACCAACCACAGGGTTCAAAACCCCACCTGCAGCAGCCACATAAGAAATGTTTCCCATAAGCCACTGTACCATCCAAAAAAACAGTCATATTAAAAACACAAAATCTGAAAAAAAGTTAAAGACCGTGTCATCTGGAAGACATTTGAAAGTTGGCAAAGAATGAAATCCTTTTAATGGAAAGTTAAAGTTTTAAAAAGCTCAGTAATGACAGCTGCGGCAGAGCTGTTACTTCTGTATGATCAGAAATTCATAGCAGAATACTAAGGACAGGCATGAGTCGCCGTGTTGGCCTTTGGAAACCACAGTCTCATTCAATCCATTCCATCCGTGCAAGACCGGCAAACTGGGCCAGTATTTTCGACAAAGACGGAATGTTCTTTTCTCAGGATGCTCCAGATGCCAACAGGAAAGAGGAACACCTGTGCAATAAACGCGTACCTTAAAGCCACCAAGCTTCACCACCGGTGAGTGCAGAGGCTGAAATTGCCACCTTCCACTGGCTGGAGCTTAATGAAACTCACCATAACTGGGGAATGAACATACTCAGACTTTACCAGAAAGCCTGCTGGCTGCAACTTCGGGCTCTTATGTCATTCATTCTCCACCGGCACAAATCAGGAGCACCGGGCAGAGAACGGCAAAAGCGAGGCAGGGTTCTTTTATTCCATCTATCCATCCATTTTCTAAACCTCTTAATCCTATTCAGGGTTGGGGGGGGGGGGGGGGCTGGAGCCTATCCCACGCAGCTTAGGGTACAAGGCGGGGGACACCCTGGATGGGGTGCCAGCCCATCACAGAGCACAGGGTCCAAACCAAAATTTAAAAATCAAAAAAAAGTTACAGCTTCAAGAACCAGCCTTGCCTTAAATGCCTTGCTGGTTCGGCTTCTTTTCAAAACACGGCACGTTCCCCCAGTCCTGCGGTGGTACGGACAAAAAAGGTAACCGCTGTGGAGGCTGGGTAGAGCGGCACATCCTGCTTGGCACAAACAAACACAAACACAGTGTGGAATCGGGGCCCAGAGAAAGGCCTCAGACGGCGTTTCAGTGCCACAGGATAGAAATCAGAGCACGCCGTGATGCCGGGGGCTGGCCGACTGCCCAACCGGCGTGCGCCTCACCGTGTCGGCGAGTTTGGGGGGTGCCAGATGTAGAAGACGAAACAGCTGTGGAAGAAATAAGAAGCCCTAAAAACGGACAGCAAGGACCAAGCGTCCACGGTCTCATCAGTACATGATCGTACAAACTGAGGAAAGGGAGAACGCGTTGATAAGAGTCACTGTTTAGCTGTTTACCTGACTCACAGATTGACATGCTAATTTTTACTCATCAAAACAAAGCGGTATTCATGCGGTTGCTCGAGAGCTTCACCTTAACTTCAGAGCTTCTCCTGGACATGTGTGTCCTTCACCGCTCCACAGGGCAAGCGAGGCATCTTAATCCTCTACATCTTTTTAAATAAAGAGCCACTGTGCCTTGTATGGCCAGATAACCCAGCAGCTGAGGTCGACCAAGGAGCTCCCAGTGCAGGAAGGCAGCAGGTAGACCAACCCTGGCTTTCACCTTTTCCTTGGTTCCTCTCCTGTCATCTCTCCTTAGTTTCAGTTTGCTCTTGAATGACACATTCTAAAAACAGCACTCCAGTGTTTTTGTTCATATAAAGGTATAAACAGCTTTCCGGCTGGACATCTCAAACGAAACCTGGCTGTGCATACACTACTGTGTGCTCCGAGGCACCAAAAGGAGTTTTGGGTACTGATACGGCCATCGGTACACGAGCAGGAACTGCTTTCAGTGCCTAAAAAGCCCCAGTTTTGCAAGTCACTGAGGCCAAGCGGTGAATGTAGCTGGATTTGCAGTAACAACCTCTGACAAGACATGCTCTTCAGCTCCAAATGTGACAGTCACACTCACTCCGTGCCTTTCCCATGTGAACAGCACTTACAATAGACAGACAAAAGACACCCATCAAAAACACATCCCACCCAACTCAAAAAATGAGCATCAAAATGCACCTTAATTGGCTCCTGTTTTTCCACCCCAAAGACAACTCACTTGCCAATGTCACTGAAAGAGGCCGAGAATAATAAAAGAATAAAATTTACGCTGCACAAAACACTCCCCACCCCACCCACACCCAGGGAAATACTCAGCTTCCCATGCCTCGGTATTGGGTATTGCAAAATTTAAGTGTGGCATGGAAGATGGTGCAATGCTTCCTGGGAATTGTAGTCAACTCCAATGAGCAGCTTTACCCTAAGAAGTGATGCGCAATATATGACAGCACGCATGAGGAAAGACGTATGAAGAGATGCAGGCTATTTTCTGCAGACACTCCATTCAGCTGACCCCCCCATGTCTGTTTCAGTCCACCCAGTCTGCAATGTGGTGGATCAAACATTAGGTATTGAAATATTTTTGGTTGAAACGCAGTGGTGTTGAACTATTAACCGTCTGAGTTCACCACCTTATCAAAAAGGAGGTGGGAAAGATCCAGCAAAAGTGAACCTCCTTCTACCAGTTAATCCAACTTCTTTAGAGAAATTTTAGCTGTGATCAGCCAGCTGGAAGTGGATCAAAATGAACAGCCGATCCAGTAAGAAACATTAAGAGGACTTCAGCAGAGAATCAGCATTTTCCACCAATCCACTGTCCCTCGCTCACCACAGGAAACAAGACCATAAACAAGCAGAGTAAATAAAGGTAAGTTTACCTACAGCATAAGTGCCAAATATCTTTGACAACCCAGCTGTTAACAGTGTAATTTTCCTAAAGACATACATACTGTACATGCCTGTGCTCAGCCTTCGCTCCCAGACCTACGGCCCTGATTCGGCGTCTGGGAATGTGCAATGCATGCAGCAACACTTTGGGGTGTGTGGCAGAGACCGACACGGTTGGCTACACCACTCCAGGGGGGTGGGAGCTGACAGCAGATAGAGAGGGGAAAAGAAAACAAACCCTGGACTGGCCGTGCTATCCTCACACATCTGAAGAGGAATTCCTACAAATACAGCCAAGTAAACAAACAATATTCGAGAGCTGGGAATTTCTCTCACCATCAGCATGCTTGCTTATGTTCTGGGGGGGTGGATTTTAAAGACGGAAAAACAGCCAGTGTTTACTTACCCTCTAGGGTCCACTTGTTCATTTTCAGCCGAGCGCAGCTCAATTTTTAACATGTATAACGACAGAACATACGTTTTTCTACAGTCGCAAAACATGAGAAAAACGGGCCTGACTGGAGAGCTGCAGCTGAACAGACAGACTCTGGAACACAACAGCGGCTGAACATCAAGTCTGTAGAAAAGCTACTTTAGACAGGGGAACAGATCTTCAGCTCACCGAGCCATACTGGACCGTCTGCAGGACACTATGTCTGGCACTTAAAATAAATCAAGCTTAAGAAGAAAATTCAAATCACCCAGCCTGCTTAGGAGAGATGAACCGATCCTGATTTTGAGAGATTGAGAGACAAATTAAAACGGTTTCCAAATTAATTAAACATCAGACCCAGGTTTCTGATTTTGGAAAGTGTCAATTCCAGGACGGGAGTAAAAAGCATACGTTCTAAGGCAGCAAAAAGGTCAGTGAAATCCATCACCTGGCCTCGACTATACACTCCTCACAGGGTCATCGTAGCCTCACCCCCAAAGTGGCTACATTCCAGGAAGGTACAACTGCAATGCCTCAGGACAGAATCTGGCCAAATCTGAGTACCTCACTCTCTCAGCGGTCAAAGTTATGTGGCGGCCACCTAGAAAACAGTTGTTATTCTGGGAATGATTAAGGCAGCAAGCTGGGTACAGACCACACCATCTCATCTCCCTCAGGTGATGCAATGGTTACTTCCAACAAAACGTCCTAACCTTCTCAAGGGGACTACACAGCTATGACAAAATGAGTTTGATGTCAAAACTTTTAGTCATGTTCACTTTCACACACCACCCATCCCTATACAATACGTATCTCTGAAGCGCTTGAAGACTTGAAGACATTGCTAGTTGGTTCGAAAGCAAATTAACAGCAGCAGCTCAAACAAAACAGCTAATGCTTAAGAAACAGAAGACTATGAGGGACAGGAAACAAGAGAAAAAAAATAAATAAAGCAGAGAAAAACAGGACAGCCGATATCTTAATAGAGAAAAGTTGGATCCTGGGCATCTCGGCACGATAGAAGGTAACAGTCTTCAGGAAATGGTATGTCTGATCACAGTAGTCCTCAAAAACACTTTGGCCAGGAACCCACATCCACAGACTTGCATCTCTCACATTCCAAGCCCATATTTACCCCAAGGCATTTCCAGGTCCCCCAGTTCCCCTGGTGCCTTTTCCAGCATTTCTTACCATGCTAAATGGCGTAACATTCATAATTCCGTATGGTACTGGACTAATATCATCCGATACGGTCTCACTTATGACGGCTGTGTCTCAATGCAGCATTGGTCTATCTCTCACAACACCACCGACATCCTTAGTACCAGTTTGTGGGCCTGATACTGTAGTCTACTTCAGCTTCAACACCACCTCATCCAACCTCCTATTTAAGTCCCACATCATGATCCCTTAGAAATAAACCTGCTCTATAAAGAAGCCTGCCAAACAGCACCCCCCGTGAAGGGAAAAAAGAAATCAGGATTTTCACTATTAGAAATTTCCACAAGTCCACTGGGAATTTGAAAAACACATCTTCTATAATGCAGATTCAGTATAGGCTTGAAATATGTGATACCTGGAGAGGCACACAAAGGCACTAAGAAAACACCATTGTTTCACCAAAATACTTCCTCTACAGAGGCATGCAACATGAAGCGTGTACACCGACCAATATTTAGCAAAAACAGAAAATCATTACGTGCCTTCAGATGCTTACACGCCTGATTTAAACTGTGCTCAACACTTTGAACTACATTACGTGGCACGTTTTAAAACAAATGGATTTAATAAAACAAAGACATATACATGTCTGGATTTTCTGACAGAAGCACTGACACACTCGTGGATCGCAGGCCAAAATAAAAAGTTATATTAAAATGGCACGGCCACAGATGGTGTACTTACTGGAAACAGGTGTTGTGCCAGCTTTCTTGGAGAATCTTCACGTAGAATGTCCCCTGAATCTTTGCTCCACATCCAACACAGTGGAGTTCCTCTTTACCTGTGAATCAACAGCAAAATGAAGGTGAAACAACAAATATAATGACATTTAAAGCAGCCCCCAGTACCAGAATATACATGTATGTACAATGTACACATCTAGGACTGCTGGATGTGGAATAAACTCAGAGAGACGCAGTAATTAACTCAAGAAGGCAACACACATAGAGAAATAGATGTACATGAAAAGTACAGTAAAAGCAGCTTGTGAAATTAATATCAGGTAACTCTTAAGACAGTCTCTGTGTTATTTTCAGAGTCTCATTCCTGACAGATCTGAATCAATTTATATTTATACTATAGGTGTGTCAGCAGAGAAGAGGCTCGACACATCATCAGGCACAATCCAGTGGAATATTCGGATTTTTAACGTCAATTTAAAGATGATCCAGAGTGAAGGGAACAACGTGGGACTCGACCTGCTGACCAGCGTCTGCTGAATCTGGCATTAAAACGCCAAGAACACATCGACAGTCAAATGTGCTTCCATTAGAATCCTGCTGAGTTTCCCTTCGGGGATTAATAAACTCTCTGTCTGTCTGTCTCCCTCCCTCCCTGCCTGTCTGTCTGTCTCCCTGCCTGCCTGTCTCCCTGTCTGTCTGTCTCCCTGTCTGTCTCCCGGAACCCCCGCCGCTCACCTTCCAGGTCCTCCATCTCATTGCTGGACGGTTTCTCGCCTTCACATGATGGTCCAGTCTTCTTCACACTCTCTTTTACACTCACTCGAGTATTCACGGCACGACATAACGCGCTGCCTCATTAATTTCGAGCGGACAAAAAAAAAAACCCAGCGCTCGGAGGTCAGAGAAGTTACAATTTGTAACGAGTTAGCCGCAAAGTTTCTTGTTGCAACATAGCGCATGACGTCATGCAGTTAAAATTCCAGTACGGAGACCGGAAGGGATCAAACAGCAACACCTGGAACAGGATTTCAGCCAAACCGACCGGTTTATCTTTGCTGTGGCTGCAGCGCCACCTATCGACCGCAGAACGGAAGATAAATACTCCTAGCCTCCATTAACGCCGCACAGATGAATCTAGTAGGATATTTGTTTTTTTTTGTGCGTGTGCCATTTTAGTAAATAATAAAAGAGAGGCTTGTGAAGGCACGATGTAGTGGCATACACATATTTGTGTAGTGACGAAGGAGGAACTATAAGTTTATTTTAGAGTTAAAATTCTTCCTGGCCTTGATGAATCAAACACTCACAAAACTGCATTAAATCTAAACATGAACTTAATAAAGAAAAGTGCAATACTTCATACAGTCAGTGATACATACTGTATTGCGGCCCTGTTAGTGACACGTCTCAGGTGGTGTGTGGCAGGGAGAGCGCCTACAGAAGGCATAGCAAGGAAAAACAGCAGACTTAACAGGAGCGGTCGGCAAGAGGAGCATCGGGAAGGACTGGACTCAAAGAGAGGCACCTGGGTGATGCGACTGTATGAGAGCGATGCCTGGAGGGGGAACTGCATGAAAAATCATGAACAGGGAACAACAGAGCAGAATAGACACACACGACAGGCTGGAGAGACACACCAGGACTCCAGGTAGAACTAGGAACAAGGACCAGGAACCAGGGACCAGGAGCACAGGTGCAGGAACAGGCTTCTGGGGGGATGCAGGCACACTGTAACAAGGGAACTCAGGATGTGGGAAGGGTGTCCATCCACAGACATTGAGTGCCCATAGATCAGGGTGACTCTGTTCTCCACAGGCTGGGTCACTCTTAACTACCCAATGGTGTATAGTAATATCGGTCACTCAGACAGACAGGCATACCGTGGAGGGGTCTATGGCACCTGAGGGAGCAGAGAGATGTCTCAGAGTGCAATATGAGGAGGTGAGGCACTCTCCAGATCAGGATGGACTATCGGACAGGGCTGACTGAGGGAAATTGGCTCGGGTCACTAGGCAACCATGTGCAGAACGAGCCACTCAGGGTCACCATGGCAACCAGGTACAACGTGAGGACACCAAGCAGTAGGGGGAGGAGCCAGGGAGTGAGGCCATGATAGTTTTGAGGGAATTTGGGATACCCAGTGAGATGGAACTGGAACATCTAAGTTTGTTACTGCGACAGGACCGCAAGATGGCCACCCCAGAAAAATACAATTGACCGGATGTACTCCAGAGATCGAGCGCAACCACAACCTGACCTGGTTCTGAGGCAGAGAGCCCCTGGAACTCCATCTCGTCCCTTGTTGCTTGTTGCCTTAGAGATGGCAGCTCATCTAGCGATGGCACTGGAGGGAAAGGCACTACCCACCCTCCTCAGCCTCATTGCCCTGCCCCAGTTCTTCCCCCTGCCCAAGCTTGTCACTTCTCCCCAGCTCTTCCCCCTGCCCCAGCTCGTCGCCCCGCCCCTTATTGCAGAGGTTATGCCTCATTACTGTCCCCTAGTTATATATTTTACTCTTGGTTTCACTACTGTAAGTCATATGGTTGAAACACTACTTAATTTTAATGATCACAAATATCTGACAAATATCGATCACCTGACTTCATGCTGACTTTCTATTGGTCGGATCCTCTGCCATTTAAATAACCTACGAAAGGTGTGGGTGGGGTAAAATCAGGCTTAGCTTGAAGCAAACCTACTATTTTACAGGTTAACTTCAGAGCACGAGTTGTCATGGTAATCGGTCTGGATTTGATCTCATCTACATTTCTGGAACAGACAAATCTGGGATTCCCAGGATCTTGACTTAACAATTCTGCCTAAGTTGGAAATCCTTCTTTCTGGAACGGACCCCTGGTCTATTGGTAAAATATTGTTTAAAACAACTAAATTAGGACCTGGAGATACAATTTGGCTAGCTTTTCATGATGTGTCAGAGTGGCCAAGTGGTCTACGGTGCCAGGTTTCAGGTTGCCTCCTTTCCTCTGGTGGGACTTCTGGTGTCCAAATGGAGGTGTTGGTTCAAATCCCCATCCCCCCACAAAGTTTTCCGGCATCTACTGTTGTGATAAGTAATGTAGTCAACAGTCCTGTACTTGGTGAAGTTACATTATAATGAGACTGCATGCCCTGAGGTTGAAACTGGGTCATAAGGACACTAATAAAATAAGTTAGCAGTAGTCGCTGATTTCGATAGATAACAGAACTACAACAGTCATCCTGCAGTCTTTGAAAATCATGTACTGTAACAGCAACTCTTTCTGTCTTACGATGTCACAGACTTTTTCACATTTTCGAAGCCCGAGGTTTTTGCCAGAATTGTTGGTAAAACGTGTGTTGTAAGACTCACACCTGCATTTGGAGACGAGAAACTGAACAGGTTAAGAAAGACATTGTTGAGTCTGGAGCCTATAAATCACGGCTATCTTGATGCATGGAGTGATGCAGAAATAATTAACATTCAAATATTTACATAGGTGATACATCTAGAGATGGAAATTGATCAGGAATTTAATAAGCAATATTCAGGAATTTTACTGTTACACGTAGATGAAGCTTTGAATTTTGTAATCAAATTCCTGGGTATAGATTAGGAAAAGGTCGCTACTGGAAAGTCTGACGGCTCAGCTGCTGGCTTGATGAGATAAGACATCAGGTCAAAGTTGAGAAACCCGCTCAAAAATGTCGATCTCCAAGATTAGGGCAATAAACTGAACAAAATTCCACTTGGACTAGAAAAACAAGTATGACAGACACAGGTTACATACAATGGGTACTTGTATACCATGTCATCTTCTGACCACTGATCCAGTACAGGCTCAGTCTGGAGTCTGTCCTAGGAACCAGAGGACATGGGAATACCATGGGGAGGTGGGCAGCCCATCACACCCCAGACACAAATGGCAGTTTATGGCATTGATTCATGTAAACCACATGGTTATGGGGTAAGAGAGAAAACCTATGTAAATAGGGAGCATGCAAGGTTTACACACACACACACACACACACACACACACACACACACACACACACACACACACACACACACATTCTGTCCAGATTTGCTGCAGTTGACTCACATTTACATTTGCAAAAAAGTAAGCAAATTTTGTGGTCAGAGAGGAAGTCAGCGAGCGTGCCTGGAGCAGATGGGGTTAAGGGCCTCGTTTAAGGGCCCAGAGGTGATATGATTACTCTGCTGGCAATGACCTTCCAGACACAGACACGAATCTCAAACCAGTAGAGCCACAGTACATAAACAGGGTACAAAGCAGATCACTGCTTCACGCAGTCTTTCCTCATGATTATCTAGCTCTACCAAGCACACGGTCTAAAAACAAGAGTACACTGTAATTCTGCCTGTGTGTTTTGCAGTTCCACCATCTAAACTCTGATACTCAAACACATTCCCTTCACTGCTGGGCTGACATACAGACGGGCGATGTTTCTATGTTTTTGAGAGGCTGAATGAAGTATGACAAATTACTGTGTATCACAATAATAATGATGGTGGACATGGAGGATGGCTGTGTTAGGAACAATGGAGAATGAATGTGAGTGAGGCCAACCTGCAAGCTGTAAACCAAACATTTTGAATGTGACTGAAAACAGGGCGTAGTTTCAACATCAGGAATGTTACGTTTGTGATTGTTTTCCACACTCTATTCCTGTTTACATCTCTGAAAACCACTCTTCTGGGAATGTCACTATTATTTTTGTATCCTGTCAAAATGAACATCCAATACAATTCATTGGCATGATGAAGGATTCCATGGCTCAAAGCCCTTGAACACATCAGACGTTTGTTTATTTTCCACAAGAGCTTGTCCAGTACAAGGACACGGTGAATCTGGAACCTGTAACAGGAAGCACAGAGACCCTGGGTGGGATGCCAGCCCATCAAAGGACACACAGTCAGGCTGTCTTAGGGTGCTTTCACACTTGGTATGGTTCCACGTTTGATTGGTCCCCTTCCCCCAGTCTCTCCCGTCAGTGTTCACATCATATTTTGTCATCTTTAACCACGGTACTTTTCCATCATCATTCTGACTCCAGGAAGCTGTATTTCTTTCCAGCAAAATCAATCAGCCATGGTCTGATTCCAGAACAGACAGCGTTCACATTGCCAGAGCACCGTACTGGAGCACCAGATGAATTGTACCCTGGACCACTGTTTTCAGGCGAATTCGAGTTTGGTTCTTTGGTGTGGACATGAGTTCAAAAGACAGTGTTCACGCTCATCAAACAAACCATATTTGCAGCGAGACTTAGTGCAAATGAACTTGGGTTTTGACCAAAAGTACTAGTGTGAAAGCATTCCTGAAGACACAAATATTCCTGATCTTGTGTTTTTGGACTATAGGAGGAAACCCAGAGGAATGACGCTGAGAGAACATGTGAAAGCTACACCCTGCTAAGCTTCTTATCCTCTCTGCCTCCCCCTGTATTTTTTAATGTTGATTCATTCTTTCCATTTTTTTCATGATTTTCTAGGTTCTTTAGCAAACATAAACAATTTTTAGCAGTAATGCTGTCAGGCCCTTGGTCACACCACCAGGTTGTTTGTTCTAATTGCATGCGTACAGACTGATGCCTTGGTGTTTAATTCCCATCCACAGTGGCTCCATGCAGCTGGTGTGTTCTGCTCCTTGTTCAGCTTGAGTAAACGTTAGAACCTTGGTAAGTCGATCCGGAACGGGAGCAACTGTGAGAGAGGATTTGGTCACGTGAGAATTAGAAGCTTCACCAGACAAACTGGTTGTATTCAGAGAGAATGAACTTCCTTAGAGATGTCGTTGGTCTCACTGCAGGTGTTACAACCCCCTCCAGATACAATTGCTCCAGGTAGATAGGGTAGGTCGAGGATCTCCGAGCCAGAGGTAAACATACGAGCATCTGCACCTAATACCCTTCATTGAGTAAAAGAACTGAAATTTTAATGCCGTGTACAGTGACCGTCAGGACATCACACACCCCTGCAGTGCTCCTCAGCCGAGAGTTAGTGCCTTCCTACTCTCCCACCGCTGCTTCCTCTCAGTTCAGAAAGATCTGGATCTTCGGAGGTCCTGATTCGAGGGATCCCCCAGTTTTCCTGTGTCTCCCCTCCCTGTCACTGTAACCTGAGCCACCAAACCTGGACATAACCTCCATCTCCTGTCTGCCTCCACCATTATGCTGTAGTTCATCTGTACAGTCTTGCCCTCTGTATCTATGAACCTGTTCTGCCCGATGCCGGCCAGAGGAGGATGGGCCTTCCCTTTGAGTCTGGTTCCTCCCAAGGTTTCTTCCTCCTGAAGGAGTTTTCCTTGCCACTGTCCCTGTTGGCTTACTCTCTGTTGACCTTGGGCTTGGGACTATGTAAAACACTTTGTGACAACGCTCCATGTTAAAAGAACTATATAAATAAACCTGAATTGAAACGGAATAGTTATTTATTGACAAAAGCAACATGGGTGAATTCCGTCATTGGCATCGAGACATAAAAATCAGTTTTTATCCGGACTACTTTGTAACGTGGAGGCCAGAACAGTGCTAGACAACCAGGACGTGACCACAGTGGCTGTGATTTTATGGTCGGCTGTCGGGCTAATCTGGAGCATTGAGCAGGCCCACATTATTCAGGTGGTGCCACAGCTTTGGGTTAAGCTGTGCCATTGTTTTCCATAGCTTTCCTCTTACAACTATTGTTATGGCAAGAATTTTTTTATTCCCACCTGACAAGTGATTCAGGGTCAAATTACAACTGGTGCAATTTGAAGATTGCAGCTATGAAGATTATCAGCCATTGGCATCTCCGGTCACATGTTCGGGCATGCCTTGGCGTGCCGTGGCTCCAGATGTAGTGGTGTACTCAGAAACGAGTTGCAGCTTTCGGTCCCTGCCAAGTCCGCTGCCCGCTACGAGCGCCCACTCTCCTTCTGAAAACATGAGCATCTGTCTTCAGGTTGTCACTCTGTCTTTCTGTCCCATGCGGGTGCCAATCCACTGCTCTCCTCCTGTTTCTGAAGGCTTTATATGCTTTTGAAAATGTTCTTTTAAAAAACATCAAAGGCTTCAAATGCAGCTTCCTGTAGGTGATGGACTATAAGCAGGAGTGTTGAACTCGTTTCCAGATACAAAGTTACTGACCTGCTTGGTACAAAGCAAGTTTTATCAAAGGGGGAGCTGTTTGCATGTTTTAGCGTGTCTTCTGCCTTTTTGAAATTGACAAAGCATGAGCTCATACCACTAAAAAGACTAATGAATCACGTAGTCTCTTTGGCCAATGCCCTTTATTTAAGTGAAATAACAGATCAAAATATTCTTTCACTTTAATTGAAGCTGCCAGTTTTAAGTTTTACATAATTTCCATTTGAATGGGTATGTTTAAGTGTATAAATCATCAGTTTGTAAAACCTAATATCCCTTTTTTCGGAGACGATTACACTGCACATCTGCGTTTCTCAGTGTTTTGTTGTGTTCCACAGGCTTAAGTATTTTGCATCATTCTGCATCTCTCTATCATTTTCCACATCATTATGTGCATGATGTTTCTGTGAAATCTCTCTGTTGAAAAAACAAAACAAGCTGCGTAAATTACACAAGTCCAATGTGTGTTTTAGTGAACACTGATTGCTCTGTCCTCACAGGCTGAAAGTGTTATTCCAATTAGTCAAGCTGGGTGTTGCTGTGGACACAATTAGCCCGAGTGTGAGTCCCTGTGAAGGAGCCCTGCTTGACTGGGTGTCGGAGGTCATGGTTCAACATAGTGGACTAAAATAGATAATGTAATTTGTGAAGGGTGGGGTGGCAGTGCTTCAGATAATTGATTGATCGGATGATTAACGTTCAGATAATCCTCGTTCCACACTTTTGATTTGCCTTGAGTCCCAGGCTACATTTCTGCTAGACAAGTTCGCATTTTACATTTTTAAACATTTCGTCTTAGTCTTCACAATGTAAAAATCAAATGTGTCTGTAACATAAGTATATTTTACGCTGCTCGCTGTTAAAATAAGATCTTACTCTTAAAATGGAATAGTACAGACGTATAGTTATGACAGTTGTAAAGCTGAAAGCTACTCCACCAGTAGAAATCCTACAATACCTTTTATAACCACTAGGTGGCAGTATATCTACAGGATTATATCTATTTGGTGACAAGGGGATGTAGTAATTGACCAGCTTTTGTGTATTCTGAGGCATATGACCTGTTGAGTGTGTAGGAAAGGCTTGCTACGTTGTTGAGAAATGTTTTAACTGTTTGAAGAAATGCGTTTAGAGTTCCGAGAACTGCGCGTTGGGTGTGAGAAACGTGTCGAAGTGATTGAGAAAAAAAAAAACTAACGAAACGTGAAAGTCCTATCCAATGAAGGGCGGCTCTTGTTTCGTAAAACCCCTTCACGGCTGAAATGTTACACTGAAACTGATGCGTGTGAAAACTACAAAAGATATATCGGTATAATATTTTCACTATTCAGCTTGTATCCAAAGATATGCAAATTTATAAGCAGGGAACTGCATCTTATATCAGAAGACATTTTACCTGAGTGACTACAGAATAACCATCATCACGTGTGTAAAAACGCTGTTTTACAGGTTTAATATGAACTGAGATGAACACACAGGATGTCATCTCATTTTTTACACTCTGTTACAGAGTTTTTGCAACAAAGGAAAGCATATGTAATAGGGCATTTCTGTGTCAGCAGTTATTGTATATTCATTTTCCTCTCCACATTTTGTCCCAGAGGAAATGAAACCTCTGTTCAGTGGGTGCTGGTTTGGAGGTGCTTATTTTGATGTTATTGGGCATTTGAAGAAAAAAAAAACACACACACACACACACACCATACCAAAATCGCAGGGTTGCCATCGATATGGCTTGTATTTATGATTTCTATCATCATATTGGAAAATAAAGATACATATTTTACATTTGTCTCAGAATTAACGCAGAAGCTACGGGCTTTTGACATGTTCAAAAAACTGCCGTGGTTCTGTTTTCAGTGATACACATGACTTGAGAAGTGACCAGTTAGCAAACATCCGTGAGAAGTGAAACTGACCTGCTGACTAAAAACATCATCACTGGAAAGATGAATAACGTGTGACTCAGAATTTTCATCACCAGTAAGCAAAATACCGTATTAAACTACAGTCTTTTACGCGATTAAAATGTTGTTGTTTGTAGACTGCAGCAAATCACAAAGTTTTCAATCGTGTTTGCTCATTTTTTAGTGGGTACAGCTTGGAGATCATATCTATGTTTGTGTGTGTTTGCATACATACATGTAAACATATGTAAGTAGTTTGGATGGATGGATATATACACATATAAACACACATACAAAGAAATCGTTTCTCCTGGACAGTGAACCAATGCCTTGATTTATTTATTGTGGCATCAAATCCACCTGAACAGACATTTTAATGTTCTGGGGCAGTGAGCTAGTTAATCAGACAAATGAAAGTAATTGATAGAACTTATTGATTTCAATCTAACTGAGATGTGTCCGGATCAATATAGTGCCTTTGTGACATTTCGTTATGTATATTAACAAGAGATGCCACCCCTGAGCAGATAGCCAACGTTGGAGCACTGCCCGCTGCAGAGGGCTGGCCTCCTGGACTAAATCAGGTTTTCCTAGTAATAGGGGACTCTCCACAGACCAAACAGGAAGTGACGTGCATCAAAAAGTGCTATAATTTCTCAAAGCCAAGACTATATGTTTAGGTCATTAATGATGCATTGTGGGAGAGGACTGAAATACTCTGCAGAATCAGAAGCAGAATCAGCCTTATAACAAACTTATCCTGTCTTTTTCCTGAAAAACTCCTACGTGCATAAACATGGAAAATTGTTTCTGAGGTAAAGGCCGATCGGACCTACGCTGCTCACCGTGGGCCTACACATTCCAGGCATCTCCATAGGTCGTTGTTTATCCAAGTACAGAGAATGGGCAACTTCCCAGCTGCTTGTTCTGATTAGTTAGAAGGCTGTCAATCTTTTTTCGTGACATAAGATGGATCCACATAATTTCAGTTATTCACCTTCACTTCACAAACTGACAAGTCTGTCTGGCTTTACTGGACAAGCCTGCCACCCTGAAGTATTACTGCACATGTTGATCCCTAATATGGCACAGTTCAAGTCATTTGTGAGTTTTAGAGGTTTGTTTCTAATTGGTTTTGTTTTTGCGTTTTCTCGTTAATTGCCGTACGTTTTATTTTCTGTGATATATTCTGCTTTGTTTTGTTTTTCTTTTGTTTTATATTTTATTTTCTACGTGAAGCTCTTTGGCCAACTGTCTGTTGTATTAAATCATGCTATATAAATAAATTGACTTGACTTGACATAGGAAATAATAACTTATGATCAATCAATGGAATGGGGCCTACTCTTACTAAAGTTACCTCATACTTTCGAGATGCAGAAAAATGTAAACAAAGTCAAATAACATTTATTTTTGTTTGCACAGTGAAACCCATAATACTGAGCAGGAGGCTATAGATGTCAGCACATTTTGAATTGGAATAAAAATCTGTAAAGACCGAGTCAAATATCATTAATTACGAGGCTGTTTGGAACCAGACTGGGTGCAGACAATATCACGGGACCACAGCTAAACAAGAACAAATATTCTCAATCTGAATTTTGTTATACGGTATTCCTGCTTGCAAAGTTACACATTTATGTAATCATTTGAATCCCAATTCTGATGTAAATCACGACATCCACATTAAATCTGTACTTGATGTTACTTCATTGTTTGAGTCAGGTTCACGGGGCCCACTGACAAACATTCATCTTTTGAAATCTCCTCTGAGTGGAGATTTGGCCACCAAATGGATTTTGGTACATCCGTCTTTCAGCTGCATTGGTTTTTAAATACCATGCTCAGCTGTTTCCTCCTGAGGGTCGCAGTGCTGACATCAGTCTCCTCCACTGGACCCACATCGCTATACTGACTCACACTGGCACTCTCCTTTCTGTTGGCTTTCTTCCTGAGAGCGTGAGAGAGTTACATAATGACAAAAAGTTCTATCTGTGAAAATCTTTCACAACTAAGAAAAGAAAGCAATAGAACAAAACATTTAGACATGCATATCCACTTTTTAATGGGAACTGAGCAAAACCTATTGCTTAATATGAGAGTTTATTAAAATTTCAGCTTTGTTTGATCAGACACTGGTAAATATTTACAAGCATTGTGTTAGCTGTGACTTATAATGAAGGTCTTGGGTGTTAACATGCTCCTATATATTTGTTTCAGTAGAATGCAGGGTATGAATGCCAAACCAAACCATTAAGTTCTAGAAAACCATGCAGTAGCCACATTTGACTTTCATGTATTTCTTTGGGGAAAATGGTCCTGATCCAACAACGAATATCTAGTAGAGCATGCATATCATCAATATTGTTTTTGATTCTCAATAACTTCGTACCTTGAAAGTAATTAACAAGGATGATCTGCTTTTGATGGTCCAGGATGGTTTTAAAGGTTTTTCAAGGAAATATTACTTTCGCTTACTGGAGGAAAAATTAGATTCTAAAAAATTTGCCGAGCCTCTATGAGCCTGATCCTGGAAAGATGCAGTACCTTCTAGTTTTCTGATGTTTAGTTATTTTGTCTTTTATGAAAACAAAAGAGGATTAATGACTCGAACAACCTGAATGTCCTCTTTTGGTACCCAGCCAAAAATTAGAACTAAATGAACTGTGTTACTGAATTATTGGTTGAGTTTTCTTTTTAGAGAATGAACCAATCTTTTAATATATATATTTTTTTTTTTCTGGAAGTTCTGTTCCGGTTAAGAGTATCAATTCAACTGATGTCATCTGTATACTCAATGTGTGACCTTATTAACTAGGTATTAACAAACTCTACACTACTCAGCCGGGAAGGTCATCTATTAATATAAAGAGAAACATCCATCCATCCATCCATCCATCCATCCATCCATCCATCCAACAATGACTTCTCCAGCACCATAGAGTTATGATGAGCTTGCAGCCAATCCCAGGAAGCACAAGCCTCAAAGCTGCTGACTCTCTATACAGGATAGTGCAATAGCTGCAAGATCCTGAAGAACCAAGGAGCCATACTAAGCACTAAACATCGAGCTGAAGGTTTTTCTTCACCCAACTGCTCTTCTGGACTAAGTACATCAAGGGGGATTATGGGTAACCTCTTTGCCTCCATATGCCTGTGTCTCAGCTGAAGGAGGAAACCAAACCGTACACACATACATGCTCACACAGGAAAACATGCACACCCGTTTAGGTAGATGCAGACAGCCCTGAAGATGATCCCCCCAAACCACAACATGGTTCTCATTGCTGGCTGGCCTTCTTCCTTGCTTTCTCAAGACCCTTACTCTTTAGCTTTGCTTCTTCCAGGATGAAATACATTTAGTTTTAATGTACTAGAAGCAAGTTTGGTATGAGTTTTATATTTATGTTGCTGTACATAAAGCATGAATCAAATATTTTGTAGGAATTTACATTTAAGTAAGATCACACTTAAAACCGGATTCTGACTAATGAAGAAAGTAGAAAATAAGGATTGTTTTTTTTCTTTTCAGTACTTTCATAAAAGATTCTGAAAACAGAATGGTGGGCTTTCTGAGTTTACCTGAAAATCTTCATCCAATTCTCTAATATTGCTTCTGTCACTTTCATTGTAAGAGGACTCGAAATGATGCAGTATGGTGGAATTGTATTTTAGGCTGCACTGCAAAGTGGACCACAAGGGCAAAGACAAATATATCAACAAATCCAGTACATACACACATACATATACTCAAGGCAAAGGAAATCTCTGAATTTACATCCATTGATTTCACAAAAACATTAAATGTGCACTTTGGCTAAAATGTGTATTTGGCCGGCTGCCTAATTCTGCTTCTTTGGCGTGTTTATGTCCCCATAGGGACAAAAGTGTCTCCTCCTCGATTCATTCAGCACACAAAGAAGCATTGGGCTAGCTCCTCTGGGAAAGCCATCATTAAAATACCAAAAATAGTACATGGCTTCTCACAAAGCTCTCCTTCATGTTTCATTTTTATATTTGTAATCAAAATCAGTTTTATTTGCCAAGTATGCATATATATAGTAAAAAATATGACTTCTTTAATTCACTCCAAAAAAAACAAAAGAAAATCTATGAATTCATAGATTCTGTCAATGAATAAATAGAAAACAGTTATTCTTTGTGGCTCATGATTCATTTTTTTAACACATGGCACACGTACAAAACTTGACATTTCACGCTTAAGAGTAGAACCATCTGACCATTTATGGGATTCGAACCAACAACCACTTACATATTCCAGGCCTTAAGCCCTAGACTATTTACAGTTTTAGTATGAAAGGAGCTGAAAAATGCCAAAAACACATATATGCTGAGGCATATATATTGGAAAAACAAGCTTACTGGGGATGGCTGTGTGGTTAACCTAGTGGTTACTCAGCTGCTGTGATAATGGTGTGTGTGTTCTAAAAAGTGCTGAGCTACATAGTTCCTGTCTCAGCTGACCATTGACCATGTTGTATCCATGGTTTCATTGCTGATGTGTACAAGGTTTTGGCTTATGTGTGCCTGTGAGTGTGAAAATCAGATTCATTAGTTCATTCAATAGCAAATATACCGAACAGTCAAAATAGTAATTTTTGCTCACAGGCACTGTGAAGAAAATGGTGGAGAGATGTGAATATAAAAGAAAATGACATGTGCACCTTGCCAATAAGTGTACATGTAGAACCAATGGAGCACCCAAATCCATACCATTCTATGCTGGCTGCTTTGTCAAACCTGTCACTTCTTTCCAAGTACTGAAACCCAAGCATAAGTCCCCGTCTCTGCAAGCATTCAGTTCCTCCGGCAACTCCCTGTTCAAATCTCACTTCAGCAATGAGATGTGCTACAACTGCAGCACCACGGTGTACACGATTCCAAAGGCTTGATGATTCAGTGTGTGTCCATATCTGCCACTAGGAGGTGCCACAGAAAAGAAAAACGGGTCACGGAGTTTGAAAAAGTGGTTCCAAGGAAAAAAACAAAACTCCAGAATAATTCTTTTAATGAAAAAAGCAGTTCTAAAAAGGGGTTCCTAAGTATTTATATTTTTGTTGCTAAAAATGCACGAGATAGTTTTCCGCTGTAAACAATCAAAAAGCCGCAAGCTCGGCTTGCCTCCAGAAATGTCCTACCACTTGAGAATGTTAAAACCTAAATAATCATGTTTAGTCCCCAGGCTTCACTAAATTGTGTGGGAGGTTATTGTAAATATGTTGTTCTCGTTCTCTACCCCGTTTTGGCCAGCCGGTTTGGCCATTATGTCTGACTGTGTGTGAGTGTGTGTGCCTTGTAATGGACTGCCACCACGTCCAGGGCGCTCCCCCATCTGCTGTGTTTCCTGGGAAATTCTCCTGCCTCACTCTGATCCTGTGCTGGGAAAGCAGTGTGGAAAATCACTGGATGGAAGGCAATAACATGACGTTTTAATCAATATCATTTTCTTTCAGATGCTCCCGTCAGGGGTCACCACAGGGGTTACACATTATATGGAAGAACAGCTCTACCCCAGCTTGGAGCCCTGTTTAACTCACTAATTAAAAGCTGTACCTTTTCTTTACGCGCTGCGTTTCACATCTCCACTGAGAAGTTCTGCCAGCCTAAGATTAGTTCTTAGGCTTACGAAGAGATAGAGCAAAGTGACTCAAAAACCCACACGTCTGTACACAGCGTCGGGTCCGGGACCTGACTGGCACTTTTAACCACCAGCTTAGGTCATACTATTAAACCAACGTTCCCCCTCTGTCAAATTGCTATATATAAAGACAACGTCAGGGGTAATCTCATTATGCTTAAGATAATCTCATCATTAATACATTCTCCCACTAATTAAATCTGCATGTTTTGAATAATTAACGACCTATGCCTGCAGTCCCAGGAGTGCAGCTGGTACATTATTAACGTGCAGTCTCCATCCAGCATAATGCATTCAACTCCCGGTTTTACTTTCTACGTATGAACCAGTATGCTGTAGTTTGAGGAGTGGGTTCCCTGCTGAACATACAGTGTAGTCACTGTCATGCCAGGAGAGGTCATTCCCAGAGCGTCCATCTGTCAACAAGGGCCCTTTGGGCATGAGCTTGCCCTGCACTGTACATCGGAGTTGCAAAAACTTGATGTTTTTAAAGAGGATGTTCATGTTGACCGACCTTTGAAATATTTGGAGGAGTCTGAGTCACATGACTGTGCCATCTAACGTAAAAAACTGTACATGTTTGGACCGTCGTTATTTAGTTGACGTCTCCGGCACACGCTTTCAATCACCCTTCGATTCAGTTGTGTTGTGTTGTTGCATCCCATTGGACTGAATCAGAAATGGCTGGCAGTATTCTTGGGTGAACTGGCATTGTGTTTAAAAATTATTTAAACGTTTTTAAAGACAGTTTTTGAATAAATTATGAACCACTAGGCATGAGTAAAATGAGGATTTACACCCTGTAATGGATGGATTTTGTACCTGTCAGTCATTGACTGGTTCACTTTATTTCTCATCACTTACTATACTGGTTTCAGCGAACTGTGACATATTCATTAATTACTCCTTTACACCTAAAACTGGAGTAAATTTATGCCTAGATCTTACAGTCTGTATTGAGCTGGTGTGATTAATTCATAGCAAAACGTTTCTGTTTCATTTCACTTATCTAGTCCCTGTTGACTCTCTGAATCAGCCTGAAGGAGTGATGTTCTGGATATCTGCAATTACAGTAGAATGTCAATTATGCAAACTCCATACACACAGAGTGGAAGAGGGATTCAAACCCCCTCCCCCACCGTAAAGGTGTAACGTAATAGTGCAAACCACTAAACCACTTAATACATTAATTTTGGATAATTCATTCGAAAACATATGCAGTAAAGCTTATAAATAATCTTAATTTGTCAGTTGAAGAATTGAAAATCAGATGTTGACTTTAGCTTCTATTCGTACTGTTGTCCATTGTCGGTGCTGAGGCATGTCAGGTATGGCAGTTTAATGCAGTTTCTTTCATATAAATGGGATATTCTCATGTATGCTTGATTAGCTGAACTTTTTGATTGTACCAACTGTACCAACTTTGTCCCAATTAATTCAGATTATCAACTATGAAAGGTAAATTGGACTTGGGGGGGAGGATCGAGGAACTCTGGGATTGCTGTCATGTTCTAGGCCATACATCAGAAAACCCTGTATTGTCTTTGTATGAGTATCTGCTGGGCTGAGGGTTGGACTGACCTGGCATGTTGAATGGGGACTGTCAGAACATGATACTGAAGGCTACCAGAGCCGAGACGAAGGAAAAAAAAGGAATCCCTAGGAGGGGGGCCTAGCAGCACTGAACCAGGGTTGATAGGAACTTGGGGGGGATTACAATTAATTTTAATTGTATTAGCTTAAGTTTATTAATGTGAAGTATAAGTATATCCACAAATATATGAGTACAACTAAAGGCCCTGTAACCAGAAATTAGATAGGTATATACACGTAGTAGCTTGAGTATATGCATGGAATAATGAAAGTAAGGTCAGCGTGGGTTGGCGTGTGATATGTGACGGGATGCAGGAATGCTGAGATGGGATGCAGAAATCATGTGCTGATCACCCTATATGTTAACCAACCCCGTAACAGGAGACCTTGTAAGGAAATGACGAAAAAGTATATAAACTGAGAGTTTTCTTTGTTCGAGGGTCCACCCCTGTTGGATGGGAACACTCTGTGTGTTCGCCTGGCTATGGTATTCTATGGTAGTTTCTTAGTTTTTTAAAATTTTTGTATTCTTATGTACTCATAACATAATGAAACTCTTACTTGAGTGCCTCCTGCATTCTACAGTGATATGGACAACACAATAAAGACAGAAATAAACAACAATAAACAGATCATGAATAATGTGACATTTAACTGAAGTCTCCTAGAAGAATGAAATAACATGTCAATAAGGTATACAAAAATGTTGAATTTTTGAGGGCCAATAAAAATTTGAGATGTTGGGCTTTTTTTCGCTCAAACATTAGAGTTGTTGAATGTTATTCTAGTAGCAATAGTTAGCACAATGCGACCAAAATAAAAAGCGTGTGACCCTCCAGCTAATGGTTCCTATAAACGATGTTGACACAGAGGTATTATGTTCATGATTTGCCCACCACAGCCTTAGGCCTTTGACCCTGACATTAGGATTTGCTCCACAGTTACAAAGAGTTTTCCTTTCCCTGTCATCTTTTGACATTTTTCTCTCCCTGCACTGCATGCATTTTTAATTGCTGTGCAGCAATTTGCTCCAACATTGAATGAAGCTAGGTGTCAAGGTCCAAAAAATGGGACTGGTGAGAACAGCACAGCAGTCAAAGTTCAAGGTACATCTGCATCTTCACCCAACTGACGTGTGCCAGCTTAGTCCCCCCCAATTTGCTTCCGAGCCTTCAGAAGGTCAGATGAGCTGGGGCGTTGGTGTGTGTGTGTGTGTGTGTGTGTGGGGGGGGGGGGGGGGGTCCCCTTTTCTCTCTTTCATAATTTGGAATATTACTCCTCTTGGGGTTACCCCCCAAAATTCCTCCCCCCTCTCCCCCCTAAAC
>JAACJT020000034.1:27702947-27733433 GCA_009936485.2 Gymnarchus niloticus
GTTCTGTCACAGCTAGTGTCACTCTTGTCTCTTTTTGTACTGTTTTTCTATCTATCTGTCTGTCTGTCTGTCTGTCTGTCTGTCTATCTATCTAATCTGCTAAAGTTCCAGCACCATGTCAATCAAATTTACCTGCTGAATTCTGAAATTTTGTCCCAGTCACTCTCCCATTGCTCTGGATGTTTGGTTGGACTTCTACTTGCTTATCCCGGCTTCTCCGTTACCCTAACCCCCCTCCTTAATTACCTTAATTAACCAGATAACCGGTGCATGGACCGGCGCTTCCTGCCAGCACGCTCCAAGCGCCTGGTGGCCCTGGCCAGCTTCCCTGGGGCTGGGAACACCTGGGCACGTCACCTCATCGAGCTGGCCACGGGCTACTACACCGGCAGCTATTACTTTGATGGTTCCCTGTACAACAAAGGTCAGCCTGCGGGTCACAGCCCTACGTGCCACGAACACTGCCTCAGTTATGCTATGCTAATGACCGTCCTGTCAGAGTCATTCAGTGGTGTATCAATGCATGTAATCAGTGTAATTCAGGCAGAAGCCGAGCGGTGTACATTTGACACCTGTCCTTGTGATTCGCCCATCTTCTGTGATCACTTATCCAGTAGAGAGTCACAGTGAGTCTGGAGTCTATCCCAGGCAGCTCAGAGCTGGAGGCAGAGGGGGCTCTGGCCAGCCCATCGCAATTCCCTTTAAAATACACACAGAATATCATATGTTAAATACACCTAGGATATCCATGTAATTAGTGGCTTCCCCTGCTTTTCAAAAGTCACGCAGTGCTTCAGGGAATTTGAAAAGAGCCTCAATACCCTGATAGCCATGCTGGAGACCTACAGGCACTGTGCTTTATCATCTGTGTCCTCCTCCATCGGAGAAACGCTGCATGTCAGGTGTGCCTCAGGTGTTTGGTGTGGGGTGCAGGGGGGTGTGAGCGTACTTCTAACATCGCCAGCTCTTCTTGCTGCATGGGGAAAACAGGATTCAGAGGCGAGAGGGACCACTGGAGGAGTGGAAGGACCATCTGCACCAAGACGCATGAAAGCGGCAGGAAGGAGATCCAGGCCTTCGACGCTGCCATCCTGGTGATCCGCAACCCGTACAAGGCCCTCATGGCTGAGTTCAACCGCAAGTACGGTGGGCATATTGGATTTGCCTCGCAAGCTCATTGGAAGGGGAAAGGTGAGGGGGCTCTACTTTCATTAAGAGGCTCTATTTTCATTAAGGGAGCTCTACTGTCATTAAGAGGACCCTACTTTCATTAAGAGGTTTTCTCCATTAGTCAGGAAGGGGTTATATACCTGGCAGGATGTCTGTATTGAAAATGTTCATCAGAACACCATTTCGAACAGTCGTACACTGATTCACACTACAAAGTTTTTTATTGAACATTATTATGTCTGAAACAAATGATTATTTTATGACTAGATATATTATTAGAGCAGTGCCAAAACAGGGCCAAACAGGAACACCGGGCTTTGACCTGAACCAAGGCAAAACTAAAAGCCGACAAGGAGACAGAGGTCAAACTCAGTGGAGCAGACTGCGCGCCACCAAACACCAGGCTAGAGGAGCCCAAAACAGTCGACTCTGAGCCAGGTCAAGACACCGACATATATGGGGTAGACACAGTTGAAACACATGAGGGCAGTCAGGGCGTGATCGTTGGCAGTCAACAGACACAACAGGGAAACACAATGAGAAACGCTAACCTGGTCAGAAATCTGGGGATTAGGATTGCTGGAACCCTGGCTCCCATGTTACACCTGGACTATTGTGTCAAAATGTTGGGACATATTGTCACCATGAAAATGTATCACAAAAGTATTCTGAACAATTATCAGTGCTCACTTTACAGACTGTAATTTTTCTGCAGCTAACTTGTTTAACGATCTAAATATCACATGCATTTGTGTTACAGACGCCGTTCTCAGGTGCATTTCCCAAAAGCCTTGGAATGCTACGTACTTCGTTATCTCGCGCTTAAGATCATTAGTTAATTAGTGAGTGTTTCCCGAAACCCTTCGGAACTAAATCTCGTTCGGAAATGTGAACTGATCCACTTTTCAATGCTGTTCATTAGTTGGGCCTTTGCCTGCAATTCCGTCAGAGAGAGACAAAGGTTGTCCTATGCAGATCACAAAAAAGACACTGATTAAGTCTAAAAACAATAACAATAAATAACATTAAATTTAAAAAATAACAACACTATGTAACAAAATTTCTTGTTCCTGGGAAGAAAGTGTTATTTCCCAATTGCTTTTGCCTAAACTAAATGAAAAGACCTATTTTTCTCTTCAAACTTTGCTTTTGTGACCAGGGTAATTGGGGGCTGATACCTGAGAGTGAATTACATTACATTTCATTATCCAGGTCGAAAAAACAAAGTTTGAAGGGAATAACGGCCATTTTCTATATTTTTGCAACATAAGCAATTAAGAAATGACACGTATTATCCAGGAACAAAATTTGTGTTACATAGTGTAATAGGTCAATGTTGCGATTAGATATAAAATTATAATGTAAGGTATTAGTTATGACAAAAGGGGCTCTTTGGAGCTTTAACACATGAGTATATAATAAGTTAATCAAGCGAATGTCCTGTGCCGTTGGTCACATCCTTTAAAATGGGAAGGTGACCCATTCATCACCCCTTAGTACCAGCAACGACAGTGGAAGCTATCAAGGTTATAATAGTTTTGCGTTTTTCATTAGTTTTTATTTTTATTTCATTTTCACTTTTTGTTTTCAATTTCAGTTTAGTTTTTATTAGGTTTTTAAGTGGGGTTGCTAGTTTAGTTCAGTTTCATTTTTTTGAAAATACTTAGTTTTAGGTTAGCTTTTATTAGTTTTAGTGTGACTTCTAGTTTTTTCTAATATATTTGTCAGAGGTACGATTAAAATATAACTATTCATTATAACATTATAGAATTTACTGCTACTGCTTCAGTCTGTGCCTGAAAATGTGGATTATGTAATATAATTAGGTCTGCAGTTAAATGCATATCGGTAAAGCAAATTCCCTAATATCAATTTATCATGGTAATAATTATTAAATTCATGCCGGTTAAGCAAATATGTTGTTACCAAACAAAATATATGGTAATAATCAATAAAACATGTTGCTATGGAGCTAAATATGCGGTTATAATCAATGAAACACGTTGCTATCTAGCTAAATATACATTATTAATCTAAACATGTCAGTTATGCTGCCAAGCCAAATATAAATGATTTTTTAATAATAATTAATAAAAACACACGATTTATTTCTGACAAACGTTTATTTATTCATTAATTGTTAAGTCACAAGGCACTTGAGCTCTTACCTAAGACGTACAGTCATTCAAACTAATCCCAAACGGGACTCTGGTGCCTTCTCCCGACTTTGGCCGCCATGATAGATGGACAAATTGACAAATTGTCGACACACGTGACGTCATGTGCCTGTTGTTGACGTGCGTAAAGCAGGCACAGCTAAAAAATGAAAGAAATCATCCATCTAGAGTTATGTATAAAATAAACTGACAAAAACGAAAACTGAAGACATTTTCTCTGTAATGTCAGTTTATTTTAGTTTGTTTTGTAAACATACAATATAGTTTCAGTTATCGTTTGTTCGTGAAGCCTCATTTTTATTTTTTATTTCAGTTAATGAAAATGTTTTTCACATTTAGTTTTTATCATTTCGTTAGTTTCCGTGAATGATAATAACCCAGGTAGCTACCCAGAGAACTGTGCAGCTCAACCGGAGACCCCGTTTGGGACAGAGCTGCCCAACAAGCCAAGTCGCGGGTAGACGTGAACCTCTTGGACCATTTAATTAATTAACAATTCCTAGAGAAATGTAAGTGGCGCAGGGGTGAAATAATGACCCTCCTTGGTCTGGTGCAGAACGAATTGGGAAAAGGAACACACTGGAATTTTGCCCTCAGTCCCACTGTATGGCTTCAGACAGCTCTCGGTTATTATGCCACCGTTGGATTCCTGCAGACTGCTGGCGATGCACATGGTTTCAGCAAGGCAAAAGACACCAAAATAAATTGGTTTCAGGCCATTACAGGCAGACCTGACCATGTTGGTGGAGTGTATGGAACATTCAACCTTGAATCACATCTACACGTCTGTGCTGAATGTCCAGGTGATATGCATCCATCAAGGACTTGTTATGGACTGCATTTTCCCCTCGTTACTAGTCTTTAAGAGTGCTTTCCAGTCCTTTTTACCCCAGTCCAGTCATTGACATCATCACTGCCTTGTTCCTGCCTCTCGGATTGTCCCCTGGAGAGCCCCTGTTTTTATGTTTTGGACCTTAATTTCTTTGGACAATAAACCATCGTGTTACTTCTCAGCCTGCCTCGGAGTGCTTCCGTGCACACACCTGACACGATGCTTATATCTGGTCCAGCTCTGGAGTGTATCAGATGGCCAGTGATGAGGTGTTTCACGATGGCTGGTTGCCCTCAAAGACAGTGGGTATCCTCCTCGCTAATGCCTGCTCACTGCAGTGTTGACTCCCCAAACTTTTGTTGAGGAGATGTATAACACGGCACACGAAGGAGGGCCTTGGAGATGGGCCAGTGATGGAACTGGGAGATGGAAGCACTGGAGAGGCAGCTGAGGGGGTCATGCCATTGTTTCCTGACTTCAGCCCCAGATCAAAACAATGGCAGATCTTGATGCCCAAATCTGCTTGCCAGTATAACCCCACCCAAGACTTTCCCCCATTTTCTTTTACATTTCCCTTGTGCTGGAGCCAGAGTAGTTGCCTTTCATTGCCAGTCCATCACAGGATGCATACAGGAAAACACTACAGGCAATTTACAGACCCCAATTCATATGACTGCATTGCGGGAGGAAACCAGAGTACCTGGAAAGAATACACACAAACGAGGGGAACTATGCATGTTTCATACAGGGACTGCACAAGCGAGACACTTGAACCTCCAACCCTGGAGGTGTGAGGCAGCAATGCTACCCACTGAGCCAACGTGCTGGCCATTCTTCTATTAATCTTGTTAATATCGCTTTCCCTAACTGTCAACTATACCCCTTTATGGAATCTATCTATCTATCTATCTATCTATCTATCTATCTATCTATCTATCTATCTATCTATCTATCACAGGTATCGTATCTAATCTAATCTAATCTAATCTAATCTAATCTAATCTTCCTTCATCCATTTGCAGAGTGGCCAGAATTTGTCAAAAGCTATGCTCCATGGTGGGCTTCCCATACCCTGGATTGGCTGACTCACGGGAAGATGGTTCACGTGGTCCACTTCGAGGAGCTGAAGAAGGACCTGTTCACCCAGCTGAAAAGCATGGTGGTCTTCCTAGGCATGGAGGTGTCTGAGGACCGCCTACTGTGCGTGGAAGGCCAGAAGGATGGCAATTTCAAACGATCTGGTCTGCGCAAGCTGGAGTGTGACCCCTATACCCCCGAGATGAGAGCCACCATCGATGACCTCATTAAAACTGTGGACCATGCCTTGAGACAGAGGAAGCTGTCAGGGGTTCCAGAGGAGTACCGTCCCAGATGATATTGTCTTCCTATACATCCTGCTCCTCCCCCTTCATGCCCCTATCTCCTATTGGTTAGGTAGCTAACTAGATTACTGTATATGCAGGTGCTTCTAGAATGCTTTAGTCTGCAATACTGGTGCACATGCAGCACAGAGCTGTGAGGGGTACATAATAGACGAACACATCAATTCAGCGTGCACTACACTGGTAAAAGACCCCTGTGATACCCCTCGACCGCAGGTCTGTGTTAAGTTCATGCCTTAAGTATTTCAAGCTGTCACTTGCTTTCAGGTAAATAGACTCATTTCTGCCCACCCAATCTGCCTTTATTTTGAGGGTAGAATACTGAGTGAAATGTATGTAAATCTGCTTATATTTAAGCTGTGAACCCCATGTCCACGATAAGATAGGATATGGATGGACAGATGGATGGATGGACAGATGGACTGATGTATGGACAGACGAATGGATGGATGGATGGACGAAATTGTCCGATGGTGACAGATGATGCAGCTAGGTTGGGCAACAAAATAAACCCTGTGGCAGTTTGTTTGAAATACAGAAAATGGGTGTTTAGGATTGAGTTTTTCTCGGGGTATCAAGAGCACATTGCAAAAGTGCAAAACTGCCCATACTGGAGTTTGTTCACCTCGAGGAGACGCAGGCCTTCCTCCCTGTGAAAACAAGCCATTCATTTCCATATGGGGACCCCAGGCTGTCACAGTGTGATCCTCAAAACCTGCTTCTAAATGACAGTGGAAATAACCTCATGGGGCAAAAAAAAAAAACAAAACTCCTGACTCTTGAAGGTAGCAGTACTTTGTCTTTTGTTCATGTCTAGGAAGATGGGTCACTGCAGGAAGATTGCCCAGGTTCTCTGACACTCACACCATTCCTCTCTATATCTAATGGGTTCACATTAAAGTCGCCTAACATCCTTTCACAGCTACCCTAGTAGTTATGTACCTTATATGACCTTTGTCATGGAACCGAACGGTTAAGAAAGAACCCTGATTAAGTCTCAGCGTAATCAGGCTGTAGTGTGGAATCAGTTTTACAGTTGTGAAATACTGATCACTTAAATTTACACCTGTTTTCTCATTGATTAAGACTGCAAAACTTTTAAGTAACATTCCTGAATTTCAAATTTACAATTTTGATAAAGATGACTTCATTTTCTGGGGGTGGTGGGGTGACATTTAATTGATTTTATTTATTCTTGTTTAAATTTGTCTAATGTTTAGTTACATTTTCATTTTTTCTCACTTTTTAAGTTCTCTAGCAGATCTCTCTTGCACTTCATCTCGATGATCGCAAAGGACCAGAACCAAACTGAGATGAGGGTATCTTATTAAAGAAGCAAATAAAGACTGTTGAATTTTTCTCACTTGAGGGTTGCCATCAAGCCAGTACATTGTCTTGTTTATCACAGACCAAATTCTGTAACTCATTATTTGGGTAAATGAATGTTATGCTGTTAAAAGCACAGTATCTTTATGACAAGACGTTTGATATTTTAACTGAAGTATGCTGTCTTGTGGATTTGTAGTTTTATGATGTATTTTACTGTAGGAATGTATTTTGTTCTTTAATTTATATTTTAAATTATTATAACAACGTTAATTGTATAACATAGATGTTCTTTTTTGTTATGATATTCAGATTGAAGTTGTATTTTAGTAGCATTGTCTTTATGGCTGTACTGAATCCTGTTTTAAAAAACAATATTTTAAAGAAACACTCGGCTTAGCTCACACTAAAACACCTAAACAGCATTCTAGTCAAATATACTGTAGATCCTCCACCCACTCCAAGATTAACCATTTAAAGAAAATGGAATGATTTAAATATTTTTATAGCACATTAAATTTAATACAAAGTACTTTGTAAAGGAAGGGAGAATAGGAAAGATTAAGACTATTTTTGACTGGTGAACAAGGCTCTTTCCTCATCTACAGTGACATCCTTCACACCGAATGTGTTTATACCAAAAACTAAATAATGGGATCTAGGCTCAGAGTGATGCAAACCGAACGTGCAATCCTCAGATGATATTTGCTCTGTAGATGAATGAATGCTAATATATATTCGTATATATATTTGTAAGGATAATCTTTCTTACTGTATGAATTCCCACCTAATGAAAGAATGAACTGTTCACAGGCTGTTCCCTGAAATTAAACGTCTCTGAAAAATTTTAATGGAGACTCTGGTGTTATGCAGCATACTTCAGGAGTTTTTAATATTTCAATTTAACATTTTCAGTGATTTTTGTTCAGCAGAGATTGAGAATTTTATTAACACTCGTAGCACCGCTGTCTGCCGCTAACCCTGGAAAATTCAGTTAGAGCTGCATGGAGATTTCAGATGGATTTCATTACATAAACGCTGCACAGATGAAGTGCTCCCCCAGGCCTTCGGGGTGCATGAGAATGCGTGTCCAAACTGCGTCGAGGTGGAACCCTCTACAAATACGTCAAAATAAAAATACATCAACAATCCGATACATGCACTGAGGGACAGGAGGTGGAGTTGTCTATTTGGGCTGAACCTTAAAAAAATAGTAGTAATGTAATAACATAATTAAACCCAAAATGAGCTGGGGCCTTACTGTAATATCGGTGAAAACACAGCTCTGATTGAAAAATTTTTTTCACATACCAGTTGACTTAGTGGCATTAAATTTATTCACAATGGCTAATTCAATCACAAACACTCATGTCCTTCCTGTACATTCTCGCAAGCTGGATTTACAACAAGGTACTTAAAACATATAACTAAATAGAACGGAACCTGACATTAATATTATCTGCAATAATTAATTTAAAATTTCCACTTTTTGGCCGAAAATAAATTTAGAACTACATTTAAGAAGTTGCTGATCCACTAAAATCTCAGCAAAGCGTCACAGATTCTTGTTTTCCTTCTCCACTTGGCATGCTGTATGACAAAGATTTGTTTTGACTTTCGTCAAATGCGTTTTCGATTTTGGACAGGAGCGACCTCCAGCATTTTTGCTTGAATCCTTTGCCCATAAATGCATACAAGAATGGATTTAGGAAGCTGTTTGCATTTGCGAGACTGGAGCACATCACTGCGCTTATTCGAACTATCTCTGTGTCTTGAAATTTTTCGCTTAATTCCATAAGTATGACAATATGGTAGGGCAGCCAGCAAATGAAGAAAGTTGCTATTACTGCAGACATGATCTTGAATGGTTTGGAGGACTTGGTCATTTGATTGCTTCTTATTTTGCAGATGATGATAGAATAGCAAGAGATAATGATCAGGAAAGGCAGCAGGAACCCAAACACAAACCGAGAGAAAACAACAGCTGAGTGGATGGAGGGCGGCTGAAAGTCATTATAGCATACAGTTCTTTCTCCTTTCAGCTTAGTTGCACGGAAAATCGCAGAAGGAGCGCTTAGAGCACAAGAGATAGTCCAGGCGAAGATGATGACGATGAATGCCTTCTTCATCGTGCGGTTGTTCTGCGCCCAGACCGGAAACACCACAGAGAGACAACGATCAATGCTGATGATGACCAGGACGATGATACTGCTGAACATGTTGAGAAACATTATGAAGGAGAAAAGCTTGCACAAGGGTTGTCCAAAGACCCAGTTTTGGGAGGCCGTATATGCAGTACTTAGAGGGAGGCAGAAGCAGAACAGGAAGTCGGAAATTGCCAGGGAGAGGTACCAGGTTGTGTTGACGGTTCTCTTAATCTTAAATCCTGCGATCCAGATAACCAAGCCATTGCCACAAACTCCAAAGATGCAAATAATGACATTGACCACTATAAAAAACACACAATCCCACTGGCAGGATATTTTAGTGTCATTAGGTGATGTATAGTCATAATCATTATCATCTATTGATCCCATAACTTTTCCTCATTCTGAAAAAAATGCAAATTAAACATCATTATGATGCAGAAAGAACTAAATAGAATTAGTGCACTTTAACAAAACCTAGAAATCGTCATGAGAAACATTTTGTTTTACAGTATGTCCAATCTTTCCTTTTGTACCTACCAGTAAATTACATAAAACTAAAAATGCATTTGACATTTTTAGATAAAAAATAAGTACATGTCGAAAATCATATAATTTTGCATGTTTTGGTTTATTCACATAAAATATGTAATCATTGCATGTGTCTTTTATCATTGAAATTTATCATTTGACATTTTGCAGAAGAATATTGTCAAGTATAAAGACAACCGCAAAAAAGAGATATCTTACCAGCTAAGGACAAATGCTTTCAGGAGCTCAGGGTCGAATGGCACTAGCTAGATGACACTTTGATTAATAGTACTCTCTTTCCTGAATTGCACAAGATGGTAGCAGCCATATTTCCTGTTTTCTACCCCTTCTCAAAAATTGCTTGAATTTCAGTGAAGAAATCATTTCAACCTTGATCTTGTACGTGAGCTTCTGAAGCTTAAACTGGTTTATTAAATGCAGGACAAATGTCAGATGTGAAGTAGGTACATATACTGATCTGCAGTTTTGTGGTGGTCTTGCAGCAAGAATGTGACAATCAGTAGATACAGATTGATGCCCATTAATACAGAGTAACATCACGTCTACCTAGCATTACTACAGAGGAACACTACCCCTACCTAGTACTACCATAGAGTAACACCACCCCTACCTAGCATTACTACAGAGTAATGCTATCCCTACCTAGCATTACTACAGAGTAACGCTATCCCTACCTAGTACTACTACAAATGAACACCTGTGGTCAACAGTTACAGCCCCATGCAGATTACTGGTATCTGTTTTAGCCTGCCAGTCACATCTCGTTATTTTGAGATGGCACTTTAGCATTTTGCCTGCAAGCTGTAGGTATACCTGTCTTGTAAATGAGTTAATCATCTTGCTCATTTGTTAAATGAGTTTTGTCACTGACTTCCTGTCAGACTTCCTGTTTTATCACATCCTGTAAACCATAGACAATGGCACATGAAGATCAGGGTGGCTGTTTCTGAGAAGATGGAGCCACCGTGTCTGGCACCAGCAAACTTGCCACGTTTAAATCCACGGAGATCAAAAAAGTTTGATTAATGTCAAAGTGAAAACTACAAAGTGATAGCAATTAATTAAAAATGTAAAAACAGAAAATAATTGCTTGCTTATGCATGCACCTTCTTTACAACGGCACACCTAAATCATTACTGTTGTAATCAATATGTTTTGTAAATTCAAATGTGCCTGCATCTGGGAACAACCAACTCTGTGGCAAGGCTACTGAAATGTTCCACTTAGGGGGTGTGGACTGCAAAATTCATGAAATATCCCTTGGAGTACAGTTAGGTTGATCGTTAAAAAAGAAAAGAATATGGCACATCTGCCTAGAGCTGGTCATCCTCAAAAACCGAGTGGTCATGTTAATAGGCGCCAATGAGAGAGGTCACCAAGACTCCTGAAGGTTTGACATTTGATGGCTTCCCTCCAAAACAGACTACACTGGTTAGCAATCTGGAGGTCATAGTTGACTAATAGCTGTCCATTGTTGCTCACGTTTGAAATATGACCAGAACAGCTTTCCACCATATAGCCAAGGTTAGAAAGCTGCTTGCCTTCTATGATGCTACAAACCTAACCCATGCCATTCCAGTTTAATCACCTGTACTTTCAGTGCACTGCTCAGCTGTGCACTGTATCTCAGAATACTGTTTGTGCTCTGTTTGAATGCTGTTTAATTTTGATGCATTTTTGTAAATTCTCTCCATTTAAATAGGATCCTGTGTACTATTCTGCTATGCAGACATTGTCGGTCGATTCAACTTTCAACGCATGGACATATGTGGTGGGAAGTTATGCCTCGCACGCTATCATAGTCTGTAATGAATTTGTCTGCAAAAGGACAAAGCAAAGAATTTATTTTCTCCACCATCTTAGTTCTTTAGAGGTGAATAGACAAATCCTTTTATTTTGTTTTAAACTTCAGTGATCATGAGTGCTTTGCAGTACTGTAATAGTATTTTGCAAAGGGCCCTATTTTGCACAAAGCGGTTTTGCTAGTTTCGTACCGGCGCATTACTCATTTTTACGACAAGCGCACGTTTTAGAAATAACAAATGATTTTGTACGCATTTCCCGCTCGTAGGAGTGGTCTTTTTTAAATGAAGTGTGGCTGGACGCATCGTCGGCGCGTTGCTATTTTAAGGCAGTGAAATGACATTGCAATTTTGACCAACAAAAACCACATCTAAAGTCAGTGATGTGTTAAACGATATTTAAGCGGCGCGTTTTAGAAACGCCCGGGTGCACGACGCTCGTTACGGACACATGTAGGCGCTCGAAGTGCACTAATGGTTTGTTGTTATTTTATTTTATTTCATTCATATACGTTTTATTATAGAGTACAACTTATGGAGAAAAATTTTTCTCAAAATGAAATAGTTTTGAGACAAATAGTTGCAGCTGTGGAATGGTCTTCTAGCAGCAGTGCGGGACTCTGGCTCACTCTCTATTCTTAAGTCTAGTTTTAAAACACACCTGTTTAGTCTAATTTATAGAGACTAGGTAGTTACTCCTCATCTAAGCTATAGCCGAGGCATAGAGCTAGATAGGAATTAGTGCCATTGACTTCTGATGAACTTTTCCATCAGTTCCGTCACTGCTGCTCCACGTGTGTCTGTGTTATTGGAGTGATAGCGTTTAGTAATTCCTCAAACCTGTGTACCCACCTACCTCTTCCTCCGAGTCATGCTGCTGTATGAGGTCCTATTGGAGTGCTTACTTTTTTATCGTACCCTCTCTGTGCGGTTTTGTATTGTTGTGTTCATGTTCTGCCCCTACCTGCTTATGCACTTCTCTCCCATCATTTCCATTTTTTATCTGCTCATCAACATGCAGAGTGGAACATATTTTTGAGTTCTGCTGTGTGTCGCTTATTTCTACGAGTATGACTATATGCTAGGGCATTCAGCAAATGAGAATAGTCACTGTATGTGCAGACATAACCTTGAATGATTTGGAGAACTTGGTGACTCTTTCTTCACACTTTTTTTACCATGTGGTTGTTCTTTGTCCAGACCAGGAACAGCACAGAGAGCCTTTTTTCAATTTTGATGATGACCAGGAAGAAGATCGTGCCGAGCAACTTGAGGAACATTATGAAAGAGGTGAACTTAAAAATGGGAAGTGTAAAGGTCCAGTTTTGGAGGTAATATATGCAATACTTAAGGGTTTAAAAAGCAGACCAGGAAGTCAGAGATGAATGTAAACACACATCGTTAATATTAATGCAACACAACTGAAATACAGTTTAATTGAATATGCTTATGTGATACTTACATATTTAATAGTAAAATTTGCAAAAAAGCTAAAAGTGCATTCATGTTTGGCATGTATGCAGGGATCCAGTTTTGGGTGGTAATGTATGTGGTACTTAGAGAAAGGAAAAGCAGAGCATGATATTATAAATAGCCAGGAACAGGCACTGTACCTGCCCATGTTATCCCTCAAGACCTGCAATGCAGGTAACCAAGGTTTTGGACTGACACGTCTCCATGGGCCAATGCTGTTATTAATGTTTCAAGTGAAGACCTGCAGTAAAGAGCACGCCATCCCCGAATCACGCAGCTCTGACCACCGTCCCAACCAGAGACGGTTGTTGAAAGGACCGGAATACTCTCTAACGAAGAATGGTCTTATGAAAGTGAGTTCAAATCTAAGAGGGAGAAAAATGGACTCTCAGCTTTTTCGACTGTCCCTCTGTATCTATAGCAACCGTTCTCTGACTCGCAGGATGCCTGGCCTGCTGGTCAGGGTTATTTTACACAGTTATGTTAGCAGCTATATGCTAAGTAGTCTCATACTCGGTAGCACTTGTCTCTGGCACGCAGTTAGAACTCCAGGCTCACACCTGCAGGGTTGTGAGTTTGATGCCCACTGCCAGCTCCGTGTGCATGGAATTTGCATGTTCTCTCTGGGTCTGTGTGGGTTTCAGCTATGAAAATGACTCCAGGCGCGTGATTGGGAGTGTCTCCTTTCACGAACTGGTGTCCCCTTAAGCGGGACATCCTCATTGTGTCCCGTGCTTCCTGTGAAATACCGCAGGCTCCCCCTGACCCTCTACTGTTTCATACAGTTATGAAAGGTGGATAGACATATTTTTAAAAAAAGCAGGTGTATGTACAAACGGCTAGAATTTATCTGAAAATTGTCACTGCATTTACATTAAAGCGGTAACAAAAGAGTCAATATAAATCAAAACAGACATAATACGTTCAACATTTTTATTTTTATTCATCCCATAGCATCATCGACTTACAAAAATCACATGTAGTGTGCTCTAAAACAGTCAAGTTAAAAGGTACGCACACTGTCGCAAATCGCTTTGCCTCTTTAACTGTTATTGTGGTACACAGCTGATTGATGCACAGTAAGTGTACCAACTAAGATGAACATTGCAGATTTCATTTTAGTTGTTTAGGCATGTTGGTCATGTGGCGTTTCTGGAAAAGTTACAAGAAGGCAATTATAAGACTTCCTCCAGGCTACTGACAACACTTAAAATATAATCTGTTTTTGGACTTGTCCAATAACAGCCCCATCTTGTTTGTGATGCATAATGAGTAGGACCAGGTCTTAGTGGGGTCGTGTACCTTCCGTCAGATGTGATTTCCACCTCCTCAACACCAGGATATTATTCAGAATTTCAGATTCTGGGTAAAGAACGTTTAATGTGGAATTTTTCATGCAGATTTCCTAGTCTGAGTTTGTATCCATTTTGTTTGAATTTACCAGACCTTCTGCTGAATATCTTGAAATGAATTGCAGTAGTTAAGGTCCAGTGGTCACAGATGACTTGTTACAATGAATATAATTTATTTTTGTTTATTAAAATTGGGTTGACGCTTTTGTGTTGAGACCTTCAACAGTACTCGAGCCAGACACCCATCTGTTTGTGGTATGCGTTTCCTCACCAATTGCGTTTTCGATTTTGCTTAGAAGGGTTCGCCAGAATTTGCTTTTGACTCCTTCGCCCATAAATGCATACAAGAATGGATTTAGGAAGCTGTTTGCACTTGCAAGAGTGACAAACATATTTGTGTATAAATGAAGATTTTCTGAGCCCTGATGTTTTTTGTTTGTTTCTATGAGTATGATAATATGGTAGGGCAGCCAGCAAATGAAGAAAGTTGCTATCAGTGCAGACATGATCTTGAATGGTTTGGAGGACTTGGTCACTCGATTGCTTCTTATTTTGCAGATGATGATAGAATAGCAAGAGATAATGATCAGGAAAGGCAGCAGGAACCCAAACACAAACCGAGAGAAAACAACAGCTGAGTGGATGGAGGGCGGCTGAAAGTCATTATAGCATACAGTTCTTTCTCCTTTCAGCTTAGTTGCACGGAAAATCGCAGAAGGAGCGCTTAGAGCACAAGAGATAGTCCAGGCGAAGATGATGACGATGAATGCCTTCTTCATCGTGCGGTTGTTCTGCGCCCAGACCGGAAACACCACAGAGAGACAACGATCAATGCTGATGATGACCAGGACGATGATACTGCTGAACATGTTGAGAAACATTATGAAGGAGAAAAGCTTGCACAAGGGTTGTCCAAAGACCCAGTTTTGGGAGGCCGTATATGCAGTACTTAGAGGGAGGCAGAAGCAGAACAGGAAGTCGGAAATTGCCAGGGAGAGGTACCAGGTTGTGTTGACGGTTCTCTTTATTTTGAAACCCACTATCCAGATTACTAAACTATTTCCACAAAGCCCAGCAACAACGATGATGATATTGGCCACTATCAGGACCACACAGTCCGATCTGTAGGCACCTGTGTTCTCCAATGGAGGGAATGGAGAAGACACGTAGTCGTAGTCGTAACTGTCATATGTTGAATTATTTGATGTAACCGTGTTTTCCATCATTCTGAAAATGGTAAACATTAAAATATTTTGTCATTGTTACAAATGCAGCACCAGTTTAGCCAAAACATGAGCACAAGCCTGCACATTTGTAGAAGAAAAATTTAAAAATTTAAAAAAATTTAAATTAAAACAAGGAACCTGACATTTTTTTATAATCAGACTTCTTTTTCATATGGCCATCTTCTAACTATTTGTCCTAATTACAGACACAGAGGTGCTTGGAGCCTATCCCAGGCAGCACAGGGCACAAGTGCACCCTGGACAGGATGCCAGTCCATCACAGGGGACAAGGCAGGGGACACTCTGGACAGGATGCCAGTCCATCACAGGGGACACTCTGGACAGGATGCCAGTCAATCATAGGAGACATGCACATACATTCACACATCATGGGAAATTTAGAGGCACCAGTTAAGCCAACTAGCCAGCATGCCTTTGGACTACAGGAGACAATTGGAATATCAGGAGGAAACTCAAGTGAGAGAGCACGCAAACTCCACACACAGAGAAAGGAGGTGGGATTCGAACCCTGAACCCTGGAGGAGTCCGGCCTCTGTGCCACCCACTGGTCCTTTTGTTTGCCAAAACAATGCATCAAAAATAACAATGTTCTAAGCAACGTAATTATATATATATATGATGGATGAAAAGATTCATCTTTGGGGAAATAAATGTGGGAATCTAATGGAAATCAACAACGATTGGTAAGTCATTTACGATTTTTTTCTCCTTCTAAAATGATCATATAAATAGATATGTTTCTTTTAAAAAAGGCTTAATCGTACAAAAGAACCATAAAACACACAAGACGATAACACAGAGCATTTTGAAGAAGATTAGGAATCAGCAAAAGATCACATACAAACTTACCAAAAGACACGGAAAACTCAGTAATAGCTGTCCCTCACAGGGTACGCTCAGGCAGAATAGCAGAGATAGTTCACTGACAGGTCTATCATATCGCATTTCCTGTTCATAACAGTTTCAGGAGGAACATACTTGAACTGTCAACAAATTTGAATAATACCCTACTGTACGCAAAGGCAAATCAACTTTCAGTATTATATTAATGCAACGTATGACCCATAAGCCACTGAAATGCTGTTTTAATGAATTCTGCTGAAACAGTAATTACATATTTAATAGTAAAATTAAAGGTAAAAGTGCATTAATTTATGACATTTACAGTCCAAATAATTGAATTACCTCTATAATGTGTCTGTGATTAATGAATAGCTTAAAGGCAAATACCTGTAGCTGTAATCTGTAAGTTATAATTTCGGAATTGCCGTGCAAGTAATGCTACATAATACTTTACAAAACGTGAAACACAAACAAGCAATATCTTTTTCCATTCTCTGACTGTAGATGCAGGAAATATAGTATAATTATTTTTTGTTTATAGGTCACTCGAGCTACTGAAGCACAATATCTGATGCAATAACAAAATGGAAAGAATGTTATTACTAAACTGCGTTTCGATCTGCTAGCATCTGTACTGTGTGCATTGAGAATAAAGTTTAATCTAATGTAATTTACTTATATACATGCTGTTACACAATGACTTGCAATACAGACATTTTGCATAAAGAAATAAAAACATTCAGAAAGCCTGTTAATAGAGTGATTATATTCAGGAGAGATTCAAAGTAAGGAATTTGATGAAATCTGCATATGAAAAATATTTGTCAACGTAATGTGCAAAACGATGATTTTCTTTTCCCCTGCTTGTCTTAGGTCAATGATCCTCATGGTGTTCACTCCATGTTTTCTCTGTTCCGTTTTTTTTTTTTTTTCCATTTTTCCCCTTGCTTGTGAAAATGCTCTGTGAAGTTGAACGGCCTGGGTCTTGATAGGCTGAACTTTCAGCAAGCCGAAGTCAGTGTTTCTAATGCACAGATGCCCCAGAGTGGAACATGACTGCCCCCTGTGGACAGGCCTCCGCAGGTTGCCTCAGAGGTGGGCAGAAGCTCTGCCATCCATCGAACTGGACCTGGAGAAGTAACGGCTAGTCGTACGCCCTTCCTCCCCCATCGCATTTTCTATCTTTGACAGTAGAGAGTTCTTGAATTTCTGCTTAAAGTCATTGCCCATAAAAACATATAGGATAGGGTTCAAAAAACTGTTGGCGCTGGCAAAACTGGTGCCCAGTGTCAACCCAGCTTTTAAAAGCTCAACGTTATGGTGAATATGGTTTAGCTCTAGCAGTACAAATGTATGGTAAGGCAGCCAGCAGATGAAGAACGTTCCAATGAGTGCAGACATGACCTTGAACGGTTTGGAGGACTTGGTCATTCGACTGCTGCTAAGTTTACAAATGATGACAGAATAGCAAAAGATAATAATGAGGAAAGGCAGCAGAAAGCCAAACACAAACCGACAGAGAACAACAGCTGAGTGGATGGAGGATGACTCATAATGATTGTAGCATACAGTTTTTGGTCCATCGACTTTAGTTCTCCGGAAAATTGCAGAAGGAGAACTTAGAGCAATGGAAACTATCCAGGCCAATGTGACTATAACAAGGGCCTTCCTCACAGTGCGTTGGTTCTGTGCCCACACTGGGAACACCACAGAGACACAGCGGTCAATACTGATGAAGACCAGCAGGAAGATACTGCTGAACATGTTGAGGAACATTACGAAGGAGGTGAACTTACACGTTGCAAGTCCAAAGATCCAGTTTTGAGTTGCCATGTATACGGTATTTAAAGGGAGGAAAACACAGAACAGGAAGTCGGAGATCGCCAGGCTGAGGTACCAGGTTGTGTTGACAGTTTTGGTCATCTTAAGCCCAGCAATCCAGATGACAACACCATTCCCAAAAATTCCCAGCAGAAAAATGATGATATTAACGATAATGACAATTATGCAGGAAATGTCATCCATGCAGGCCTTGTAGAGGATGTTAACGACAGGCTCCAGTGTGGCATTGTCATCGCTGGTATTTCCGTAGTCACTTGGATAGTCTCCCAAGTCAAACTCCTCCATTATGGCTGTAGAAAATTCTCGTCTGCTTCTCCTGCAAAAAGAAAAACTTAGAAATCTGTAACCTTTACAGTTTCCGTCTTCACCTCTGCCACTGGACTGAATGAAATAATGAATAATTAGTCATAATTCATTTTATTAATACACAATAATATTTGTATACAAACAGAACGGTAGTGTTTGGTGGTCAAGTAAGCATGTAATAATAATAATAATAATAATAATAATGTTTTTATTTGTATAGCACCTTTCATACACAGATGCAGCCCAAAATGCTTTACAGGAATACAAAAAACACGAGTAAATGAAAAATAATGAGAAAAATGAAACAGAAGTAAAATAACAAAACAAAATACAGGCAATAGAGATAAAAACACAAGAAAACATAGGCAGACATACGAGAAATAGTATCCTGTGCAATGAGTGTATTAAAACAGTTACAGCAGATATAAAAGAACAAAAGTAGACATAAAGGAACCTAAGAACCAGTTAAAGGAATTTGTCGAAAAGCCAAAGTAAAAAATGTGTTTTTAATTAACTTTTAAAACTGCCTCACCATTATATTGATGTCTAACTCTTGGTATGCAGAGGAGTGTGTCACTGCAAGATTGCAAAGTTCTATGAGGTGTGTAAAAATAGGTCAGATATGTATGAAGGCACTAGTCCATTAAGTGCTTTATAGGTAAGTAAGAGAACTTTAAAATCTATTCTATAAGAAAGTGGAAGACAGTGGAGATGGTCAAGAATTGGAGTAATATGTTATCTGGAGTAATATGTCCAAGTAATGTTTGTATTTGCTCAGAGATATTTATGTCAATCATAAAAAAAAAAAAAAAAAAAAAAAAAGCTGATTTGACTTGGCAAAGCTTATCTAATGATTGCAGAGTACTAATTACGTTGTTTTAAAAGATTGTAAGGTGGCTGAAAGATGGATTGTACAATGTTAAATAAGCACAATGCTAATTAATAACAAGATGCACAGTAACTGAATTACCACACCATGTGACATACTTGCATTATGTCAAAGCATGAGTTATGACAGACAGATTAAACAAGCAATTTAAGAGGTTTAAAGTGCATTTAATATGTTTGTATGAAACAAACGAATGGAAACTATTGCTCCAAGGCCAAAGAGTCATAAAGTATAAAAGTAGAGCTTCTGAAGGCATAAAAGAGAGGAACAAAGAAAAATGAATAGACTTCTATAACCCCTTCCTTCATTATGACAAGAACAATTAAGATGATCCTCTTGATCAATCAAAAGTTGACACTTCTCAGCCCCCAGGCCATCCAATAAATACCTTTTGTTATTTTGGTGACACAGCTGATAATCACCCTGCACTTGAAAGCATCTGACTTTATCCGAATTCTTCAATTATTCAGAATTTCTTACCGACTTAATGGCCAGGATAACTATGAATTTGATTTGGTGACTCGCAACTGCTGAATTTCACCAGCACTATCAAATTAGCATGTTTGCTAATTTTTATTACAGCTTCATGCGTTTCTAATTTCATTCCTCTGTGGAAGTCATATTTAAATTAGACATTTTAAGTAGTGTCATTAACTATTTAGCCATATTGAGAGCCATCAATGATCTAAAGCCCTTTTGACATCTTTGTTCTCTACTTAAGCTTTAATCGGACTGCCAGCTTACCATCCACCGTTGTTCTAAAATCCATCATCCACAGGGGACTGGCACAACAGAAAGGAACACAGCTGAAGGTGCCTTCAAGGTGTGCAAATTACAGCATCTTCTGCTCTGAGAGTGTTGCACAAGGGCTTGTAAGAAAGTCTGTCATGATATTTACCTGCACAACGTTTGAGTCTACGTCACATGGTTAGACATGAAAAGCGACAGTGACCAAACAAAAGCTAAATCCTTACCTTTGCGAACTATGAGCGCAGAGGACATCATCCAGAATGGCCTGTCAAAACTTTGCATTACTTATATACATACAAGGTCACACTTCCTTTTCCCTGGTCCTTTTTTGGTAAACACCAAACTCAGCAATGCCACAATAGCTTCCTCTCCCTGATGTCAGGGGTTGCAGAAAGACTCAGTCGTTAAGATGTAGTCACACTCCCTCATGTGTCTCAAAGTAGGTATAGCCATTGACCAAACCATGGCAAAGGAGAATTTTTTTTTATTCTATTTCCTTTAGGATGTTCCATTTTACTTTAGAGACCGGAAGACACACAGCTGTTTTGCTCACTGGCAAACGTAGACTGGGCCATTGACTGATCCGCTGATTAATGGTTAAGAGAGGCAAATGGTTAGTCACGATTATGCATTGTAGACAAAACGTAATATGTTTTCTTCAGGAAAAGAAATTCTTCATGAATAGCCTGATACAATTTCAAAGAGAAAGGAAAATCTACTAATGAGTGCTTTACAATTACTCGTGCATTCCCTAAAAATCCTGCTCTATTTTTCTCTGTGTCGATTTTTGGGTCATCACATTTGTCCATCTCTATGGCCTTCACTTGGTGTTCATCCAGCTTAGCCAAAAGCTGTTGCCCAAAACAATGTAGATGATGGGCTTGATACAGCCGCTTATGCCTGCGAGCGCAGTACTGACTGGCAGGCCGATGGAGAAAAGGTCTGGAATGTGACTGAACAGCGAGTGCAACTGAAAGAGCTGAAGAGACAAAAGAGGCAGCCAGCAAAGGCAGTGTGTGACCAGAACAGCCGTTAGCATGCGATACCGCATGGATGACTGGATTCTGTAACCGTTACTCCTCAAGACCAACAGGCACCAACAGATGCGCGACGAAACTGCTGGGAGTAGGAATCCAACAATGAATCGTAGGTACAGGGTGACATATTTTCTCATTGGGTTCTTTAAGTTTCTGTCTTCTTTGAACCTGTAGTCATCCATGCACCTGTTCTTCTCATTGTGAATTATCCTGAATATCAGGGACGGACAGCTAAGAATAGCAGCGGCAGACCAAGACATCAGTAACATGCCTTTGTACAGGCTGAACCTACAGCAGGTGTGGAAGACCATGTTGGAGAACAGCTGGGCCAGGATCATGCAGGTAAGTATGAAGGCCGTTGAGTACATGGACACGAACGTCACCATGGAAGTCAGCTTGCACACTATCCAGCCAAACCTCCAGGTGTAGTCTTCCCAAGCAGAGACAATGTGAAACGGCAGGAACAGGCAGAAGATCAGGTCTGTGATGGCCATACCCGGGAACCAGATGTTTTCCTGATTTCGCTTAATTGTATGGAAAGTAGTGACGATGACCAGGCAATTTAAAGGTACTCCTAAGAGAACGATGGTGCTGAAAGTTCCAGTGTACATGTATGTGAATAAATTCCTTATTTTTTGAGCTTCTGCTAAACTTCCATTGTCATACCCATGTGCATCACTTGGGTAGTCATAATCAAAGGAGTAATTATTATTATTGGCCATGATGTTCTTCTCCTATAAAAAAAAAAAATAAAGACGTATTATTAAACTGAATTCATTGTCGAAAGACAAAGTTAAAACAGTGAAATAAGTCCAAAGACATAGCAAATTGTCACGGGTTCGGACAGACACCCAATACAGGGTAGGTGAATATACAGCTAGCAGTGCTCAGGGCTCACACAATCCCTGGAGATGATTGTTCCCTATGGAGGGTAGCTGTCACCCCAGGTCCAACCTGCCACAGTGGACCATTAGGTTCTTCTTCCCTTTCTAGCTTGGTTTCCACCCTTTCTGCTCCAACATGATTGATAATTAACCAGCTCTAGCTTGAGCTATTTCCTCATTCCCCACTGAGAACAAGGGCAGCCTTGAATGGATCCATGGGCTATAATGCTCAGAGAGTGTCGCATCACTCAGTTTGCTACAATGTGTACCCCTACCTTCTACCCTGTGTTGATTTGGATAGGCTCCAGACCCTCCTGTGACCCTGACAAGCAGATGGATGGATGAACATTATGCAGGAACAGTGCTGATGAGAGACTGATTTCTGACAAGGCACTCGAGCAAAGTGGTGACTCTAAATTCCCTATCATGTGTGGCCCATCCTTCTGCATGTTCCAGACTCACTACACTAATGTACTACATGGGGTCCTTACAGAAGATGTATAGGCAAACAACAACATCCATCCAACTTCTTTAGCCACATATCCATAATGGTTGCTGGAGCCAATCCCAGCTGAGGTACATCCTGGGCAGGTTGCCAATCCACTGCAGGGCCAGCACAAAGACAAACACCCATATGAGTAATTTAGAGTAACCAATTGACCTGTCCTGCATGTCTTTGGAGTGTGAGAGGAAACCCATGCAGGCACCGGGAGAACATGCAAACTCCACACAGAAAGGCCCCTGTCAGCAGCGAGGACCAAACCCAGAACCTTCTCACTGTGAGGCAGACATGCTAACCATTCAGCCACCATGCCACCCATACAGCAACAGTGATATTTAAATAAGAATATTTACTATTAGTAGGACAGTAGATCTGTGAGTAGTGTTGTTGATCTGCCCCAGCTTTGGATATGTTTGTTCTTCTGGTATTTGAAATTAATTCCAAACACTATATGCCATGTTTAAGTGAATTACTAGATCAAATCATCCCCAGTGTTTATGTGCGTGGGTGTGTCATGTCCCTTGTAGTAGTCGGTCATCCTTCCTCAGTGCATCTGTCCTGGGGGTATACTTCATACAAAAAAAACCCAAAAAGATGTTTATCTGACATTTAGGTCACTGTAGCAAAAAGACCGCATTCACCGATTGCCTGCCTGTCTTGTGCAGGCAGGTAATCAGTGTACCCCATTTGTTTTGGTTGAGACCACCCACTCTCTACAATTGGTCAAAACATCTTAGGTAGTCAGTTGCGTAATCCAATCACAGTTTTACAACCAAAATGAATGATCGCGAGTGAAAGCTATCTGAGATAGCCGTTCATGGATATCAATATCCATACGACAGGTCTTGGTGTGAGACTTGAAAGAAGTACAAATAACTGGCAATTCATCTGAAGTGGTTAATTTTTTTATTTTTGTGTCTGAAACTTTTTATTATTGCCTATCTTCCCCAGGTCTCTATCATGAGTGATGTTAAATCTCAATGGGACTAAGCTAGTCACTAAGCATGGCAAGAAATGGCCACAAAGCTTGGAGTGAACGACCCAAAATTGTGTAAAATCATTGTTGGTATGGTGAACTACAAAAGGTCTTTTTGAGTATTTTCAAGTATGTTGTTGATGAGTTCAGCATGTTTCAACTTTGTATAGTTCAGACATGCTTTGAAGTGTTCCCCTGGCTTAGAACCCAGGTATTTCCTTAGAACACTTCCAAGACGCATTATGCTTGGCAACATTTTGCCACAGCTGAACTTGCTGTGTTTGTTTTTCAGATGTTTTCTTTGTGAAGCCTTACCAGTGCAATATAAGGCCTCAGCGGGACAGCTGCAGAGTTTCAGACTTAAAGATACAACATGCTGTGAGGCAGCGGGAGACACGGCAACATCCTGGCCACAGACTGTCGCCTTCAGCTGCTCTAAGACCAACACAAAGGTGTGTCTTGGCTTTGTCCAGGTGAGGGTGGTGTACTGATGCCAGGACTCTCTGACCTTTCTGGTAATGAGACTAGGACAGCTAACTTCATCATAGAAGAGGGGTTGCACCATGAGCCTTAAATGCTTGCCCACTTATAATATTGCATATGTCAGTCTGTGCTGCATTGTAATCTCCGGCTAATAGAGCAAGAAAGTACAAATTCACATGTCCTGTGCCCAACAAAATGTAGAATTTTTTTTTATCCTCATGACAACTCTGTTGGGAAAATTTTTTTTTTAACTCTACGCTCTGAATAGTTTGCCTGCTTCTTTGAAGTGATTAGCTGTCGGTTCTTATCACGCTCATTGCAATCCACTTCTTTGTAACCATGAGCAGAAGGTCCTTCATCCATAGTTTTCTTTGTACTGTGGGAGGAATTCCAAAGCAAAGCCCACAAATCTCTCAATTCCGCTGCCACGCCCCAGTCTGACCAGCCAATAAGAATCAGCTGCACTTGGAATCCTAGAGCGTTCAGTACACATCCACAAACAATATGGACCAGGAGTGAGACTTCAAGCTACAATCCACCACAGTATGCTGCCTCAATGTACTAACAGTAATTCGTTGGAAATATCGGTCCATCATCCTTTTAACGACATATTTATCTCGTAACAACACCAAAGCAAGCAAGGGACAATGTTTTTATCTTGTCTGCAGCAGTACGCTACCAAAATTCTCTGTTGTGTCTGCTGCATTTCAAGTGTCTCTTTTAATCACCAACGTGATGCTGGTGACCACCTGCTAAAAAATGCGAACCAGCCCATTTCCACCACCTTTAGGGCCAGACTCAAGGTGACTGAAACAACATGGCTCTATGTGAATAACCCGATCCAGCGGCAACACAAAGCAGATCCTGCTTCCAAGCATTACTCCTGTATAACTGACAGTATGTTTTCATTTAGGGATGTATGGATCCGCTATTCTGCCCCAAAGCACTGTATCATATACTGGATGCCATAATCTGAAAAGATACACGATCAGCCTGGTTGCACATTAATCAAACCGGAATTTCGTTTTGCAGTTCTTCCTTTATGGGACTGGAGTATTTGTTACCCAACAATGGAAAGTTGAGTAAACCAAAGTGAAACTAAGCTAAATTAAATTTAATCTTTCATTTTCATTAACATAAATATTTTAAATCCCTGTATTGTACGCGATTGCTATTATATATCAGTTAGTACTACTGTATTTTAATATTTACAGACCACAGACACGCCCACACAAAGCAATACATACTTACCTTCAAACTAATGTCTTAAAACACTGAAAGCTTGCAGACGAAATATAGTTGCAATGATGAGTACACGCAATGCCAAATCTGAAGACAAGTTCGATGTATCCAAACTGCGTTTCTTCTGCGTTAAATCATGTATTAATTACTGGAGGTATGAGATGGGAGTGTCATTCAGCAGAAAAACAATCAGTAATTCGAACCCTCTTGGGGTGGCGTTTCCAGTGCAAAATGAGATCTGACAAGATATTGATACCATATGTGTATTTTACGGTAAGCTCGTACAAATACTTGGCGCAATTAAAAGATGCCACATCCAAACCAAACTTATCGATATACGCTAAGCGAAATCTGGTTGAATGACAGTCTTTATTTTAGAACATGTAACCCAGATGCAAAATAGCATCTAAATAGCTGTAATTTATTTTATCTTTTCTTTTTATGTTTTTATTCTAGCAATTTAACGTTTCACGCAAAAAGATTAGTCTGTGATTTGTGCATATTGCCAGTCGCTGTTATTAAAACTGCTTTGTTCGAAAGTAAGATGTTCTCGCCTCCTGCTTTTCACGGGAGTCATCACCAGAGTACTTTTCATTGTATTGTAGTGACATAAATAACTTGCAAGGAACTGGAGAACAATTAACCTTTTATGAATGTTCATGAAAGAGTTGTTGTTGGCCGTTTTCCATACAACCCAAGTGCAATAACTGAGAACGTCTTCAGCAACCACGCGCTTCATCCCCGACTTCGACTCTCCTTATTTATGCCCCGTTTCTAATATCCCAATTGCCCTTGTTCTTGAAAGGGAAGTAACCCTATAATAATACAGCAGGGTAATTACAGTATGCGGATTCGTGCCTGAAACAGTAATTATAATATCAGTGTTGGTGGTCCGAAAACGGAGGAGTTGCTTCGCTCGTCAGCAATACGGACCGAGTTTTCGAGGTTGCTCTGGTGCAGCCATCACTCAGCTCTCGCCTCCACAGGAGTGAGACACTGTAAGATCGTTCTGCTGGAAGTAAACGCTGCTCACTGGAGATATAAATATATATATTTTTGACTGCTGCAATTGTGTTTTTTTTTTTTTTTTGGATTGAGCTCAAGTCACAGCGTGCAAATTTTGTGTTGTTGGTTTAAATTGAACTGCCATTCAGATATAATGGTACAGGAATTTAAAATTTGGTTTACTTTTAGGTTATCTGAATTTTGTAAATAGAAATAATATACTTCTTTTATTAATGTTACATTTCACTACTGGTGTCCACAACCAAAGTCTGGTCCTTATAAAAGGAAATTACAAGTTAAGCTTTGTTTTCCCCATGGAAGAAAAAATTGGGAGTTAGGCCAGGAGGGAGGCATTCTGGGATAGGTGCTATGTTTTAAGCCTTGGGCACAAAGTTTTCCACGTTGTCTTCTTTGTTACGAGAGGTCACTCAAGATGTTTGTCCTAAGATGTGTGCACTCAGGCAAACAATCCTGGGAAACAATGAGAAAGTTGAAAACTGAACCTTGTAGAAGGTCACACCCACCCAGAGGGCTGATGAGAAAGGCAGTCTATTAGATTAAGAAGGATTAAGGTAGAGTTGCGTAGTCTGGCTAATGCATAAAGCTTTAATGTGTAAAAGAATCATTTAGTGGCAAATGTTGTAATAATATGCTTAAGTTCGATTGTAACAATATTTGGTTTGGACATGTACAGAGGAGAGATGCTGGGTATATTGGGAGAAGGATGCTGAGGATGAAGCTGCCAGGCAAGAGGAAAAGAGGAAGACCAAAGAGGCGGTTTATGGATGTGGTGAGAGAGGACATGCAGGTGGTTGGCATGACAAAGCGGGATGCAGAGGACAGGAGGGGATGGAGAAGGTTGATCCGCTGTGGCGACCCCTGACAGGAGCAGCCGAAAGAAAATGATGATGAGATTGTAACAATATGCTTAAGTTGGATATCTGGAAGAACAGATTATGTGGAGTGAGTTATTGTCCAATTGCAATGGGGGGGGGCATCTTTTCCTTTGTGCTGGTCCGGGGGAGAATACCTTCTCCCCATACGCTGATCATGTACTATGAACGGAAGACCTAAAATAACCAATCCTGATTCAGACATCCTTTTAGGGAAGGCCAGTAAATCAATATAAGATAACTGTTTTCTTTGTTTGGGGGTTGACCCCTTGGGGATGGGAATACTCTGCTTGTCTGCTTGCAAAAGTTTTTTCCTATTAAATGAAATTTGTCTTGCACTCTGTGTCAAGACTCAGTTCCTTTGGACATTGTTAAAACTAAAAGGAGTAAAGTCGTCCACAACCTGTGGCATAGGAAATCCACCCTGATGATAATACAATATCCCTTGGCATTAGTTATCAGTACCTAAGTATTAGGGGTTACAGACAGACACAGTCATCCTGTGAGAGAAATCAACAAAGTTCGTCGAACTGCTGTGGGAAATTAACTGAGTCTCAAACAGTCAATTAATATAAAAGCGAACATTCATTAGTCCAACAGTATGGCAAGTAAATGTGCACTGGTGAACAACATGACGAGGAAGATGACATGTTTGCAACTCCTGCAACAATTAGTGGGATGTTTACTGTGACAAGAAAGGCAAGCAAGCTCCAATGCACGTGTGTTTCTTTTAAAGAACTGCTTATCTAAGGAAACACAGTGCTCCAGGAATCATGAAAGAGAAACCTTCTAAGTCAGCTTGGCAGTAAACTTCGAGGATCACGGAAGGTTTTTCCTTAGGGAAAGCATTACTATGTGCTTCTGCTTAGGTTAAGCAAAAATATCTTTGGATATAAGCAAGATAATTAAACATAAACAGGATGTAGAATTTTTCTCCATCAATCCCATTCCCAAAGTTTGGACTAAAAGATTTAACTTGAGCATCCACATGGAAATCTTTCAGGCCTCATACTAAAATTTTAATATTCAATTGTGGTCACACTTGGGAGGGTTTGCTGTGGATTTGGCTTTTCAGAATCGTAAAGGCCATGATATCAATGCATCAAGTTGGATGCTAGTTTTTAGATAAACATTTAACAGTTTGTGTAATGAACTGGAGGTGGTCTTAGCAATGCTAACATCTATAAAGCCATGTATTGGTTTCTTCTTTTGGATTCCTTGGGTTTGACCATTCGCCTACCCTTGACCATCCTCCTAAGAGATTGTCAAGATTCTCTAAACCATATTTCTGTGCATTATTACGGAAATTTACTGGTAGTTTCCTTGCATTCCCTTCAACAGAGGTGATGCACTGTTGACAAAGCCAGCACAAGTTTCCCAGGTTTAGGAATGACACAGCTTGTTGTAGAATTAATTAAAAACAGACTGATGTAAATGTTGCTTTTTTTCTTGCTTTCATAAACTCCTGAATGTCAGGCTTGTTGCTTTGTAATGTTCCAGTGCCCATGAAACCATTAGCAAGTAAGACTTCTGCTGGAGTCACAGATGTACAGAGTTGGTACCAACAAGACAAGCTCTTTCACCATTTGCACAACCTGTCCTGTGTGTGTGTGTGTGTGTGTGTATGTGTGCACGCGTGCGTGCATGCACGTATGGACATGTTTATTTATTTACTGAAAGAGTGAAAACCTATTACTTTGTACCCTGTGGGGTCATGGATGGAGAGACGGAAGGAGGGAGGAAGGGATGCAAGAATGTGGGAATGAAAGTAAGGGAGCTGAAGTTTCTTTAAAATCTCTAAAACTTCTGACATCGTCATGAAACGCAGTAAACAGTAAAACCCGATAGAAGCTTGAACCTGTGGTGAAATTCACACACACTCTTCTTTTGAGGGACCAACAGAGTGGGAACAGGAGGATCCTTAGAAGCTTTCCGCTTTCCTCACATGCCGTGACACAAGGGGAACAGGTCAAATTAAAATCATAGCACAGATCAAATCACAATGTGAGGAAACCTGACCCAGCAATGAACTGTAGATGGAATCCCAACAGAGCCAGCCCCCTTTGTTATGGAATGTGGGTGGGTAGAGCATGCAGACTCACTTTAGCACCCTATAACATACTGACATGGAAAATAAAGTCGCATATATAAGGAATCATCGAGACTCTGTTCAGTTCATTTTGATATAGTGCCTTTCACAACACTGTTGGCCCAAGGCACTTAACAGTAAAGTTCAGTACGACACTGTTTTCAAGACTGGAGAGTTTTATTCATCACATGTACAACAGAGGTATGCAATGAAATGCAGTTCACTAAGCAGGAACGTAAAGAACAGAACATGAAAAACATTTTCGCTGGACAACAAAACAACGGCAAATACCCAGGATAAACCATGGGAATTCAAAAATGAAGAACAGATGTGAAATGTACTAATATATACAATGGATGATATACAATAAGTGTTTGTAGTGGAAGAAATATTAAGATGCAGCTATATGGGCAGGGGGCACAATGGCTCACACCTGCATTGGTTGTGGGTTTGATTCCCACCTCCACTTTGTGGGTGTGGAGTTTGCATGCTCTCCCTGTGGCTTGCGAGTGTCCTCCAGGTGCTCTCCTAAAAGCAACACTTATCAGCTGGTCCCTTCTGCCCACAAATCCCAAAGATGCACATCAAGTCCAGAAGAGAAAATGAGCATTTATGTCTTTTGTGTTGTCTCTCTGAGGACAGATAAATAAATGATGATCCTAATGCACTCCTGACTTCCCAAAGCCCCCTCCTCTACATTACAGCCTCCTCCATGAAGTCACTATCCTCTGTCACTGTGTGGTCCATGCATATACCCAGTTGTATGGTCTCTCTCCTCCCCTTGGTACTCTGCATCCCTCTCCCGAAAGGGGTCTTGGTGTCTTTAAATTGTCAGTTGTTTGTGACTACAATGTCATGACATCCTGCCCAAGTGCTGGCCTTTGTAAATGCTGTCCTGTGCTGCTTCCTGGGATACGCTCCTGGACCCCCACTACCCTACATAGGATGAAGCAGTTTAGAAAATGGATGGATGGATGGAACTTGGTTACCGGTACAGCTACTGGTGATTTTAAATATCAGTATCAGTGTGCTCGGAAAAGCCTGCTATGCCCAGTGTGGAGTTTCTCTCCCAGGTTCAATTGCATGTTGTTTTGGTGGATTTGTGACTCTAATAAGGCCTCAGAGTGTGTATGCCCAACCTCCATTGTACTTGGTCTCCAGGTAGCACGATATTAGTAGGAAATGTTTCTTTTGAAGACTTCTTGTTGTGTTGTTGTTGTTGTTGTTTAGTCACGCAGTCGTGTCCGACTCTTCGCGACTCCATGGACCACAGCACGCCAGGCCG
>JAACJT020000034.1:27733533-27745712 GCA_009936485.2 Gymnarchus niloticus
TAAAGCCTCCTCAGACAGCCATTTTGCTTTCTTGTTTTTCTTTTTCTTGGGGATGTGTTTTGTTGCTGCCTCTTGCAGAATGTCTTGTTATGTAGCCTGGTCATATGAATGATTCCCAGTGGGCAGAATGTTAAAGTGAGACGTTGCCTTTGGCAGAATCATTCCTCTGGTTCACGTTCTGTTCCAGCTGCAAGATTAAACCTGCGCCAAAAACCAGAGGACAGGATGTGTTGTGAACCACAGCCGTTCGTTCCTGTAATGTGACTGCCACCTCAATTCATATTGTGCAAGAGCACAGAGCTGCAAGGAATTTTTTTTTTCAATCAATTTAAAATATCACTGTGTTTAAAACAATACAATAGTTAATAATAATAATTAGAACTGGGTTGCCAGGTAATAATTAAATAAATTAAACATTCAGACAGTAGAAATCGGCACGTTCTCATTAAACCCATGAAACACTACCCAGGCTTAAAATCCACTAAAAGGGACATAACCAGAGCTGCAAGGAAAATGAATTCTAATAACAGTCATTTCTAAGAAAATACACTATAATAAGCTTGCTGGTGAAACATCCATCCATTTTCAAAACCACGTAATCCCATTCAGGGTTGCGGGGGGGCCTGGAGCCTATCCCAAGCAGCATTAGGACACAAGGCGGGGGATACCTTGGATGGGGTGCTAACTCATCAAAGGGCACAATCTCACACACTATGGACAATTTAGCCATGTCATTTAGCCTTCATTACCCACCAGTCCCAATCAATATTTCCCATGATGCTTTGTACATTTTTTCCCTCCAAGTACTTTTGTGGTGGTGATTTTACATTAATTATGTATCACACTGTGAGAGCACAACAAATGATGAAGGAATGGGGTTTGTTAGTACTGGGCAAGTGGGAGCATTAGTGGAGAGAGGAGTCTTGATTACTGTGCAGGGGCGCCTGATAATTACTCAGGGACGTTTGGTCATTATGTAGGAGTTCTTGGCTGTTACTTGGGGTACTCAATGAATAGATCCACTGTGTGATCCTGGAGATCAATATTGTAATACCTGGAGGTTTCATACCTGGAGGACCCAAGTAACACTTTGGCAGATGATGTGAGCTGCAAATGCACTGATGCATTTATATCCCATGAGCGACGGATGCCCAGTGGAGTCCAGTCTGATATCGTACCTGTCCTGGAGTCCATATCAGAGCCCCGGAACTTCCCAGATGTGAGGATAACCTCCCGGTCACATAGGCCTCTCTGTTTACACACCATCTGGCCACATGGAGTCATTAGGCTGTCCAGCATCAGTAGTCCATCCATCTGCTAAACTTCTGTCAGACATCACAGCTGTTACAGCTCCAGGGTTTCTAAGGGGGGCACTGTTGCCTCACACCCCCATGGCTGGGTGTTCAAACCCCTCCTCTGCTCAGTGTATGTGAAGTTTGGAAGTTCTGGTGGGTTTGGAATCCCTGTGGACTGAAAGAGTTTGAGAACCACTGGGGTATGTGGTCAGGAGATTGGTTGTTGCTTGAATTACCATTATAATAATATATAATTATTGCCATTACTACGAGAAGGAGCACGAAAAGAGACTGAAGGTTTTATAAAATGGTAATTAAAGGAAAAAAAAAAACTGGTCTTTGCTGTCCTCTGGTGTTAGTTATGGGTTGATGCTAACTGAAGCGCAGCCAAGTTGAAAGTATTTTGATATGATTGCTTTTTGCGTCTTTTGGGGACCACCTTAAATGATGATGATGATGCTGATGAGTATTGTTCTTGCTTCCTGGGTTCCGCTGAACAGTTACTGGAGGTCCTCCGGTTCGTCAATTGACGAAGTGCCGGTATTATCATACGATTCACGCAGCATGATGAATAAAGGGCAAAGCAGCCCGGCCGGAGTCAAAATGTTCAAGGTGGATTCCTTTCCCGGTCGGAGCCAAAAATATTCTAAGGGACCTTCCCCCCGGTCGAAATTAAAAATATTTGAGGCGACCGCCCCCACGGTCGGAGCCAAAAATATTCAAGGGGACCCTCCAAGTTCTTAGTTATTTATGTGGTTGAGGGTCCATGGGGCCAATAAAGGTTGAAAAACCTTGATAGAATAAATGGAAAATTAGTGATGGCAAATTCGAAACGAGGTTTCGGAACGTCGTACTGAAACGACGATATCACGTGACTACGGTGAACGGGGCGTCATTATGTCATTATGCAAGTGTTTCGGAACCTTCCAACTGTTCTGATGGATATCGAACCCAAAGGAAACGCAACGGAACGACCTAAGATTAAAATATTTGAGGTATAATTCCAGAACAAACTCAAATAAAAATTGCAAAACTTTATCTCATCTCTTTCACCCTCTACACAGGCACCCCCTCAAATACTAATTATAATAAAATATCCCTTTATAGATATCATAATATAAATCAAAATATAAAACATATGACAACATACACTGACATATATAGGTAATAGTTGAATAAAAAATTAGACAACATACCCAAGATAATGTTTTCATTGCACATCACCATTTATTGTTTTTTTTAATAACATTTATTAAACATTTTCAAACAAACAAGACAGGCATCATCTCTCTTCAACATATACGACAAAAGTTCCAAACAGCAAAAACAATAAATTTGATTTTTCTTTCTTTTATTTATCTAAAATTAAACTTAAATGGGTCTAAGTAATATAAAACTCAAATAACATAAGTTTTAAGGCACTCTTCTTTTTCAGTCTTTTCAAGGATTGAAAAAAAACTGAATCATTTTTAAAAGCTAGAAAACCATGTATTTATTGAATTAGTTTATTCGCAACGATTCAGGCGTTTGGCCACTAGATGTCACTGTGGAGGGAAGTTTCGAACATTCCGAAATTTCGGATCTGTTTTCGAACAATCGTTTCAGTCGATTCGATCTCTCGAACGTTCTGTTTTCGCCGCCACTATGGAAATTTTATACGTTTATTTTCTGTTACAAAATCGGTGTTAACAAAAAAAATCACGTGAAAATTAATTTTATCAGCGAAAATACAGGCTGTGTCGTCTCTGAATTCCGTCCATTATGAATTCAGTGTCTAAAAACTATATAAAAAACAATTAGTACAGCTCACCACATATAATACAATGAATCTAATAATAATAAAAATAAATTTCCATCCTTCGAGGTCAAGTTCTTAGCAAAGTGACTTTGCTGTGTCTGTTCATATGTTTTATTATTATTATTATTATTATTATTATTATTATTTCTGTTCATATGTTGGGGCTTTTAAAAGAATGAGTGATATCACAGGCGTGGCTTGTCCAATCGGAGATAACTACGAACCGGCATGTCTATTGCTGCAGCCCGAGCCAATGAGAAAGAGGGTTCAACCAGGAGCCGTCCAATCAGCGCCGTTGATAGGAGTAGGTCCCTCTAAGGTGTACTGTATTGTCGGTCATTGGTGTTCAAGCGGCGATGATGTGTAATATTAGAAAACGGGAGGTGTGAGACAGTAGGGTGGAATAGAATAATCTTGTAATTGCCACGAAGGATTTAAAATATTACAGGTAACATCATAATCTGTCATTCTCCGATGCTTTCGTGCATGTCCTTCTTACCGGAAGTGTGACCATTTCATGAAGCTTTCGGTGTCTGTATGATGTAATTTATTAGTATTTGACGCCTCTTTTAAACGCGGTTCACTGGACTCTGCCATGGCTCTCTCTGTCCACCCAGCGAAGCGTATGTCGACGGTGGCATTAGAGAGAGACCTGCGTCTTCTGTATACAGCTTTCATAGGTTTAGTACGGGGAATGTAAATGTATGTCAATCCCAGCAGTCAATCCCAATCCCGGTCGCTGTTGGGGAATTGGATTCCCGGTGGAGTTTCAGCCAAGATGTTTTAATGATTCAGGCCTACTGTATGGTGGAAATGAATGGCTTGGAGTTGTACAGCCTTACCTTCATACCCCTTTCACCTTACAGCTGTGGAGCATGTCTCCTCCACCAAGAGCAGTAGGAATGGCAGCTGGAGGAAGAGGAGAAGCAGCAGGATGGGCTTAATCACTGCGCTGGAGGTGTGGCGTTATGCCAGCGGCCGGGCACTATGCAGCTGGGGGCCCTTGCTTTTCCTGCTCCTGGGCTCTCTGCTGGCCCTGCTGCTGCCCCTGGTTGGGGTGGAGGAGCAGTGCTGTGCCACCCTAAGGGGTCTGGCCCTCCTAGGCTGCCAGCTGTGGGGTGGGGTGTTCCAGCACAGCAGCCACTCCACCAGCCTCACTGTCCACAGCACGGTCTTTGATCTGCTGCCCCTTAAGCCCAAACCCAGTGCAGGTGAGACGACTGGATCGGAGGCAGAGCCGAGCCAGGTTGCGTGCCAGGTTTCACAGTACATTTTAAGTGGAGCGTTCTTTTACACCATGATAGCTTCAGTGGCACATCAGAATTTGTAGCCACACCTCTGCCAGGAAATGTGTTCAGTTTGGGGAGGGTACGGTGGTCTCAGAGGTCATCTCTGGTGTGTTGCAGAGAACAAGATTGAGGCCAAGGCAGCTCTTCAGCAGGCTCTGAAGATGAAGAAGCAGGGCAAGCGGGAGAAGGCTCGCAAGCTGCTGCTGCATGCGCTCAACATGAACCCAGATTTTGTAGAAGCTCTAACAGAGCTGGGCACCATCCTGGAGGAGGAGAAGGACGTTATCCAGGCAGACCACCTCTACTCCAAGGCCCTGGCCATCTCCCCTTGCAACGAGAAGGCCCTGGTGAGCCGGGACCGAACACTGCCCCTAGTGGCTGAGATCGACCAGTGCCATTTCAGTGTCATTGACAGCAAGGTGCGTCGCCTGATGTCCATCCCCAAGGGCAACTCAGCGCTGCGGCGTGTGATGGAGGAGACTTATTACCACCATATCTACCACACGGTGGCCATTGAGGGCAACACGCTGACGCTGTCGGAGATCCGGCACATTATTGAGACGCGCTACGCCGTGCCCGGGAAAAGCCTGCAGGAGCAGAACGAGGTGATCGGGGTGGATTCTGCCATGTCTTACATCAACGGTACCCTGCTGTCGCGAGTGGGCTCCATCACCATAGACGACATCCTGGAGATCCACCGGCGCGTGCTGGGCCACGCGGACCCTGTGGAGGCGGGCCGGCTGAGGAGCACGCAGGTGTTCGTGGGCCACCACATCCCGCCCCATCCCCATGACCTGGAGTGGCACATGAATGAGCTGGTGCAGTGGCTGAACTCGGAGGAGGCCTTCAGCCTGCACCCGGTGGAGGTCGCCGCCCTGGCTCACTACAAGCTGGTGTACGTGCACCCCTTTGCTGACGGCAACGGCCGTACGTCCCGCCTGCTCATGAACCTGGTGCTCATGCAGGCTCGCTACCCTCCCATCACCATCCGCAAGGAGCAGCGGGCTGAGTACTACGGTGCACTGGACGTGGCCAATGAGGGAGATGTACGTCCCTTCATCCGCTTCGTGGCTAAGTGTACGGAGAACACCCTGGACACGCTGCTCATTGCCAGCACTGAGTATGCGGTGGGCTTGCCGGGGGCGGGGCACCAGCCTCGCAGGGACTGTGGAAACACCATCACTGTGCATAACTGAGAGTGCTGTGCACCTGCCACTCACCTGGAATTGTTGCAGATTGGCTGAATGAATATAGGTAGATGGACAGCAGTATTTGTCATGTAAATATAATTTTCAGAAGGACCATTTCTGTGTCGCATAATACCTTGTACCTAGTCCCACTGCAAGAAGCCTGTGTGGAAATTAATTAGGCCAGTTAATTAGGCTAGTTAATTAGGCTCTTTTTGCATGTGGGGTAATATTTGGAAGATCTGTGATCTAAAAGTAGTTGTACTAATGAAATAAATGTTAAAGATTGAATAAATTTACCATGAATCCCCCTGCAGTGAGGGGATATCATGGTACAGCTCTTTATTCCATAAGGTCTGCTTCGGTTTGTGTACTGATCAGGTGTTGTGCTGGCAGTGTAGTCCCACTAAAGAAGGGGTTTGACCTGAACTGCTGCAGTAATGGGTAAAACTGTCAGCACATTTCACCCCACCCACTCCCTGAGGAGCCATTAAAAATTAGCCATTTAATTGCTTTTAATGAAGCATTTAGGCGCAAAAAAATTATACACTTTTAGATGAACAACCGAAGGGTAAATTGCTAGAAAAAGAACATGAAATAATTACACACACAGTCCTTATACATCTTTTCATAAAACAAAAGATTTAGGTAAAAGGCTTCCAGTACATTTTCAAACATTCAAAGACCAAAATACTCAACATATTAACAAAAAATAAACTTTTAAATTTTGTACAATTTATCACCTTTAATAATGAACATCAAATACATAACTTCTTTAAAACACATTCTCTTTACTAAAATTAGGCCACTGTGGTGATACGTCACTAGATTTAGCTAAATGTTGTCCTTTTTGTCTCTTAAAACATACAAATGCTATAGAAAACTATGGCCAACCACTTGGGATGTGAACACTGAACACCTGAGCCAAAAAAAAAAAAAAAGAAAATGCTCGGTGATGCTAGTATACAAGGAATTATCAGGGTAAACACCTACAAAGTATGCTTCAGACAGTTCTGGGTAAATAAAACAAACAAAAACAAAACTGTAAATGGTTCACGTATCCAAAATCTATGCACTCATTCCCCATCTGAGGTTATTAGGTTGGGGGAGGGGGCTCCACGTTCCACCGTCACAAGCGGACAGCTGAAGCATAAAACTCACGGTCACAGACATAGCGAACTTCTGTACAGGTTAAGAAGGGTCAGCTGGCAGGAGGTTCTCGTTTGCGATATACAGCTGCATAGATTTCACAAGGGCTGGGTCTGCAAATGGTAGCCGAGGGACAACTAGGTACTGTCCCTGTTAACGAAAAAATAAATCACCATCACACCTTCGCCTGGTCCCCAGCCGTGCCTCCAAAATTTGTCGGTTTCACAGTGTTAACTTGTAACCCATCCTTTTATGGCTATTTCTGAGAGGCCTACAAGTAAGGCGGCATTACGTGCAGTGCAGAAATGAAGTGGAATCGGTGGAACGGTGGGATTAGCGGTTCAGTGATGCTCACGAGGGAAAGAAAAAAAAAAAAAAAAAATGCATATGCGGGGGGACGGGGGTACAATCCCAAATCCTGCTGTTTCGTTTTTAATGTAAACGCCCTCAATGTGAGAGATGGTCATCATCAGCCTTTAAAAGCAGACCACTAGGACTTAAAACACACACAAGCTCACAGTCTGAACAACCACTACCAAAGTCTAAAATTAAAGTTAACGTGCGGAATGTCCACTGTACTGCAGCCCTGTTCGTGTGCCACTCTGTGGGATCTTAAGGAATCCAAATTTGACTTAGGGGCAGGGGGCACAAGGAGCACATGGGGTCAGGGTGCATCTGGGATTGCAAATGAGTTTGTAGGAGAGCAGCCCGGGAAGGGTATTCAGGGAAGCAGAGAAAGGGAGTCTGAAGCTGCCGTAACCCCCCACACTGGCACAAAGCCTCCAGGTTCCACACTTAAAGGTACAACAGGCTCACCAGCACGTTCAACAAAACTCAGACCATATTTAGACCAAGTGCAAGACAGATGGCCAACCAGTCACTGTTCTGTACAGCGTATAATACATTTATAATCAATAAAACGGAAGCTTTTGCATATATCCTAAAAAAAAAAAAAAGCAAAACATCTCAAAATAACAAAGCCCTAACCCTAAAGACATCCTTCCCAAAGCCCCTGATCTGGAGGGAACGCATCTTAAGTAGCGGAGGTGTGGCACATTCTACACACTTCATTTTCATAAAACCAGCAAATAAAAGAACAGCTATTTCCCAGGCCAGACTAACATCCAAACGGACTGGCTGATTCCCATACGTTTGGGGATGGGGGGAGCCCTGGTTTATTAAGGCGTTTGCTTACAAGGTAGGCCACATAATATTTACAGCTAAATTACATATTTATACATTTTTTTTTTAGTCATTTTTCTTTTAAGGACACAAAATGGTTTCCAGTAAAAAGGCAGTTATTTCTCTCATTCACTCCACAAATTCACACCAGTCATTTCTTAAGCAGGAGCCTGGCGAAATCGGCGTTGGACAGGGACTTAGCCTGCATATCTAACCCAGATCTGCCTGCCGTAGCAGCCGTGGCATTCTGCACGGTTCCATTCTCGGCCTTCGACTCCAGACCTGTCTGTCTGTGCAGAGACCGTGGCAGCATGGAGAGCTGGGTGCGGCCCTTGCCCCTCCTGTAAGACATGCGGGGCAGGGTGGGGGTGGGAGGGCAATTAAACACCATCTTCTGCCATTCAACTGGGACTCATGATTTCCTAGGATTTAGAACAAAGAAACCCTGAAATAGCAAATCTATGAATTTAAGATCGTCATAGATGACTGAGTATCAATATCTCCTAAACCAGTATGCTCTCCTTCAGCTGCTTCCCCCTGGCAGACGACTCAGATCACTAAACACCAAAGCAACACACGTCTGTAAGCTTTGTTCTCAGTGCCTGACTCAACAGTTCCACTTACCGCTAATCAATGATAGCCAACAACACGACATTCACACTGCCTTAAAGTTTACTTTCTCATCAGTATAGACCCCGATGATCTATTTGCATGTTGTAATTACACACTTCAGACGTTAATGTCCAGCACTGTGTGTATGAAGAATGTTGTCTATATTGCAGCCATGTCAACTTCTAGCATTGGACAGTTTAAACTTGTACAAACTTCTGTTTTTATCACCTACCTTCTCTGCTGTACATCTTGTGCCTTGTATTTATTTTTTTTTTGTCCATTCTATGTCTATTTCTTAATCAACTATGCCATGATGTCTGTAATTGTAACAAGCTGTACCAACACAAATTTCCAGCAGCCTCGGTTGTGTGACAATAATCTTAATATGAAACATCACACACACACACACACACACACACACACACACACACACACACACACTTACGATCCATAGACTTGACGTGGCATCATGAAGGCCGGCCCCTTGCCAGAGTCTGGTTTTTCAGTCACGTTCCGGCGCGGCGGGTTGCTGATGGCCACAGTCAGGGTGTGACCCAGCAGAACCATCCCGTCCATCTTCAGCACAGCATGGGAGGCCTGCGCCTCATCCTCAAACTCTACGTATGCCAGGCCCTGACCAAGAGACACAAGCACCTCAAGTCTTGCCAGAACACCCGAGTCAACCAGTTATAAAACCTCTCACTATCAGCACAAGTGATTCAATTCTGGATTTAAGATCTCAATTACAGGCTTGAAGTCAATTATATTAATCAGAATGTTTGTGGGTTTCCAAGGAGAAATTTCAGGAACTTGAGGCTCTCCAGCTCTCTGTAAGGGCCGACCTGGCGTGGCATTAAGTTAACTTGGCTTACCTTGGGCTTCCCAGAGCGGTTGGTGACCAGGCGGACGTCTTTCACTGTCCCGTGTTCTTTACACACGTCCTCCAGCTGCTCCTTGGTGCAGGCGAATGGAAGCCCAGATATGAAGATCTTGTGTTTCTCCAGAGTTGTGCTGTACTTGAAAACCTGAGAGTAGAACTGGTGGAATCACAAAAAGCCAGACAACTTCACCGAAACCACCACCTCACCCCGACCACCCGGCATCCTTCACAACCCTTGCAGTTACCTTGAAGTTCGGGTTCTTATTCTTATCCACACAAGGGGAAACAAACATGGGCCTTCCCTCCACTTCCTGGCGGTCCAGCTTCAGGGCCTGTGGCACCGATGTCTGGTCCTCGAACTGCACGTAGCAGTACCCCCTGAAGGTGCCCTTGCTATTATAGACAGGGCGGACCTGCTGGATTTGACCACAGCTCTGAAAGAGGTCCCTCAGCTTCTTCTCAGGCTCCTCCATGTTGAAGGCGAGGTTGCTGATGAACACGCTTGCTTGGTCGTCCCGTTGATCCTGCGTGGTGTCCTGCTCCTTGCGGGCTGCCTCAGCCATGGCCCGCGCCTCCTTCCTGTTGCCAGATGGAGGTGCCGCCTTCGTGGCCTTCAGTCCCACGTGGCCTCCCTCCGTCTCCATAAGCTCCTCCACACCTCCCTCGCTCTCTCTGTGCTCCCGCTCCGATCGGTGTTTCTTTGCAGGTTGTTCTGAAACCAGACATCAGGGGGAGAGCTGGGATTGACATGTGACACTCAGGGAAGGAACCTAAGTGGGGACGATGGCCACATGTCAAAGAGGAGGAGAGTTAGCCTGCTAGCATAGCAGCATGATGCTCAAGGACATGCCCAGGCCACTAAAATACTCAAGTTACTCAACTTGACTTGAAAGACTTTAGAAAAATATATAAATCAGTAGAATGACAGGAAGTTTTAGAACATTAACCTGGAGTTAAGATACTGTTGGGTAGGGATACTCACCAGATTCGTGGGCCCAGTCTTCCCCTTCATCCTCCTCTTCCTCAGCCTTCCTCTTCTCTCCCGCACGGCCCGCCTTCTGCGCCGCCTTCTTCTGGGCCTTCTTCTCAGCCTTGGCCTTCTTGCGCTGCTCCACTCGCTCCTCCTCCTGCTGAGCCAACATGGCCTCCTTCTCAGCCGCCTGTAGGAGAGAGGGCATCACGTGGGCCGGCCAGCTCACCAAGGCCCAAGGTCACAGGAGGACGGACAGAGGGAGGCTCACTTTGGCCCGCTGCTCGTGGACCCGGGTCAGCCGAGTCTCCGTCTTCTGCACTGCCACATCCCAGTCCTCCAGGGAGCCTGAGGCCCAAGCAGATGGAGAAGGAACATTTCAGAACCTTCTGCAGCGACGCCCCACAGCACCAACTCACTCCAATAAAATTCATCAGCACCACATCAGCAAAAATCGGACTCACCCTCCACCCTCTCAAATGTGAGCAGAACCTCACACACATGCTCGGGGTAGTCCGCTGTGCACTGCACTGCCCGGTGCAGGGCCTTCCGGCAGTGGCTCACATCACCGTACGACCTGCCAGAGAGGTGTATTCGTGAGCCGCCCAGTCTGCCACCCCAGGAGCCATGGACGGCTGCCCCGAGAGCCGCTCTCACCGTTCCAGATGGTAATACTCCAGCCACATGTTGGCATACTTGGCGTTCCCTTTCGTCATGATGCTGTCCCACAGTTCCCGGGCCTTCTGCATGTTCCGGCAGTGCAGAGCCTAGCAGCAGAAAACGGTACTCGTTAATGTACCCATCATGTAATGGGGGACAGATTAATCAAACTAAACAGCTCACAGGAGGCATCTACACGTTTTAATCCTACTTCTGAATTCCTGTCAGCCTATGTAATGTTGCCATCTGAACTAGACCAGTGCTAAATCTAAAAATCAACACACCACTAGCTGGCTTGGGAGGCACCAATAATCCAGTCTCTTTAAGCAAAGAGGCAGAATCCAACTCAAGCCACAAGGGGGCAGTCTCACCTCTATCCGTGCCCAGATCTGCATTATGGTACAGGATGGATCTCCACTTTCACTAAAGCCTGGGAAAGGGTGGAGGCATTTTTTTTTTAGTTCAAAACAATAGAGCATTTCAAAAACAAAAGGCTGGAACAGAAGTTTAATATAAATCAGATCTAATGAAAGGTGGGAAGTGTAGACTTTAAGGCTGGGCAGGAGTACATTTATGTAAAGGACTGCATTCGTGGTCTGCAGGTAGAGGGTTTAAACCACAGAGCCACCATTTTCTTCCGGGTCCTGAGGACAAGGCCGTGAGTGGACAGACGGCCCCGATCAGCTGAAACACGTACGCTCTTCCACGTCCTGCTTCATGTAGTCCAGGGCTCGGGTGAAGGCCGCTCTCAGCTCCTCCAGCTCTCGGCTGGACTCTGAAAGGAGAAGACTCATGGGTGCCCAAAACGAGATGCTTCCCTCGATTCCTCTCCTGAGGTCCGGGCAAAGCCTCCTCACCTTTGGTGAAATCCACACGCCTCCTCAGGTAATCCAGGAAGGCTTGCCAAATGTCCACGTAATCAGTGGCCTGAATGAACCCAGCGTTCAGGGCCTTTTCGAAGACATCTGGGGGGAAGAGGGTTCCAGAAGGGTCTACATAAGGCACCGTGCCTTTAACAGCCAACCTACTCAAAACATGCCAGCAATCGATGGAGTTCCCTTTGAGTGCCACATAAGCATGGCACTGTTTTTCCATAGTGTTTTAGTTGGCTGTTAAAGCTTTAGCTCAATTAAATGTTCATTAATTATAGTAATTCA
>JAACJT020000034.1:27752905-27779456 GCA_009936485.2 Gymnarchus niloticus
TTGGCGAAGGTGGATGAGTTTAAATACTTGGGGTCAACAGTTCAGAGTAACGGGGAGTGCGGAAAAGAGGTGAAGAGAGTGCAGGCAGGGTAGAGTGGGTGGAGAAGAGTGTCAGGAGTGATTTGTGAGTTATCAGTAAGAGTGAAAGGGAAGGTCTACAAGACGGTAGTGAGACCAGCTATGTTATATGGGCTGGAGACGGCACTGACGAAAAGACAGGAGGCAGAGCTGGAGGTGGCAGAGTTGGCAGAGTTAAAGATGTTAAGATTTGCATTGGGTGTGATGAGGATGGACAGGATTAGGAATGAGTACATTAGAGGGTCAGCTCAGGTTGGACAGTTTGGAGACAAAGCCAGAGAGGCGAGATTGCGCTGGTTTGGACATGTACAGAGGAGATAGGCTGGATATATTAGGAGAAGGATGCTGAAGATGGGGCTGCTGGAAAAGTGGAAGGCCAAAAAGGAGGTTTATGGAAGTGGTGAGAGAGGACATGCAGGTGGTTAGCTAATCCAGATCTCGTATTAAACTTCTGATAATATACATCTTCACAGGCAGATACATAAATAGATCCGGATAAGGGTGGGTGGTGTGGTCTCTTCAAAGCCAAAAACACAGTAGAACTGATTTTACACTTCACATGTTCTTATGATTCCATCACCGAGGTGACAAAGAATGTGTTTATTCAGACGTATGTTTACCAAAGTAATAACCATACGAATAACCAAAGAATCCATACTTTGGTGTTATGAACTAAATCAATGAAGAATAACTAAATACCAAAGGATTCCATCTAAATCATAACAGTCTGAGAGTATGATAATCCACTGAAATATTTATCTAATATATAGGTCAGCTTAGTTGTCCAAAAACTCATTCCAAATTGTGTTGGAATATCTTCCCGTGATGGATTCTGTATTACCGGATAATCGAGGTTGTTATTAGTGTGAAAGCCTCATGTACTTATTTTCTTAATCGTTATTGCTTTTCTATGTAAAATGATATCCCACGTTTTCCCCAATGTAACTAACGACGAAAGGCCAAAGAATTATAGTAAATAAACAAGAGGGAACAATTAATTTTTAATCAATATCCATGATATTGAATCTCCTATGTGACATTCCTTGCATTCTTTAATTGTACTGCAGCTTTGTTTTGGTGCTAGCTGGCAGCTTTTATAAAGACAAGTTTTTTGTGGTTTTTTTTTTTACAAAACTCTTCATAGAAACATTACATTTGTAGCTGAGTGATTAAATCAAATGCTGCATGATTTGTCTAGTGCTGTACTGTGGTTCCCAAACTTTTTCTGCAGAAAATTCCTTCATGATATTGTGTTCTTTCTCTGTGCCTTAAAAAGCCAATTCAGATCGTTAAAATTTTTATGATAAACAGCAATGATTCTCATTTTTTGTTAGTTGCGTAATTTCAGCCTCTTCTGGGTCAAGAGTGCTGAGCTGGGGCCACTCTCTGGTTCCTCTGCAAAACCGTCTTCAGGAGCAGGAGCAGCAGGATCAGAGCCAGACCCACTATTACACACAGCGTGGCCAGCATAGCCACAATAGCACTGGACTCTTGCAGCCGGACAGACCAGAGCGTGGTCGTGGGCGGTGGGCCTAACTTGTCTGTGGGAAGAGTGGCACTGGTGGGCCCTATGGCGGCACTGCCAGCATCCAGGGACATGTCCACATATGTGGTGTCTCTGTGGGGAACTGATCTGTCCATGTTAGGGACAGGAGCTGGGGTGGAGTTCAGTGACAAGCAGTCCTTGTAGCTTAGCTCCTCCAGCACGTAGCGTTTGACCGGGAGTTGGGCACCCAAGAAATTTTGACTTGCACGCCGGTTGTGATCACCAGTCGTGGTGGGTGTTTCTGGCACTTGGACTGTTTGTCTAAAGGATGCCAAGAACAGCCTTGGCGTGGCGGAGGACAAATGCGTCTCCACTGACTCCATCTCAGCGTGGAGGACACCGACGTGACTTTTTGACGCTTTGTCAGGAGCAGAGCTTGTATCCGGGGGAACACCGGTTTCGTTTGGCTTCAGGACCCAGGGGCAGATGGCTGCTACAGACAGAGTGAGGAGCAAGCGGTGGGAGAAATTGACAGGGGCAGCACAGACCAGGTCAGTGGCCATCTTCTGCCTGCCGTCCAGGAGCCACCTGTACAGGTACAGAATGTTGCACTCACACACCCAGAGGTTGTCGGCCAGGGTGACAGTTCGCAGGTGGGGCAGGGCGTCGAAAGCCCCCACGGGCACCGACTTCAGGCAGTTGCCGTCAACCTTCAGCACCTGCAGGTTCACAAGGGGAGCCAGAGACGTAAGGTCCAGAGAAGAGACGCAGTTAGCAGACAGGTCCAGGTGGACCAGAGAGGATGGGAGAGAGGATGGAAGATCCAACAGGCAGTTCCCCTTCAGGCTCAGAATCCGCAGGCTTGTCAGTCTCAGGAAAGTGCCGGCCTGGATGAAACGGATGCGATTTTCCTCCAGGTCCAGCCTGGTGAGGTTAACCAATTGCCTGAAGCCTCCTGATGTCAGGTAGGTGATGCGGTTCTCTCTCAGCTGCAGAGACTGCAGGCTGGGAGGTAGGCCGCGGGGGAAGCGGGGCAGTCGGTTGTGGCCAAGGCTCAACTCCCGGAGGTCGTAGAAGGGTCGGAGCAGGTGGTCTACATCGCACAGCTGGTTGTGGGCCATAGACAGGATGGATGTGCTGAGGGGAATGGCTTGTGGCAGGGTCTGAAGGTCCAGGAATTCACAGAGGACCAGAGACCCTGGGCCTGAGCAGCAGCATCCAGGAGGGCAGATGGACTCCAGCAGGGAAACTGGAGGAGCCACAAGGACCAGAAGAAGCAGCCATAGGTACCTGGGCATCACTTACGCTTACTGTCAGGGGACAGAGCCAGGCCACTGAGGAGTCACAGGCACCCATTCCCAGTCTTCAGGATGCCGATGCCCTCAGAAACATTTGGATAACTGCAGGACAGAAGCAGCTCAATTTTATTTTTATCAGTTTAATGTGCACAGAAAGTCATATGATCGTCCGTTTACAGTCTGAACACGCCGAAATCTAAAATATACAACTCTGTAAAATGCATCTAGAGAAAACACAGCTTGGCGTTATATTCCTCCAAAAGCATATAGGCTTGAGTAATAACATTACTTAATCGTTTTTAAAAATTAAAAAAAAAGACATAAAGCAGCCCTTACCACCTTGCTCGTGTTCAGTTATTTTACCCCAAATTTTAAAAATCGTGCCCGGAATGTGTCTCGGGAAAATAGTGTAGAAACCAGCTAGCTTCCACAATTGACGAGGAGGCATCAAAGTTTAATGGCGCCTAAAAGTATTCAGTTACTTGCTGTGTATCTTCAACTGATGCGGTGTCCTCGTCCCGATAAGATCAACGGTAAGATGTTCCCTGAGGGCGAAAAACATTGTAATCACAATCGCTAAGAAATGCTCAGAATATCCCATCATCACTTCAGGCAGAGATTCGGTTTATTTGTAGTCTGACAAATAAAGGTATGTGCTTGAGGGGAGTGTATTTCAGATGGGAAACGTCGAATAATCGATCATTTCTTCGACTGCCCGAAAGTGAGCGCCAAGTCGGCAGCCTGCGTTCGCCGTGTATTCGGTAATTATTTAGCGCCTTCTGAACATAGGAACACGGAATCTGAGCCCGAAGCAAGCCGGGGCTCAGCTTTCAGCTGCTGGCTTCTCTGTTCAGCAGCAGACTTTTCACTTTGCATCTTTGACATCTGAAATTGAGACCGTCTCTCCAACCTGCTCTGCTTCGGTCCGGCGAACTTTCCCGCCTCTGAGCATTGAGAGCTACTGTACATGCACCGTCTAGTTCTGACACAAACAAGGGCAAAAATAACCAGAAGATGAACGAACTATTAATTAAAAATGCACATAGGCCTATTTAACACTGCTTATCTATAAAAAAAAAAAAAAAAAAACGTGAACTTGAAACACGCGTTCCAGATCTTTGTCATTTAAGAAATAAGATCATCGATAACCTTTAATATTTTAGTGATTCGTTGTACAGCGTTAACTTTTGCACTTACCAGGTCTTCTTTGCTGGTAGGTCTTCCAAAGCAGCACATGCACGCATCACTCAGACTCTACTATCAATTCAATTCCACAGCTCCCCGTGAATTTTCTTACCCACCACCGGTGACAGTTAACCGGCGCGCATATGACGTTACTTGACACGGGATGACTAACTAACTTTAATCAATAAAGTATTTCCCCGACAAGATAACAGGACAACTAAAACCATACCTATACAGCACTATTGTCAAGGAGCTTTGATGCGACAGGTGCAGATACTGCAGTCACTCAAGCCAGTATAGCCACAAGAGGGCAGGCTTTCACTTGATTTTAATGCTTAGCAATTACATTTTGATGTGCAGGTGACTGGTTTCATTCCATTTAGCTACGGAACAGCTAATAGATGTTGAGGTGAGGATGACGAGGATGCAAGTAAACATGCAAACGGGGTTTAATAGCCAACAAAGGAAAGGGAATGAGCTCAAAAGCTAAACCAGACAAGACAAGGCTAGAATTGTAGGCACAAGACAGGCAGCCCCGACTAGGGAGCAGGGCATTACCAGTCCAGAAACCAGGAACCAGACAGGGGATTAAAAACAGGACTGGTAATGCCCCTTACACAGACAACCTTTGGACTGGACTAGTCTGAAGAGGACAGGACAACAAACACTCAACCCAGACAAGAGGGGAACCGAGGCTTAAGTAACAAAGAAAGCAGATGAGAAGCATGAGGGTAATCAGGGCAAAGGTATTTTTAAACCAGGGAAATGGGGTACATGGGCAAAACCTGGCCAGTCCTGGGGATCTGGAACACTGGTAAAGATGTGACAATAAAGTAATAAAAAATATTATATGTAATTATTATTATAACTCCTATAATAATACTACACTTTCACTTCTATGTAATCCTTATGTAGTCATGTTACTTTTCTACATGGGTGTTAAAGGTGTCAGCAAGGATGGCAATAAGCATTTACAATCTTAAACTGACAGAAGGTCATGTCCATCTCTTCAGGGCCAGTGTTATTGAGAATAATTGGCAAAATCAAAACAAAATGAACAGTTTTTGAAAGATTTATCCCAGCCAAAAATTGTTGCTTGACCTTGATCCAGTTCAAATGGCAGAAGTGATGAAGCCTGAGTTTCACCGTACCTGTCAAAATCTTGATTCTTAATTATGAACTAATTTCACCTGGTACCAGTTGCCATAACTGCCTGGTTAAATACTGACTGGACACAGATGGGAAGCACAGATCCTTACTGGTTCTAGTACTTGCAAGTAAATGCTCTTGGGAACGCCCCTGATCTGACAGCACACCTTTTATAGACAGTCTTGGTAAGCAAAGTGACCGTTTAAATTTTTTCATGCTGCCTGCAAGCTAATCAAATGACAAAACCAGTTTGGAGTTTGTAACGACCAAGATAGTGACAAGTAGAGCAATTTGCCCTCTACAGCCAGATAAACAGCAAAGGATGATGTGGCATGTTGAGTGACTCTCCAAGGGTTTTCCTTTACTAGCTCACCTAGATCCAAAATGTTAATAAATGTTCTGTTTGTGTGAAGACCTACCACAGTGTCAGGGGTCAACAGAAAGTTCTATAACCCTGACATACAGTAAGAAGATGATTTGGTGTTGATAAATAAATGGGACCCCAGCCCGCTGTTACAGAAGTCATTTCAAACACATCACATGTATTTCACGTAGTGCTGAAATTCTTCCTTTAGCCTATAATAAACCCGCTCGGCTTGATCTGCCCTCCCGTTTATTTTTACTCAGTCGACGTTGGTGCGGCAAGATTATGGATGCGTTCGCCAACATCTGTAATGTTATGTCCGACTTCTAATTTGAGGCACATCATGTTTGTCTTGGTTCAAAATACAGATGTTATTTCTGTGCCCCGAGGGAAAAGTACTGTAGGAACTCTAAAAGGAAGGATTCCTCGATTTTGCCCCATTCATTTTTCAATATTGCAAAATTGTTTACTCCATATCAGGCACACATTACAGATTGAAAAATCAGTCCGTCCGTCCATCCATCCGTCCATCCATCCATCGGCGATCACACGAGAGCCTGGAGAGCAAGGCAACATTGTACCCCAACCTTGTGTTCTATCTGAACATGATGCCAGTTAACTAGAAAATATTTTTAATCAGTCTTTGAGAGAAGGCGACCCAGCGTGAGTGACGTTAAAGCCAACAACAGACTGAGCTGCACAGTGGCGAATCAAATGGGCCCTGTGTGACCGAAAGAGACCAAATTAGGTCGGTACATGTTCCCACAGGAATGCTTAGATTAAATATTTATATAAAACATCCATGAGGCATCCTGCAGTTGCGCTACTCACTTTAAAGCAAGTCAGAAACACTTTCAGTCTGCGATTAATGGTAATAAAAGTTAGACAATAAAATTTAGACAGTCCAAATTAAAGAGTAACATCAAGTATGATTTCTAATTCGACCGTGGGCATTTTTGGTATTTTATTGTTAGGTTGAATGCATTAATGTTTACAAAGTGTTCCTAAAAACATTTCTTAAAAAACCTTCTCATCGACCAGCTTGAATAATTAAAGCAGAATATTTTAGCAGCTGTTCATATTAATACGACAAGCAGTGTGTCCTGCAAGAAGGAATTTGCATGTTATTATTTGTTATCCTCCTTTCTCTTTATGTAAATATTAACAACATTGACGCACTGGAGAACAGAACCAAAAAATACATTTATTCACTGCCTTAAAGACAATATGTCTAAACACTCTCTAACGAAACCTGACTGAGTACATTAACGTAAACTGAGTCATTTTATTACCACCTTTTGTTATTTCGGTTGTGTTAGCTAACATCTGCGTTTAGGAACGCAAAAGAACCGCGTATGAATTCATGCTGCAGTGGAAACAAACACACCATTACTACCAGCTTCCCACCCCTGGATGTTTTTCTCATTTTCAATTTAAGATTAGAATTCAGTATTTTAAGGAGATAAAGAACAGGTACAGATAGGCGTTTTCTCCTTTATGAGTCACAGGAAGGTTAATGCATGCGTGTCATTGTTAGAGTGGTATCCTGGCATCCATCAGCAATGCACAGAAAACAAAACTGAATGTCCATTCACTTACCTGTTATCCTGAGCAGGGTCACAGAGGGGCTTGGCACCAGTCCAAAGTAGTAAAGGTCACATGACTGGGGTACACAGGATGACTAGTCATCACGGGGCACATGCACTATGGGATGGCAGCCTAGAGATGCCAGTCCATCAAAACTGCATGTCTTTGGACTGCAGGGGGAAACTGCAAACTGCACACAGAGTGGAGGTGAGATTTGTACCATCAACTCCGGTAATAGTTATTACGCTACCATGTGCCCCTAAAACTGAATAGAAAAACGCATTTTCCCAATCTTAAAGTATTCTAAAACATTTACCTTCAGTTCAGAATAAGGTCCTTCATGTGCTGTAATCAAGGGATGAATTGTGCACCAGTTTGTTTGCATGCCAGATTGTTTACAATAATTTGAGCAACTATATACCTAGTCATACTTTTTTAAACGTGTGTCATAGATGACAATATAATATGAGAAGGATATTAAGTTTATAAATATCTCAGGTGGGATTTTAAAGATGAAATTTATTTTAATTTTTTAGACAAGAATGTAACCACAGTATGGCATAAAACTAACAATTACCGATTTCTCTAGCAGGCTTGAAAAGAGACCATAGATTAAAGCCGTGACAGAGTGAAATTCAACTTGTTTTCCCCCCTTGCAGCATTTTTAAGACAAGACAGTTACAGGGAAGAATTTAACCACAGTGACTCAGGACAGGAACAGTCCAGGCTAGTGAAAACGAATAACATTTAAAGATTCATTTAACATTTAACAGAACAGATATACCATGCCACCCTACAGAAGGGAGAAAAAGTCAAGGAGATCAGTTTTAACAGAACATCTGTCTGAAATGTGGGCACTGTGGCAGACATCAACTCTGCAATCTGTTTAAAAAAAAAAAAAACAAAAACACTACAGGTTTGTTGCTGTGATCAGATTGTTTTACTGAAACCTCAATCATAATTGGTCAAGATCTTAACACCTTGGCTATGGTGATGAAGAGGTATTTAGCAAAAAAAAAAAAAAGTTACAGTGAGTACAGAAACAGAGCAAGCTTATATTTACTTAATGTTTTGTCTGTCTCTGCCTGAATCCTGAAAGAAATCACACATTTGATTAAAAATAAAAGCAGTTAAGTTTGTGCTGTCATGGTACTTTGCTCCTATTTCTGAACCAGAAGCAAGTTTCAACGACACACAGTATTTACTTTAGCTTCTGTGCATTAATGATAACAAAGCAATGACACAGGTCTAATAACCAGCCAGACAATTTAGTTTGGAGATTTGCCTTCGTTTGGATCGTTACTTTACTTTTCTCACTTCTCTAATAAAACAGCACACGATACTTCAGAATGGTGTGGCTGACATGATGTGAAGTGTGGGACCAGTGACACTCAGTCGGAAGCCATCCTTCCTTACACCACCTCCATAACCACTCCCTGAATCTTTGCTGGAACTGCATTCCCATCGCCTTGGGTCATGTGATCGTCTGAGCCAGATGCCTTCTGGGTAGTATTTGCCTGGGTACCCTTTCTTAGATGGCATAGACAAACCAGAGGGGGTTGGCTGGTGCTTGAGGTTTGTTTATGCTCTTCTGGCTTGGCCACTTGGGTGGTCTCCTCTGGTCTCTTCTCTTCCTTGGAGCTCACTTCCTTGCTGGTTTGTGTCTCGTAGGGTTTCATTTTGGACTCCTTGCCCTCCTTCTCTCCGACCAATGCTTTTGAGGGAGTCCTCAGGTTCTTGGTGACCACTTTGGTGTCATTCTCGGGTTGTTTCAGAGGTGCCACCGGTCCTGCCTGCCTGGTGTTAGGTGGCTTGCCTGGGACCTCGCTGAATGTCCTGACAGCCCCATACTTGTCTTTCTGGTCCATGTACTTCTTTGCAGGAAAAGATGGTTTGTAGTAGGCATCGAGCTTGCGCTTGTGGCTCATGACAGAGGCGCAGCAGACAATGAAGATGAGGATGATGACCAGTGACGATATGACAATGATGAGGAGTAGGTTCTCACGCAGAAAGTCCACCACCTGATTGAGGATGAAGTGCTTGATGCGGGTGATAGTGGTGACCCTGGGTGTTGGCGACACATGGACTGGGTTGTGAGTGGTCAATGAGGCAGGCTGTAGGACCTCTGGGTCACCCTCCCCACTGCCTTCTGCAGACATGTTGAATGGTATGGGCGTAGCGTGACAACTGTGGTTCCATAGGAGGGCCATGGTCACACAGGCCAAAGAAAGGAACAGAGAGAACTTCATGGTCCCTCTGAAATCCTGAATGAAAAAAGTGAGGTTAGCTAATTGTGCTATATAACAATATCGTTTTTTTCTGTCAACAGAAATACCTCATGAAAGTTTTGATCATTTGTGTACAGCTGCACATTACATTCTTATATAGCTGAGAACTTTGCGTCTATGGGCCAGATGTTTGCCCTTTAGCTGCCTTTGAAAACATTTGAATTAGTAAATAAGAGAAGCTTGTGAAGAGTTGACATTTGTAGCTGCCAGAGACACGCTGTCATGACACAGGGGGCAATACAGGCCAGTCTTCTACTGCTGCTCTATTTCTCTGTCCTGCCCCCCATGGAATGATAGTCCAGCGGCCATTGTCTTAGTTAACAGCAGGATCACTTCCTGGTCCTGAGTTTACTGTACATTCAGTTATGAGATAATACATAATTTGAACACCAGCAAAGTCAAATTCCATCAGGCTAACTATAGAACAGGTTCTCTTTTCGCTCTGTTTTTTTCTTGACTAATCCAGAGTAACCGTTTAATCCCAAAGACACCCCGTTACATGTCACGACACCCACACAAATTCTTGAGGGATGAAGACTCCTGTGATGTATCTGCCAGTTTGTTTTTTTTTGGGTTGTCCACGGATCGCAGGGTCCTCTGAGCAACTTAACACACTCAGGGTTGAAGGAGCTACGCGTTCAGGTCTCAGCACAGTCCTGTGGGTGCTCAGGTGACACAAGTGAGCGGAACCCAGCTACCTGATGGAGTGCTCGAAAATAAGGGAATTCAAATCAATACAGGCAGCCAAGGACTTAAAAATATAATAACAGCTTCAGAGTGCAACGTAAGTTTTCCAGCACAAAAGGCACTGTCCTCATAGATTCAAATGAGAGGAAAGCTTATAGTACAAGCTAACTAGAGACCAGGAATTTTCCATTTTCTAATTGCTTATCCCATGCAGGATCTCAGCAAGGCCAGAAACTACATGCTAACAAATAATTGTCTCGATGGAGAAAACACAATGCTTTGCGAATGTGTTATTCTCTACAGTACTAAAATAATAAAGCACATTTAGCTGTTAGAATCATACCATGTTCACTCCTTTTTGTATTAAATATAGTCTAACAAGCATTCCTAATTTTGGGTGCTGAACCTACTGGAGCTTTTAATTAACATTGCGAAGGTCATTCATTCGCCACACGAAAGCGAGGCATAAACTATATGCTTCAGAGGGAGTAACAGGGCGTGGGATCACTGTGGCTTTCGTCTCTATATTTATGCTCTACAGCCAAGTCAGTAAACCTCAGACTTCACCAATGAAGGGGCTCTCTGTTGCCCCCTGGTGAGCATTGGCTTGGTTCCTCCAGATGTCTGAAACTTACGTAACTGATTAGCATTGCTGCCCGTCAGACACTTTGATCGAAAGCATGCTATGTGCCTCTCTGTTGCAATCTTCAGTTTTAATTATCTCATTTGTTGCTTTCATCCAGTGGCTTGCAGACTTTGCATATATTCAACTACAGTGCCCCCGCTTTTTTATTTACTTGTATGGTTATCATACAACCCCTGTCATCTTGTTCCTGGACAGAGCCCAGGTCAGCATCACTGCTGAACCTGATTTGCAAAGCTCCAGTAAAACCAGAATATAGCAAGTTATGCTTGTTCATCTTAATCTGTTCAGGGAATAATTCTTAATAGATTTGTTTTGGTTAAGTTACATTCCTGGCAGTGACACTATGACACTGGTAGATAATATTAAGTATGAATAAAATGGGAAAGAGCACATTAGTGGGAGAGGGAAAATAAAGGAAAATCATCAAATCACTGCACGTAATGTAAATCCATCTAGTTTGAAGAGTGTCAATGATGTGACCATATATGGAGATGACCAGATGTTATTCGTTAGAGGTCTGGCCTGGGGACCAGGAGTTTATAGGTTGAGATCTTAGGAACGACTTTGCTGCTCTGAGAACTGTAATGCAGGCGAGTCTTTTCAGATAAAACATTTTTACTCAATAAAATGTTATCTCTCAACAGACTTCCTTCACACCTCAAGTGTCGAGGCAGGTTTTTTGCTCAGGGATGTGGACATAAATTACATTAGCTGCAGACACTACTTAGATACATTGAGCCTAAATTTCACTCATTCAAATTCACAATTGAACAAAAACGCTCCTGCTTGTAATGTTTAATGATGGAGGAACTAAATTTTTTCCCCACTGTAATTTGCTGGTGGGTTTCACCCACTTGTCATTACAGACTGACTATTTGATCTGATTTGGTGAAATCAGATGACACATTAACCCTAACCCAGCTGGGAATTCTCCCTTTAGCATTTTAAGGTGCTTACAGTCTAAAATAAGTCCAGCTGTCCAGCCAGGCTATCCTGATATTCCTTCAGCCACCTCCCTTTTTCTGTTTCGGTGTAAAGTCACATCACTTCTGCCTTGATTTCCCCTGCTCATACAGATCAAGTTGCCGACACACTGGGATGGAGGTGAGAATGTCAGCTTCACCATCCAGCTGAGTGCTTTCCCCACTTCAGCCAGCCGTCTTCTGAGATGCTAAGACTTAGGTCCGATTTCCAGTCGGTTTTGCTCTCTCTGCCTTAAAACATTTTATGGACAATCCCACCTTCTTCCTGTGTCTGAAAATTACCATCCACAGTTGGAACAGAATACTGAACAGAATTTTTTTTCCTCCAAAACAATTATATACATTTTCTTTCCATAATATGATCGAGTGTATTTTTTTTTTGTTGTAAACATGTTGCATATAACTGGACATTTTTAGGAGATGATGTCCACAAATCTGTTGTATTTCATTGCTAAAAAGATGTCATTATGTAAGATGTGTATATTGTTTGGATTTTTGTGTTGAATATAGAGGATCATTAACTATGTACTAACAAAACTAATTGACAATAAGCCATGACAGTACGGCTCAGAGCCCGCATGACCTGCAGTGTTACCATGGTATTAACAAGGTCAAATTACACAGCGGAAAAACCCCAGATCTGATCCTCCCACCATAGGCAGCACTGGATGAGAACACTGAGGCTCTCTGAGGTTTGACATCCATCTACAGGCTAAATGATCCCAACACACCAAACATCATCTGGATGCTCTCTAGCCTTCAATCTTACAAGAGATGATATTCCCTTTGATCCACAATGCACTGGAATTGATGGCCCTGTCTTTCAAGAACTCTTCAATGCCTCCTTTTTATAATTATGCAGGGCACACATTACACACAATTAGGAAATGACTGGACATTCCTGTACGATGCTAACTTCTGCAAAAGACTGATTTCCAAGACCGAGAATCAAATATGAAACTCGTTTTTCTGTACACCCTTCAAATGTTGCTGGTTTATTTTCTCAACATTTGCTAGTCTTAGACTATAAAAGCACATCTCTCTCCGTCAAAAAGTTTATCGGTCTGCTTAACAGTTTGACACGGCCGTGCCAGCCAGCTTCTAAATTCCATCCCGGTCAGACGTAACCTTGGAAAAACGGGACCTGAGCTGTGTATGAGCCCCTCCTTACTGGATCTGCTTGGTCTGCTCACAACAGCCATGACTCTCACACTCTGGCAAAAAGCGTTATCTTATAACAGTCACCAGCAGGCTTTATAGGGCACACAAACAGCATAAAATGAATGTATAGAAAAGAAGCATTTCTCCACAGAACAATCTGTTAGTTGTCTGCAGGACGTCAGAGAAGAAAGCTCTGATGAAGTGATTTGCACTTACGATTGTCAGCCGAGTGACGTGGAGGGTCTCTGAGCAGTTCACCTCGGAAGCAGGAGTACGGTACCTGAGAGACAGTCAGACGGCTTCTTCTCTCACAGCTGAGCACCACTACAGCCTGTGGCACCCTGGACCTCTTCTTTCCAGATGGAACAGTTTGGCTGTTAACACCCCCGCCTCCTTCTGCCCCGTGTCCCTCCCCTTTGACTCTCTTCGCACAGCTTGTTCCTATTACACCCTGGCTGCATGTTGGTCAAGGAAACTCGACGGTGCCTCTCAGTGAAGGAGGGGATTGGATTCTCTGGGTCAGAACCAGAGGCTGTGTAGGCATTCCAGGGCAGACTGGATCAAAACCTGGGCCACAGAAGTTTCTTCTGTCCTGAAGCTGGCCTACATCACCATTCGCAATACCACTGTGAAAGACACCTCTGTGGATGAAGTTAACTCTAATGTAATAAAGTTTCTGATTGACTGGTCTCAGCAGGTTTCCACACACACTCTGCTGGAACTGTTCCTCAGCCTGATTGTCCCCACAGAAATAAACCCTAAACACACAGTGACCAGCTCATGAACCTTCACAGTGGAAAATTTTGAATTGAGATAGCAAGCAAAGATCACTGTTCATCGCAACACACCTTGGTACCGTCACACATGAAAGCTTCTTACCATAACAGTCTGTATTATGTGGCTATTCAGAGAAAGTCTCTCATGAGTCTGGCTCCAAAACAGAGAGACATTTCTCCTGGCTGTTCTCTGAGTGCTGCACAGCGTCACTTTTGGTCAACCAGCGTTTAAGGCAAACATCCTGAATGCTAACCCATAGTTAGCATAGTTACTGTTTGCTGTCTCTGAAATCTCATATCTGTGTGTCTGTCTTCATGTAAAAACGTAGTTTTGGCCACCTGCTTCTCTGCCATGATTATTTCCAAGGTTCCAGCTGTGATGGACTGAAACTAGTTAAGACTACCTATCAGGACTGACAGAAATGAGCCTTGGGGGAGATTATTTCATGCTGCCATTCACCTGTATAACACACTTCCTGTCGGATATTTTACAGATTGCTGGGTTTAAGTTAAACCAGACAGTGACTGGTCCACAGAAATTCCCCCCTCTATACATTCTGGAGGCCTCACTGGTTTGGAAAAGTAAAATGTTTTCTGGACGTTTTCACACATCAACGGTGCTTCATTTCTGAGACTCAAAACCTATTCTGAAATGATTCATATACTGGTGAATCTGTTTGTGCTTGTCCCACACACATCTGGGCATACGGAGCAGTTAAAATGAAATTACCTTACTAAATATGCTAGATTTTTTGCCCCTCCCCAATTTTCATTCAGATTTTTATCAGGTTTATTGAATAATCCAACGAGGAAGAAAAATATAAACAAAGAATAATTTTAAAATTCGTTCAAATTTCATTGATTCATAAGTAGCTTCTATGGTCAACAAACAGAAACAAACAAAAAGCCTCTTGGTCTAAACAAGAGAACCATCTGAAACTGTAACCGTCTGCGGGTCTCTCCACGGCGGCAGACCTGGCTTGTTATTACTGCTGTATGAACCTCACATTCATGTAAAACGCACAGCGGGATGAAAGCGTCCAAAATCCCAGAGTGTGAATTAGAAGGCCCACATTATAGCTAGGTCAGCAAAGCAGGAGGAAACAGAGAGAAGACAACACAACATGGGTGGGGGGGGGGATCCCTCATACGACTGCCACAAAGAATTGAAAACTTGCCGCTCGTCACAGTTATCGAGCCGCTCCACGGTAACACACAGAACGCACTCAGTCATCGAAACCAGTAAACAGTGATTTGAGCGCCAATCCGAATTTACGACCCCCCCCACCAGGTCCGGATCCAACTGAAAGAATGAGAACATAAACTGATAACAAAATAGTTAAATATTTAGAATGGAAAGGTCTTATTAGGACAAGAGCTTGTGTTGTAGACAGTTTGATTTCTCTCTGTAGTATGAGATTTAGAAAGTATCAGGTGAGTCAGGAGTCACGAATAACACACATTTCTTTATATTCGCTCGGCTTGATGTTTGTGGACTAACAGCTGAGACTGTCACACTCAGAAACAAAAAAAGCTTATTTAAATGTGCCAAACAATTACAGCAACATGACAAGCTTACTGTTGAAGTCCTGCAAAAAGTAGAAATCCAGCAGTGTTATCCATTACCCATCATTCCCCACAGGTCATAGCGAAACGGAGAACAATGACACTGATGTGCTATTCCTGTTTATCCAGAACAGGAGCCGAGATGCCAGGGGACACCCAGGACAAGCCTACTGCGGGGCACACAATTACATGTTACAGAAAACACAGACACCAGTTCACTTCGAAAGCAAGTTTTTGGACTGCCAGAGGAAATACACACACACACACACACACACACTTTTGGGGAAACCTGCGAATTCCACACACAGAGCAGGCTTGGGAATGGACCTACCAAACCTGGAGGTGCAAGGCCACGATGATGCCCGCAGAAAGTTCACACAAAAAAAGCAGCAAGCAAAGGGGTGTCAACACCTGGGTCTGAACAAGGAAGGGCTGATAGGCAGGGGCATCAAGAGAGATTTATGATTATGGGGGGCTGGCTGGAAACAACTGACAATGTACGTATAACGTACAGTTATACAGGGGGCAGCGGCAGAACATTTTGGGCGGGGGTTGGTATTCATAAATGTAGAACACCTACTTGGGGGGGGTGGTGATAAACACTGAAGACATACTGGGGGGTGGTGCTGATAAACATAGAACACCTACTGGGGGGGTGGGGTGATAAATATTGAAGACCAATTTTACCTTCTCATGCAGCACCAGTGACATCGCCTAGAATTTGGCTTCACCACCTTCAGGAAGCATATTCCTTTACCTACAGCAGGAACATCTTTTCCCAAGCATTTTAAGAGCACGTTAAAGGGTTCAAGTAAATTAATCCATTGCACTCATTCGTGAAACTGCCCAATGATTAAGGCACGTTCCCAGCTGCTGCTTAACTACAGCACCATCTGCTGTCATGATCCAGTATTGAACAGCAGTCTATAGAATTGGCTCAGAAGCCCTCTACTTGCCCACCACCCAGAGCACCAACCGGGCCCTCCAGTGACGAGATATGAAAGTGAAAAAAGTATTACTCGTTATGAACTTTTTTTCCTGACGAACAATTTTTTTATTTATGTTTTTTTTTGTAGCTTGACGTTGCACCTTTAGCAGTATTAAATTCACTGTGCAAAATTACCTCAGGAAGCAACAAGACCCAGACAACGATGACAAGCACAAACATGAGATCCACAAGCAAAGGTAAGGGAACAAAACAGACAAGAAACAGCTTTGAACATTTAACATCAGCTTTACCATTTAAAAAAAAAAAAACAAAATCGAGACTAAAATGAACACAGGCCATCTGATCACCCCCTGCTGTGTGCAACAATGCAACTGCAGTTAAGACACTTTACAGATCCACCTGGGAGTTTATGGCTGGTTTCCTGACGGTGGTGGGCAGTCACAAAAGCCATCAAGATCCTCCTGAAAAGAGCACACGTTCTGAGTCCCAGAGCAGTTATACCAGCTGAAATAGAAGCAGGAACAGAAAAGCCAACTCTCTCTTAAATGGCAATGTCAGGCATCAGTAAAATTGTACATGCAGATCATAGAGGACAGGAAAAGAACTGCACATTTTTCATCAGTAACATACGAAGAAGGCCAACTAAAAAAAGAAAACATTATAATGGCAGAAAGATTAGAAAAAGCTGAGGACGTTTTAGAGGTTTATTGTTCAGAAAATCTTTGTGTAAAAATCACTTCTACAGCATGCATAAACCGGAAGAACGGTCCGGATAAGATGAGGCTAAACTGGGAAAAGGAACAGTTCAGAACCAGTAGGCCAGGGGCTGGATGCTCACAGGAGCACCGTTCATGACATCCAGAGGGGCAATGGATCTACAGCAGAGCAGGCCAAAGGGCTTCCACACACAGCATCTCAACCAGCCACGCGAGTGGACGCTTGGTGGGCTGAGAGAGCGACAGGCACCCCCCTCCCCTCAGAGACATTGCTATAGCTGCTTCACCCCTTACATGTTCCTGAGAAATGAATTACAACACTGCTTTAGAAGATCAGTAAACGGAACTCCTTAACAATTCGGCAAACAAAATAACTAAAGAACATGAAAATACTGAGAGCTATATGATTGTTCAGCTCATTTGAAAAGCAAGCAGAAAGCACATCCAAAATCTGAGACAAATCTAACAGAATTTGATGGAAAACAACAGCTGGAATATTTAGCAAGTCAGATATTGACCAAATCAAGAACACCTTTGCAATGGAGAAATTGTACATATGAAATCTTCTAAACCAGTAATAACATTTTAATAAAAAAAAAAAAAGTCTAGTTGTTCACAACACTTTAGTTAACCCAATAAAAGCAATGAACTGCTCCCAATGGCAGTAGCTGGACCTTCTTCAACAGGCTGGTCAATGGGCTGTCAAACCATTATAACCAGTGGCATTTAAAGAGGCTTTTGTGTGAAAACATTCAGGAATTCTGGCAAAAAACATTTTTAAAAAGTGATCCTGAGAAAATATGGAAAATATACGCCTTTGTGTTCCAGAAAATAAGCTATAATCAGAGGTTAATAACCAACCTTTATTCAATGGGGAGAAAAGTGTGGATGGGGGGTAAATTTAAATAATTAAAAAACAAAAAACATACACACCAGACCCAGTTCAAATCCATGCAAATACCAGCAATCCAGGCCTTAACTTTTAAAAACATACATGTGATATTGGTAATTAATGATGTGATGATAACAGATTACCACAGGCTGATACCTGGACCAGCTGGCCTCAGCATCCATCCTCTCACTCTGGGTGTTAATTTCAGAAGCGGGGAAGATATGATTCATTAAAGGAAGAGAAAAAGACAATTCTTGGAATGTTGTTCAGGTTTCATTGCTGGGGACAGTCCACTAGACAGAACGCAGTTGGTGAGACTGGCAGTGACACCCCACCCCCCCACCCCTCAACCAAATGGTTCATCCCGAACGATGGGGGCGTGGGAGCCCTCAGTGATGAATCTTGGACATTTGCTCCTCTAGCTTGGCAATTCGCTTCTCCTGAATGCTGGCGAGGTCCCGGAGCGATTTCACTTCCTTCAGGATCTCTTCCAGCTTGGCATCATTTTTCTGTTGGGTGGGACAAAACCAAGTCAGCCATGGTGAGACCCTAAGGACTGCACATTCTCCTGGTGTCTGACTAACAGGACTCTGATTACGTAGTCTATGCTGACTAAAGCCAGGCTAGGGCAAAGTAAAGCAGGACTTTGACTCGTCCCGAAGCTGTCCCACATGATTAGAGGCTACGAGAAAGGGCCAGATTCTGGGGTTGAGGTGGGGCAGTCTGTGCTTGTGCCCGCATATGCTGGCCGTCTGCCAGGGCACAGGGAGAAATTTTGGACTTTGCACAGTGCTGGGTGGTGCAGAGAAAAAATTAAGCACGAGCAAAAAAAAAAAAAAAAACACAACTTGTGCATGTTCAAGAGCAGAGCTGCCACAGAAACAAACCCCCCAAAGATGATCAGTTACTCAGTCAAATTCTACAACTAATTTTAGGCCCAGAATCATTCATTTTCCCTGCTGTTTACTACCGTGGGTTGGATTCAAATAGATCTGCCTACGGGAATCAGGAACATGCACCTAAAATTCTGAAAGCTATGCTGAGCAGACTTCAACGTCATGGTCATCCCAGCGTGAAAAAAAAAAAAAAAAGCAGCCAATTCTGATGCTCCAGATGAGGTAGGAGAATTAGACACACCCCACCTGAACTCGAACCCGAGGCCCAGGATGGCTCACAAGCCCCGCCCAGTCCCACACTCACTACAGTCGGGGTCGAAGTGGCCGTCGTATGGCTGGGACTCGTTTTCTCGCTGTTCTTGCTCAGCTTGTTCTCCAGCACGTTCTTCTTCACCACCTTGAGGTCGCGGTTCTTGGCAGGAACATAACCTTGCTTAAGGGAGATGAGGATGGGGTCACCATTCTTGCCCTCAAACCACTCCTCTGCCTCCAGGGCACAGTCGGGTCCTGCTGTGTCAGGGTACAGATCATCCTGGAACAGGTCTGACTGTGGAGGGAAACAGGAAGGAGGGCTGCTGAATGACAAGGCATAGCCATGCCACCACACCCTGCAAGGCGGGACGTGGACTGTTTAGAAGGAACGTCATTTTCAAATGTAATTAAGCTTAAAGATTTCATTCTCAAATATGTTATTTAACATAACACAGTAGGCCTACCTTTCTGGGGACTGTCATGACAATTGGCTCACATTTCCTTTCATGAAGTTTATAAAACCTACAAAAACAAACAAATTTATGAAACTTAGAAACAGAGCCATGTTTTTAGCCTAAAAGAAATTATACATGTTTCAGACAAATTTATCATCACTCACAAGGGTCTGAGAACCCAGCGGAATTAAATGTGCTCATTTTAAACAAAAATGAATGAGTTTTGTACTGCCATCTAGTGGACAAAAGATCAACTAGGGAAAACTAACGTTTAATCTGGGTACCATTTTCAGAGCTTGAAAAGTAAGTCACATTCAGGGTCAGTGCAGTACTGAAAGAGTGTGGCTACTACATGAAACGTCCCTTCTGGGAACAATTACCAAAAATTATAGCGGGTGCACGTACATGCTCAGGTTAAAGTTAAGTGTGTTTAAGAGTTTAGCTAAATAGGAGCACAGTAGCTTTTCTGAGATGCTCTAACAGAACAGCTAAGCTACTCTAATGCTAATAATTCAGAGAGATTCTCTGCATTTTGAGTTATGAGGATGTGCCCGGGTCTGTCAGACTGAGGTTAGTTACGCTCTCCACAGTACAAACACTCACCTAGCGATCTCGCACTTGTTGACGTCCAGTCCTCGTTTCGGCATGTAGCCCATCCCCCTCTGAGGCTCCTTGGTGGAGAACGTGTTGAGGTAATGAACAAAGGGCGCCTCGTCCGTGATCTCAAAGTATCGGATGCTGCTGTCACCCTGGGTCAGTCAGGAGATGTGAACAAATGTCAGATTGACCTGGAATCCCTTTCCTCGGCAGTACGACCTTGAGTAAACATCTACTGGACGTCTTGACAATTTCTGTAAACATTTTCTCGTAGCTTTCAGAATGGGGATGTAAAATATAAAGTACCCAACCCCAGCATCTGTTTGACGCAAGGAATTACACGTGTGCTAACTGAAGTTCATATCTGGCTTGCTAATGTGTTAAAATGACATGCTGAATTTCACAAAGGAAATATGGCGTGGGCTCAGGAAGCAAAGCTTTCCCACAGCACGGTGACCAGCAGTCTGACCTTCCCACACAAGTAGACCAAATTGGTGTCTGGGTCGTAGAAAGGCAGCAGGACGCCGTTACTTGTGTCCATCTCGTGGACGGTGATGGCTTCCTCCATGTTTTGCTGTGGACAGTCAAAGACACTCATACATTAATTACCTCTGTGACCCTACATTAGACAGGATGCATAAATTGATTACACCACATGTACAAAGCAGTAGACCGAAAACGATTTTACTTTACATCGCAGAGGGAGCAGGGAACTCGACACAAACGTGAATAACGTAACAAAGAGGAGGGTACTAGGACCAGGGGGGCCTCTGGATCACTTAGGGAAGACCCACCGGGTTCCAGAGAGCCAGCTGTCGTTCGCTCATGCGGCTGAAGCCTGTGGTGAACACGTTGCCATCTGCCAGGAAGATGGCTCTCATGGGTCGTGCTCCCTCATGGGCCTTGTCTTTCTCCTGCAACAAAAAGTGGCATCAGCAGGGGGCAGCAGAGAGGAGATAAGGGCACAGTGACACTAGCACAGGCATGTTACCCATGATTGGTGTAGACCCGAATAAAGGCAAGGGTGCCATCTGGTGGCAGGACTCACTGCAACGATCTCCTCCTTGCGTGGGTCGATGACACGGACCTTCTTGTCCTTGCAGGCTGTGCAGATCAGGCTGCCGTTGCGGTTCCAGGAGACGCTGAAGATGATGTCGGGGTGCATGTCCTCCAGGCTGATCATCGCCTCACCTGTACCCACGTTCCAGATGATGACGATGTTGTCACAACCTGGAGAGACCACAAGGGGGAGACATTAATATAACCAATTCACCTAAAAGGCTCGTTTGCTGTTTCCTGTGGGAGGAAACTGGAGTATCCTGAAGAATGTTGCATGCAGCTTCACGCATGGAGCTGGGGACAGGAATAAAGCCCAAGGCTAACACTATTAATGATGTTGGGTAGTGAGCTACCACATTACTCAATAAAGGATAAATATTGTTTAACTTGTACGCTTCTATAGCGGTGGCGAGTGCACATTTCTGATTGTACCGAAATTAAACCCCTTATGTCGGGGGAGAGTGATACAAAATGGATGCCATTTCTTCATTTTTTAATTCCCCAGAGTGGTTTAAAGCCGACTCTACTTCCATGGCAACAGGGACTGCAACAGGACAATACCCACCTGCACTAAGGAGGACATTGCGAGCTGTGGGGTGCCATGTAACTATGCCCACCCTTTTGGAGTGGCCCTCCAGCGTCACCACGGGCTCAGACATCGAGCTCGCCAGCCCCTGCTCTGGAATCTGCCACACCTGAGGGTCCGGACAGATGGAAAGGGAAGTGCAAGGCCATAGGAACAGTAAAAAAGGGGGAGGGGGAAAAAAAAAAAAACCAACAACTGTGCCAAGTAGCATTACTCTATTAAAGAAACCATTCTGGTTCAGTTTTTAAATGATGGGTACTCTATATTGTTTAAAGAAATAATTTTTTAAACACTGAACTTACAAGACTTGACCAGAAGATGGCAGCCAATATCACAGCTACCACCAAGCTCTTGCAATTTGATGAAACTTAAACTTCTCAAAAATGCAATACTGTGTCTCTTAAGTAATCTCAAAATCAGAAGAAGAATGAAAAAAGTTCAAAAAGGAAGTTGACATCTGTTCCCTACTCACGTTTATGTGAGTGTGTCATTGAAAGTATCATCAGACCTAAAGTCAATGGCCGATGTCAGAAGCTTGCAAAAAGTAATGAGTATACAAAGAGTACATTTTTTCTTGTCCACAGCATGGCACAAGAGCCTCAGCGAATCCAGCTCACCGCTGGGCTTTCCAAGTCAAAAACATAAATTACAGAGAGGAGCAGCCCCTGGACAAGGAAGTACACATTCAACCCAGGCCCAAGGTACAGAAGTGGCAGGAACTTCATGTGTTCTGTCAAAATAAAAATGGCAACAGTCTGAGAGCAAAGGAACCGAAGAGTGGAAAACCGATGAGTCATTCTCCCTGCCCCACCTCTACCCTGGAGGCTCTATCAGGATGTGGGTGGGCTGGCTAGATAAGAGCACAGCCCTGGTTGATTTACCCATTCATTCACCCACCCATGTCTTCACTGATTACCCATTCGTTTTAGGGTTGAGGTGAATCATGTGGGGGAGGACGCGCGCCCTGGGGGACACCAGAGGGCATCCCCACAGAGGACAAACACCAAACAGGTCAAAAACTAGCATGTATATTACAACCGAGTCACACCCTGTAGTTACTGCACAGAAGCCAAAAGCATGCTCCCGTGAGCATTACTGTTGAATAAGATAAAAACAGTGAAGTGGGTGTATGTGGTGTGTTTTGGAAGGATCTCTTCTTAAAGCACTGTGAGGGCACTTGAAGTGCCTGCGAGGTGGTTTTAATACCCTCAGGGGCATACATGCATGTGTGTGCATGCACGCATGAACTTACCATAACCGTGCAGTCCTCGGATCCGCTGGCGATGACCTGGTCATTATGTGGACACCAGTCGATGTCCAGCACGGGGCCCGTGTGGCCACACACCATGGGGTAGGATTTGTCAATTCGGCCAGTCTGGTGAAGAACAGTAGTAAGGTCAGCCAGACTGAGCGTGCTGACCAATCATCAGGTGAGATCAACCACCCTTCATGCATATACTGAGATGGATTTCACGTGGGGTGTATCAACAGCGGAACATGTACACGTAAAAACTATTCACAAGCATTTAGGAGTTTTCTTGGGAATGCATTTAAAAGACATATGATTTTTTTGACTGACAGGTAAATTACAAATGAATTCCATTAATAAGAGTGAAGCAGCCCAGAAAACAGGCCATGAAATGTCAGGCTAATTCCCTTATCTGTTTATTCAGCTTCCCAAAGGAAGCCAAGCAAATAAAATATCCATTCCACCATTTCCGCTATTAGATTTTCAACCTCACTTTGTGCAACTTAGTGACGGTGTGCAAATCCACAAGCCTGTAGATACTGACCCAAATGGACACTACCTTTTAACCTGATACAGTATACCCACACACACCTGAATAGTGCAAGGTTTCATGTGAGAAGTTTTTCAACTGAAGAGATGAGTCAGGTCTCCCGATTGTTTATTTGTACAATTAAACTTCCCAGAAACCTCTGCAGGTTCCTCCTCCGCAGTTCGATCTGGCTGAGAACAGGAAGTCGACAGCCTCAATTGTTCCAACGCAGCCATGCTGCAATGTTATCAGCTGGACAAACGAGGACCACGGATCAGGCTCAGCACACGCAGCCGCTCTCCGTGTGGTGGGCCGCAGTAAAGCCTGAAACACGCATGCAAAGCAGTCATGTACACGCAGGCAGGCCTTAGCGGTGCCCAACATCCTCCACGCACACGGGGGAGCGGAGGAACAGGTTCTCGTCCTGAGCAGGTGGACTCAATCTGCATGACCAGGGTGTCTGAATGAAAGAGGAGTGGAGGCCACACTGCAGAGGTGGAGCTGGGAGGGAGAAGGAGACGGGGCAATGAGCAGATCTGAACATGTGCTCAGGTACAGCCAGGTGCACTGCAGAATATTTACTCTGTGTCCTCCAGTGACGCTCGCTCTATTTGGCCAGAGGAAGTGTGTTTTTAAAACACACACAGCCCGTGGAGGGAGGGGGTCCGACATGCCGAAGAGGGATGCTTAATCCAGTGAAATACCTAGCAGGCCCAAAGGTCTCTGGATATATATGCACAAGTGTCCATAAACAAAAAATTGTCATCTTAATTAGTTTAATAATCCTTTTCTCAGTACAGCGGACTAACTCCACACACCCCTTACACCTTCAGCTGTGGCGGCCTGTTCACTCCTAGGGGGGTGTAAAGACAATGGCAGTGTCCTTTCAGCCGGTGCATGCTGGAAACACTCCGCGTGAACATGTACCTCCCGCTGTTACAACCTTTTGAAGGTTGTACAATCACTAGCAAAATTGCCTGGGTGGTGTAAATTCAATAGCTCATCAGTGTAGAGAATGAGAGCCGCAAGTCAGACACGGCCAACACAGGATCTCACACATCAACCCTACTGTAGCCTTCGGAAGGGGATTAAGGCGATTAAGGCCTGCAGAGCCCGGCAGGATGACTAGGCTCAGACTGACTACCTGGCACTGGTGCCCTTTTCAGATGAGCTGGGGAATCGCTTCTCAGTGCATGCGGGGGGAAGTGAGCTTCTGTCAGCATCAGCCGCGTTAGTCATACGGTAAAACGACGGATTTCCGCCAAATGTAGCCGATCATCATGGCTCCTTGTAATGAACAGAACATTTCAGGGTTCATTTAGGAAACAGGCATACTTAAAAATAGCACATTTGATTAGCCACTAATTGTGGAAAAGCTCCAGCGGGGTGATCAGCTAGAGCTCGTGCACATCTGTCTAGGATCCCAGAGTCTTGATTCAAGGCGGTTTCATAGAAACCCTTTGGCCCGGGCCAAACAGAGGTCTCTGTGAGGAAAAGCCCAAACGGTAAGATGTCATTCCCGACAAGCTGGAGGTTTGGGTACAACAGACTCAGATCAGCATGGAGAGGAATCAAAGACACCGCTCACAGGGTTGGACAAAGACTTCATGACTTCACCATATACCGGGCCTGACAGTGACAGCACAAAGCTGTGACGTTTTTCAGGTAGTGCCGAACTCACTGTCGTCATCGCCAGGCGGCAAAAAACAAAGTATGGCATTACAGCGAGGCCAGCAATGACTCAGTGAGTTAGGGACGAGCCACTCTCTCATTGTGCACCCAAAGACACAGCCCTGACTGACGAGGGAGTGGCTTGGGTCACAGAGACACCTGAAGAATTGCTGGCTTGCGGTTTCCAAACAATTTTTATCCCAGAGTCAGAAACTGAAATAAAGGGATGTATTGAGACTGTACATTGACACAGCTCTGGGGCACTATGGGGTACATCAAGGAAGATGGCTGTGGAAACAGTAATGATTGTGCAGGTTCTGTCAAATAGAAGCCAGGCAAAGTCCAGATGTTTGGGTGATAACTACAATTCCATTCAAACTTGTACTGCAAACACTATCCAGAGCATTCTGAAAGATTTCAGTACCATAACATTTTGCTCACTCTTCACCATGAAAAATGTGACCGAGTTCATGGCCTGGGTGTAGCTTGATCTGCACATTGGACTCTCGGTCGAGAGCGTTGGGGCCAGACAACACTTAGCCAATGAGTCAATAATGAGAGATTGGACCAAAATCTAAAACGTGGTATCTTCTCAGAATCATAAAATGACCTGGAACTGGTAAATAAATGTTATGTTAAACATGGTTACTGGACAGGAATTCATGTGGATAGAATTTAAACTACCTAGGCCACCAAGACTTGAAAACACGTTGCCTCAGGATCATGTCTTTCCATTATTCTGGAAACATTTTTTTGGGGTTTGGAGGCGTGGCACCCGGCATCCAGGAACTCTACCGATCACTTCCATCTGCGTGGTGTAGACACCGTTGCTGCAAGCTAACGTGAAGACCACAGAGCCTTCAGATGCATTTTGAGACAATGGAATTACAAGAAGGGGGCGTGCTCCTCTAAAGACTGCAATACTGCACTGCAGTGTTTAGAAACCTACAACAGGGTATCTCAGACACAATCACCCCTCCAGGAGCCCAAAGAACAGGGGGATTTTTCAGCTGGCTGCCCCGTCTTTAATCTACAGTGCAGCCTTGAAATGAGAGCTGGGCGTTCAAAGAAAAAACAAACAGGATTTTCAGTTTTTTCACTGAACCACGGGTCATGGAACCAGCAAAATTAAGTGGCCTAATGGGATTGCCAAGGAATGCCACCCCTTTCTCACAAATCACCTGAAACCTTTCGTTGCTGGATGTTGATCGGCACAGCGGGAGAAATGGAACCTGTAGTACGCAATCTCGAAGAGCACACTGACTGCTTATGGGAGCATGCAACAGGAATGCAGGCAGCGACAGAGAATCACAGAGAGGAGACCACGGTCATGCCTGACAAGAGCAGTGTGGTCTGGGGGGGGGGGGGGCAGAAGAAGGGGCGGGGCGGGGGGGGTGACAGGAGGTGGGGGCGTTCCCGCGGGGGGAGGGGCCTTCCATGTCGCAC
>JAACJT020000034.1:27779556-27796439 GCA_009936485.2 Gymnarchus niloticus
TTTTTCCTTGCCACTGTCACCTTTGGCTTACTCTCTGGGGACTGTAGGCCCGGGACTATGTAAAGCGCTTTGTGACCGCGCTCCGTGATAAAAGCGCTATATAAATAAAATTTAATTGAATTGAATCTCCAGACTACCCCGCCTCCCCAGGGCTCAAGGCCATATGCTCCTCTCAGCCATCCCAATACTGGTGAAGAGCAGACCGAGACCGAACCAGAAAGTGGGAAACATGGTGTGGTCAGACACTCAGGCACGAAGTGGGACTCGTGTGAGCGTGAATATCAGCGCTGCTGTCAGGAAGAGGCTCATGTTCTAGGAAACACGTAGAGACCACGACCAATTGTCAAAAAGTGCCATGCATTTTGAAGGTCGCTGGATGGGTTTCTTGGTGCAGGTCTCTTGGACCTACAGAGTGTTTGTCAAAGTCAGGCACTCGTCTCTTTGAAATGTTCTGTCCACCAGAGGAAATCACACCAAGGTGCCAGCTGGACAGTTCCCCTTCACACTATGCCTCAGGGTTAGTAAGAAATCACCAGACTACCTGAATGAGGAAATGAGAGGGGGGGGGGGGGACCTTCCTAACTCAGGTGACTTCACTCGTGCAGAGTTCAGCGTAAATTGAGCTGATTGGTGCTCGATACTGAAAACTTGCTGCAAGGAACTCAAACTCAGCAATTCAAATGCAGGAACTGGACCGCAACCAAGATTCCCATTTAGACAATGTTCCTATTTTGCAAGTTCCGTCTCAGGGTTTTACTCGACACTGCATCTCATACAGGAAGTTGCCAAATTGCCAGCGAAAGCGTTTCTGTGATTTAGCAACGTACATTAGTCTCTATGATTAGCTGCGCTAACCACTTCTCCTTCAGGCACAGAGCTAAACAGCTAAATATTTCACTGGATCAGTTTTACTCTGCGGCTGAATCATACTGTAGGTGTGCACTAGTTAAGTCAGGGTGCCCAAGCTCATGAATAAAATTCATTTAAGCAATTCCAATTCAAAGCAGAGATGAAACAAAACCCAGGGCACACTGAGGATCACCAGGACCAAAATCATCTGAAATCAGCCATTACTGTGTGCTGCTTCTTTACTAAACATCACTACACATCAATATCACTATTACTGTCTGTTGTTGAAACCCAAGAGCTCAATACTGGCTGAATGCTAGGCCTAACTGCTATCAAGTCCCCAGTAAAACTGCTGGCGGCCCCAAACCAGGAGGTGAATCCACAAATCCAGGTATAGGTGTGTGCTAAAGAGCGTGAAGAGGAGCTTTGGCGTCCTGGCCAAGCCAAGCCAAGCTGTTTATTGACACGGAGGTGTCGCTTGGCAGCAAACAGAAGGGGGGGGGGGGGCTGAAGACCACAGGCTGTCTGAATTCCCACTGTACGGGTCCCTACATGCTAGTTTTTAAAATCTTTTCAGGCAGGCTCAGTCTGGCTTAAGAAAGCTAAACAGTAGGAGACAGGTGAATGAAGAACCAGTAATTTGTAGATCTATAACAAACACAAATACAAGGTGCAATAAAACAACAACAACACTACTACTAACACTGATTTAGAGGTTGTTAGTGGAATTTAAAAGTGCACACGTTGATTTTATAATGTAATACATTTCTTCCGGCTGCATAGCTATGTGGGAATTAAGTGCAGTAATTTTAAAAACATTCATGTATATTTTTCTAATTTATGATGTCTGGTTGAAAAACAGAGAGATGGGGGGGGAGAGAAGTGCACCAGAAGACCATGAGTTACTTATAGCCCTATGAAATCAAATGATTCCACCCATTTAATCAGTTTAACTTGGTTTTCAATGAACTCAGATGTGGCTCCTGCTTGGCTGGAATGAAAACCTGCACCCACACTGGCCCTTTGCCGATAAGATTGGACATGCCTGCCCAAGAGCCACTGCACCACGGCTTTTGAGTTTGTGCAGAGTCAGCAAGCGCTCTGGAATCTGGTCTGTGAGAAGGAATTCCTCCGAAAGAAAATGCTGCTGTCCGCATCGCCACGTCGCGTTACAGGACGGAGGTCTGGGCTCTGGAGAATCGCCGGGCAGGGACTCATTCATCACGCATCCCTTCGAAAAACCCAGACGGTGACGACACAGCGCCCACCGCTGGGAGCACAAAGAAACCATGCCGAGCGAGATGGGAGCTCAAGACACCGGAGCACCTGCTCAGGCCAGTCACATGCAGAATCCTTAAAGAATTTCAACCATTCTCACTGTTGCTTAACTATGCCACACATTTGCTACATGCTTCCAGTGGGGGTGGCGGATGGCACAACGTGTACAGAAAAGGAGCCTCACCTTAGCACCAGTAAAGCAAGGCGTGGTCAGGAATGTCAATGAGCAGGATCTCGAAATCCCTGAGCCTTTAGGGACGGCAATGTGTAACAGGCGGCCTGCTTTACAAGCAATACCGGGAAAAGAAAAAAAAAAAGCACCATTTCACACTTCTACCATTTCAATTTACAATTTATTCACATCGAACCTGGCAATCTTGAGCAAGCTTGCTGCCCTGAAGTGAACTGGAATGAGAAATCGTGTTTAAAAAAGACAAGCTGAAACCTAAAGGCATAACACACCCATTGCCAAAGCTAATTCACGCCCTGATACATGACATGTGGAAAAGCATTTTTTCAAAGCCAAGTTGCTCAAAGAGCAAGCGAGAACGTTGGGCCTCACCAACCAAAACAAGCTTACTGTGTTTTAGAAAATGTTGCCATGGTGACCGGCAAACGGCCACGGAAACTTTACCATGACTAAAGCATACAAACGCGCACACACACACACACACCATCGCAAAACTCTAAAGGCCATATTTTTACATCTCATCACCGATTCCACAGGCCTTTCACGGCTAAATGTAGTTCTTTGAGGTCTGAAGCCGCAACTGTTCAAGGTGCCGGTGTTGATCGAGTGTAAAGGTAAGGACATTTTTATGTACCGTTGCTGCTTCTGTAATTAAATGCTGCCGATTAATTCAACGTGCTTTCCACTAAAAGTGAGCATGTGTAGGTGTTCCCATGTGAAAAAATGATGTGACAGATATTGTCTCACAGGGCTGTGCTTACACATTTCTTATAGCTCTGAGACCAATTTATTTATTGCTACTGAAGCTGAGAGAGGCCAGTCGCATCTTATTATAGATGGTCTTCGGGCTGTTCTCTTCATGAGCTGATCTATATAATTAACAGACTACCATGGTTTATTTGACGCACATATTGAGTTTTGTGTATTTTAGGTAGACTTATTTACCACTGCGCCTGTAGTAGTTCTAATATTTTTCAGGGGCCTCTGGAAAAGCGTTAAATTTGGCAGGTTTTAAGAGACGGTTTGGTCGTCAACCTAATCTGGCAACCCTGCGTGGAACCCTTCGGCTCCAAAACAGAGGAGAGAAGGTAGCGGTGGTTCTCACCGCTGCGTGGGTGCGTGTTCAACTGGGGCGCTGCGGAGAGTCACACTGTCATCCTCTGACACAAGACTACAGAAATGTTAAAGTGCATGCAGACCCCCGAACAGCCAAAAAGCCTTTATTTTAAACGAGTACACTTTTCACCGCTATAAATGGCCGTGTTCAGGACCCCCGATTACTCCATGACCCCGCCAAACCCCGCCTCGCTCACGGCTGTAAGGACTCAAACGTGTTAGCTTACGATATACTCCATGAGCACCAGCGAGCTGGTGTAAGGCTGACAGATGTGGTACGCTTAGCGTCTCATTGAGTCTCCACCCAGGTCAAAAGGTCACATGAAGAATCCAGTGCTAGGGAGCAGGCTACTTCACGACCAGGACAAAGATCTCTTTGGCAAACTGTTTCCAGGCCAGTGCTGTAGTATTACTGTATTAGTCATGGAAAAATGGCTTCCTCATAACACACAACAGAATCAGATTCCCCATCAAAAATGACTCCTGATTTGACACCGTGGCTGAGAGTAAGGCCCTTGTTCGCAAAATTTCCTTTGAACCAGCATTTATTCATGGGAATGAGAACAATGGACAGTTTGGGGAAGGGGAAACACACTCTGCCACTTCCTCAATCCAAAAGGTCGCAGGACACTGGGCTGCAGAAGCACGCTCCCAGTTACTTTGCTAAAAGCAGCCATGCATACTTCCCACAGAGCAAGAAACGAGACTGCCCTTGATTCAGAACCTTCCAGGAGGAGTTAAAATAGTTATTGCAGGCAAATTTCAGTTTTAAAGGGGCGGGACATCTTGTACCTAAAGAAGTACTATTGGAGGTACTAGGCCCAGGAGATGTACCCTGTGAAAGGAACTGTAACACCAATAACTTCATTAAACATTGAGCAGTGAAAAAAAGGACAACTATTTTCATGAAGAGAAATCTTCCAGCATCGAATATAATCATTTTTGAATGTTCTCGTTGGGTCCACCAGCTAAAAAGAAAGGGTGGATATTTTTGCAGCCACTCACTAACTACACCTGCTTTTTCCAGCGCTTGCCCTAAAATTCTTGTCTAATGGGAAATGTAGGCTGACAGACACGGTTATTATCGATGTCACCTTGTGACTCGCAGACAACGAAAGACTGAAAAAACACCTCAAAGCCTGCATTTGTTTTGTAATATGTTTACAAGTTGAAATTGATTACCAGGGTTTACGGTTTCCCATCATCTGATTACGAACACTTTTCTAAATGAGTCAAACTTGGCAGGTTTGACAGACCAGGATTGCTAGGAAGATTAAGCACCCTAGTTTAATAAATAAAACAAGTCTTTTAAGGCCCAACGTTGGTCATCTTAAGTCATAATTAAGAACGACACAGACCGACACCTTGAGGAAGCAGCCAACCACCATAATGCTTAAGAACAGACCAGGAGCATTACTGTGTCAACGCACAGATGTAAAACAAAGAATTTTCAGTGCATTTTGAACGTCAGGAAACACTCTCTGAAAAGGCTTAACCACGAGAAAAACCCAACATTTCAGATCTTTTGAGGTACTCTCATTCGATAGATATATCATATTCCAGTCTTACATTATACCCAGTGCAGGTAAAGCCTTGCCAATTAATCCAATATCAGAACGGCCTGGAGGTTCAAGTTGAAGTTTGGAAAACCTGCTCTAGAACACATTTACTGAGGGAATTTTACAGCCAATTAACCATAGTACAAGAGCTACATCAGACAGCCAAGTTGCCCATCGCCACAGCTCACTGCACATGTGTGAAACCTTCTCAGGGGCTTCTAAAGCATATGTGATCCTCCACAAAGGAACATGTTCTACAGTTACGTCGCATGTTCAGGTCTGACCTGTAACCTCTGCTTGCACACAGAGAGACTGGAAGCACCTTTCTCAACCCAGCTGACACCCACACTCACACCAGTGACGCCTCAGAAGATTCGTTCTTTTAAACACATTCCAGGATATTGACCCCCACGTACCTGTATATAACGGCAGGTCGACCCCCATATTGAGCCGAATCCCCAAGGCGAACTGTCACACATACTAAGGCAGAGCCCATTATTTGCCTTAACTGTACCATAGCATACCGAATACTCCATAAGCGACCCCACCTGTCTATCACTGCATCCATTCGTCAAGCTGCTCAGTTTGATACACGGTATTAATAATACGGGTTATTTATAATGTTCTCATAAGACAGCACAGCATTGCAGGTAATGCGGAGGCCCACTAGGATCTGGATATGGACCTCATGCCATGCGACCGACGGGGAACCACACACACACACACACACACACACACACACACACACACACACACACCGTTTAAACAAATGACGGTGGTGTGCCCAGGTGAGCCGAGCCAAGGTAAATACCGAGCTCAGAATACGAACCCGGACACCGGGCAGCGTCCATGCGTGCAGTCTGACACACTGCGCCCAGCTTCCCGACGAAATGAAACGAGCCAAGCTGCTGAAGGGATCTACGGAACCCATACCTGCTCTCTCAAAAAGAGATGAAAAACGTAAGGTCCAAGCGCGCCGCTTTAAAACAATGCGCTAATGCCGCAGCGAGCTGCCTGCCGTCCGCCGTGGCCGCTGGGACTCGCCCGAGCTGGCGCTCCGGATCCCGGACTCGGGAAGCCACGCCCCTTTCCCTATGCGGCCCCGCCTTCTTTAAAGTCCCTGGGCAGTGATAGGAGGAGCGCGCCGGGTGGCCAATCCCTATCCGGACCAGTAGGCGGGATCCAGCCCCCGAAGAGCAATAGGCGGGGCAGAGACGGGTACTGGGCCTTCCCTGTCGGCGGCTTTACCCCCGATCCATGTGGGGGCTCTGTGGGCATCACCTATAGGAATCCCGCCCTATTACATAAATACCGTATTACATCAAAAAGCAACGCGCATTAAATTAGGTCGCTCCGTTAAATGGCACCACAAACATGTTAGGAAAATGACGTCCTGTGAACAGGTCGCCTGTCATGTGTTTTTTTAAAGCGTTGCGGTATATAAATAATGGTCACCACTACACGGCGTAGTGTATTGTTATAGCTGTGTGTAGGTGAATCACGTGTGCGGAATACGTCTAATGTGTTGACTAAAACTTACGTATTATTAACACTGGCTTTGCAAGCATTGTATAATTATTGGTTCACACATTTCCCCTATTCATAAGATAGGTGCAATTGTTTAAAAATTATTATTTAGATGTAATTTAAATTATTTCGAATGATAACGAAATGATTTGCAGACATGGTTAACATGTAGTTTGTTGCGTTGCCAGTAGGTGGCAGTATATCCCCGTATGGAATATATGTCTGAAAGACCCATTGACAGGGAAAAAATGGTAGTGTCGTATTTAAACACGTGATAGATAGATAGATAGATAGATAGATAGATAGATAGATAGATAGATAGATAGATAGATAGATAGATAGTCACTTGCAAGGACATTGTCTTAGAGACACTGTTATTTTTCTCACAAATTTTGGTAAGGGCATTTTGTGAGGGACATTCTGTGCTTCTGTGCCATGACAGGCTTCATCACGTCACTAATTCCTTCACAACTGAAAGTCAATGTCAAAAGTAAATGTCAGAATTGTAAATCTGTTTTTACTTTTATTAAGACTGAAAAACAGTGATTTTAAATGCCGTCATGAATTGAAAAGACCTTCTCTGACTCAGTATTTCATGTATGAGCAAAGGTATGCATTTAGTAACTGGCCACAACACAGCCATTTTTCATTACAGTTCCCACATTGATTACAAGCAGTGTTCAGAGAGAAATAATTACAAGTCACATGACCATCACATGACCTCTCCTGACCTCCACAATGAGGAGCTCGTGTAATAGACTGCATGATCTAGTAATTATCCGCAAGTGAGATTCCATCTAAAGTACATGGCATAAAATTCTAGCTACATGTTAATGGTCTTCCTTAAATATTCCACAAGGTCTTTGACTCCTAAATTAGAAGTGCTCACAATAGTAAAATCAAAAGTTAATAAGTACAGTGCCTCTACATAGAAATGAATTTATTTTATTCAAAAAAATTCAGGTTTTCCATAACAAATTGCTCTTTGTTAAAGCAAGATTCCAAATCATTGGATGGTACTGCATTTTGATCAATACAAAGTTTGTGGATAATATTGGATATACATTCGATTTAGACCCTGGCTCACTTTCACGTGATACTACTGTGGGAAATTTGAAAGAGAGTTAAATATACTTGAAGGGATTGAAGAACTGAGTTGCTTCTATAAGATAAATCAAGCTGTTATAACTAAATCAGTAGTGACAAGTCATTGGATTTTTGCCACAGAACAACGTCATATCTGTTTAAATCCTTTTGGTTCTGGCTTCCAGCAGACTTTAAACACACACATTTTTGGTGGATTGAATATGCAAATACTGCTCATAGGCAAATACTGTAGATTCAAAATACATACAAAACACTCTTACATAGTCTCAGTACATGATTTAAAATTTGAAGATTGTGTGTGTGTTTATCTGTTATATTGTAATTCTAATAGCTATCCATCTAAAATTTGTTCACTGAAAACTGTATTTTCAGTATTTGTATGATTTCTTAGCTAATTCTACATTTTACACACAAATCTTTGTCTGTACTCCTGTTTAGATACAGTGGTCATGACTGACATTCCATCAGTTATTCCATCCATTCAGTTATTACCATATTTCACTTACCCTTCCTTGGCGTAGCTTTCTTTTCCACTGCCTTTTCAGGTGACTTTCTTGGAACATCAAAAGCCTTCAGCATTTGCGCCACCTTCAAGGAGACCCCCGGCTCCACGGTGCCCTCCGCCTTTAATGGTCTCGTCCCATCTCGATGCTTCGTCTTTTCCTGTGCATGGACCGTGTCCTCTATAAGCTCAGAAACAGTTTTAGACTTGGGAACATTTTTGAGCAGGTGCTGGTCTTTTCCTGAAGCAGGCATTTGATCAAGCTGGTCTAGAGGATGTTGTACTGCACCCTGGTCACTTTTTATACCCTGTAGATGAAGATTTTCATTTTTATCTGATTTGCCATCAAGCTGTACGTTGTCCCTTAAAAGAGGTTCTACAAAGTCAGATGAGGGTTCTGTTTCAGTACAGGGTTGTTTCTCTACAGAATCTGTTGTTTTCTCATCTCTCTCAGCTGAGGGTCCTGCAACTGGGGTTTCTGGGATGCATACATTGCATATCCGCCTTTCATTTTCAGGAGACAATTTGTCTGTAAGAGGGGAGGTGGCATCGACAAAGACAAGCCTTTTGGTTCCATCTATGAATAACACTGCTGACATTTCAGTTTCCTTATCCTCTTGTTCAGGACTTGTTGCTTCAAAAGAATCAGCTGCAGTGGGGTGGAATAACTCTTTTACAGATATGGATGTCATTACAGCTGTCTCATTATTAGTGATATTCCCAAAAGCTGAGCTGTTTGGACTAGACTGATAAGCAGATCCCCCCGGGAATGGTGAGAGAACTTCTAAATTCAGCAGTTCTGACTTCTGTGTTTCTGTCTCAGGGGACCTTTGAGTGTTTGATGGAGCATCTTGGCCATGTAAAGCTCGACAGCATGCCGGAAGGGATCTGAGTGACTTTGTAGTGTCTATTGAGGAACCTACTTGTGCTTCCGAATCACTCCTGCAACTGAAATCAAATTTGTGAAGGTTCAAACTACTTCCACTTGATTCTTCTGTGTCGAGTTTCAACATATGTGTCTTGTCTGCAGGTGTCCCTTCCTGTAGCTGAAGTCCTGAGTCTTGCCTTGCTGTCTCCTGCGTATTTTGGCGCCTTCCTGAAAGAGCGTCTACGGCCTGCTGGCACTGCGGTGTCAGCGCTATCATTTCATATTTGGTCGGGGACTCTTCCGATGAAGCTGTGGAATCCTTTGTTTGAGTGACTTTTATATTTGGTGTGCTTAACTCTTCCTGTTTCTTAGGGTCAACTCTTGGTCCTGTTCTGACAGATGCAGAACCCATGGTGTTACTAGGGGTAGTTTGATCAGCGTAAGAAGCTGAAACAAGCTCAACTAGGGCTTCGTTATTTTTGCTTGGGAGGCTAAGAGCTGCAGAACTTAAGCCAAAGTCCATTGGACACTTGCTGTGCAGCACAGTAGTCCCAGCTTCCGGAGTTTTCCGTTCAGAATGGCTTAGCATGCTCCACAGAGGGAAAGCACATTCATCTTCAGCTTCTTCATTCCTACAAATTTGACGGAATTCAGAAATGGCACCAGTGGTCTTGTCTTTCTTATCGCAAGGATCTCCTAGATTTGGGGAGTTTTCCATTCCACAGTTCTCCTCTGACAGACCTTGAGCAGTATAATCTCCTGGTCTGCTGTTGGTCTGGTTGAATAAGTTGTCATTTTTTTCTCTGAGAAATTCAGATGTAGGATCCTTCCTTGGATTTGCACACTCCTGGGTGTGTTCTCTGTCCCGCTGTTGAAGATCTGGAGGGTTAGTCATTATGAAAAGTCCTGAATGATCTTCCTCTAGGGATACTTTAGCAGTTTGGTTTTCTAGGTAGGATGGCCACAAATCAATGGCTGTTTTTTGATATTCTTCAGGTCCAGGCCTTGCTGTGGTTGACTGGATTTCTACAGTTGTTGGTGATGCACAAGGTTTTCGTGCCTCTTCAGAATTCTGTCCCCCCTCTCTCACATGACCTACAGGTTCCAGTAAATGTTCAGAACTTGGAGACACCTCCTCAATGATCTCGAGAGGCTCACAAAAAGACATGCTCTGGCCTTTCTGTATTCTAAATGAAGTTGTGTCGGTGGCTTCTCTTGTTGTTAATTTACTTGTGAATTCAGTTTCGACGGCCCCAGGATCAGCAACCTTCTTAACCTCTTCATTTTCAAGCAACACAAAATCACCCATGATGTGATCACTCACCCAGTCAGAAGAGCTCACAAGTGCAACGGAAGTCCCGTCGGCGATGACCTCCGAGTCAGAATGATGGCCCTTTTCCTGGACATGCTGCTCATAGGAAGCTTTACCTCCAATTTGGTGGTACGTCTGAAACTCAGCCCTGTCCTCACCATCTTCTAAATCAGCCACTTCCTGGCTCATGGTCTCTGTCAGTCGAGGCCTGGCTTTGGAGGACTTGCTGCTCTGTGCTCTCCTCCCTGGGCTCTTCCCAGCATCTGGCTGCAGTGGAGGTGGGATAGCAGCCACACCACTGTCGTCTCCTCCCACTCCACCCTCTTCCCCCTCGCCTGAGTGGCTGCGCACATCGCTCTCCTGAGCAGGTGCCACTGGCTCCATACGTGGGCCTTCTTCAAAGTCAGCTTTCCTCAGCTTGTCCCTGGCTCTGCCAGCCCATTCCTCGGTATCCTTTCTGTCCCCCCCCCAGTCTGGACTTTCAGCACCTCTGCACGGTTTCTCTTCACTTCCATCCATGTGCTCGCCCTCCCCAGCTCTGTACAGCCCTTGTCCCATTCTCGCCTGCAGAGAGAAAGAAAGACGTTGCGTCAGCCCTCACACTAAAGCGGCCAACTCCCCATGATGCCATGGGTTTGGCATGCCGGCCCCCGTCTGCTTATCGGAGACAGGACCCAGTGCTTCATGGTGTTATCCCCACTCCCTTCCTGCCTCTGGAATGGTTCTTTTTGTTGCTATCGCTATGGAGACACTGGGTAAAAATACTAAATAGACACCAAGAACTTAAGGGCCAGCTTTTCGGACAAGTAAGTTTATGTTGCATACTGCTTGCTTGTGTTCAAAGCAATTTATTTATTGTATCTGATATTTTTACTGCCTTGCTTAAGGAAAGAACTGTGGAACCCATCCTGGGTCGTGAACTGACATCCTACAGGTTAAGAGTCAGCATCTTTGGCCAGCTCACCACCTGGTGCTCAAAATAAGACTCACGGCTTCATTTCTTTCGGCAGAATGTACATTTAACTTCTGTATGAACTTCGATGGAATTACCTTCTGAAATCAAGCTCGTCGTAAGCTTGTCTTCTGACCCAGTGACTCTTTTTCAGAAACTCTGACTCACTCAAGGTCAACCCAGAAACCACTGGACCTATTCCACAGAAGTTCCCTTCAGCACCGTGAACGCTGATTGGGCGAGCTGAGGCCACGTCTGCCACCCAGGATTCCAGAGAGCAGTGGGGGGATGATTTGTATTTCAGATTATACGAGTGAAATACAAATGCCACACGCCATAATCTGCATTGCAAAACTGCAGGCTTTTGCAGTCAAATTTTTTTTTTTATTAAAATTTTTTATTTAGGTATGATGCTTTATAGTGCATTTGATTTCATCGTTCATGTGCCACAGTGTCACTTCCGTGTTAGTTGTCATCTGAACTTGGTCTTTGTAATCTTTGTATTCTTCTCGTAGTTAAGTGGCAGACATAACTGAACATCGCACCTGACAGAGTATGGAAGTTACACACACTGCTGTTTAAGGTCTGCACAACAGTCAGTCCTTAAAGGCATGGCTATCCCTCTTATCTGCAATACAGGAAGTCAGTTCTACCATGTGTGTGATCCGAGCAGGCTTCCCGTAATTGTACCTCTAAACCCCCCCCCTCCCAAATCGCGTCCTGTGTGTCCAACCTGGAAGTGCTGTCTGGGCGGTTCTCTAACACCAGCGGGTGAACAGGGAAAACTGCAGCAGAGCAAGGGGGGGGGGGGGACAGATCAGCCTGGATTTAATCAAATCTCTACCTTTCATCACTCGAGCAGTCCATCACACAATCGGGCCAAATATTATCCCATGCAGGGACTCGTTACCACCACATTACCCAGATGGGCTCATTAGAGCAAACACAATATGTTTGTACTTAAATATGTTGCTTGGTGAAAGATGATATGCAGTCTGAGATGGCAACAAATACATTTACGTAGCAGTAAAAATATAATGTGTGTGTAGGCATATAAGGTTTCAATTTGAAAACAAAAGCATGCGATGGTGTAAAAGTTCAATCTGAGTAGCCAAAAAAAAGTTTTTTGGTTTTAAGCCAAGCAAAAAAATGTATAGAATATGGATATGGAACTGGTTTAGCAAAACACCTGCAAATTCAAAAGTTGGAAAGTGGTAAGTATTGTGTGTAACACAGAAATAGATATGGATGTTTGATTCTGGCAATGTTCCTTTAAATAATATTTATGTGTGGAGGTCATCTGTACAGAATTGGCTGTTGAAGAATAAAGATGTTGAAGTTAGCCAGTTAAATAAAAACACCTTAAGACTATGCACACTCTGCTGGACACTGTGTACGCACAAAGTTCCCAGCAAACCAGGTTGAAGTCACCAGATTTGTTACTCGTTAATAATGCACTATAGACAGTCAGGGCCTGCTATAGTGGCTCACAATCCTTGGAGACACAAGGGCTCCATTGTGCTAAGCTCTGTGACCTCCTTGCTTAAGGCGAATCACTTGATGGCCTTGTGCTCATCTTCACTACTGGGTGTGAAACGCCAGCGGGCCGAACGTTGGACACAGAGCACCGGGGAACGGTCGAGGCTTATTCTCGGTTCGCGATCGCTTCACCGCCCCAATCTACACGGATTCTCCGTGGATGAAATCATGGAGGTGCGGTCAGAGCGTGGAGGCTCATCAGGTAGAGGAACTCACCGCTCAGCGTGGATGCTGTAAGATGCTCGCCACAATCCCAGGAAGGATTACAGAGCCTGCTCTGTCTTTGCAGAGTTATGTGCCCTTGTCTTGCTGCCTCGCCGATGTGAGTCTCTTATGCCACTGTGATAGGCATTTATGTGTGATGTCAGAGGCTCATTTGCTTAATGCAATAAGTTTCTCTCTTTATCACATGGTTATCATTTAAGGCGATGTCCCCTCGTTATCACAATACTTATCAGATCCTGGCCATCTCACTGTCCCCAACGTGCTGGAAAGTCTGTTCACCTGCATATCTCTCCTAGACAAGATATTAAAAATATAACACAATCATTTTAACAGCCATTATTTTGTAATAAATCATTACTAATCTTCTGTTGTTTAAGTCACCCGCCATCAGTGTGAAGTTATGTGCCTCACTGGTGTGGAAGGGACAAAACTTTTGTCAAACCCACAGACTAAACTTTGAGAAAGTCATGCAAAAGTAAATCTGATAAACTCTTAAACTGTGATGGACATGTGAATGGAAAGGTTTATGCAGTTATGCCTTATAAAGGCATTTAAGTAGGTGACTTTGCTGTTAGTGATGGGACAAATGATGCTTCAAAACCTTAATGGGTGGGAGCATCCTGAACTAACCAATCAATGCTGGTGCTATCGATCCCAAACTACCAATCAATGATGTGTCAGTGGTCTCATCATGATTTGTAATAATATGTAGGCAGAGCTGGAGGTGGCAGAGTTAAAGATGTTAAGATTTGCATTGGGCGTGACAAGGATGGACAGGATTAGGAATGAGTATATTAGAGGGTCAGCTCAGGTTGGACGGTTTGGAGACAAAGCCAGAGAGGCAGAATTGCGTTGGTTTGGACATATACAGCGGAGAGATGCTGAGTATATTGGAAGAAGGATGCTGAGGATGAAGCTGCCAGGCAAGAGGAAAAGAGGAAGACCAAAAAGGAGGTTTATGGATGTGGTGAGAGAGGACATGCAGGTGGGTGGTGTGACAGAGCGGGATGCGGAGGACAGGAGGTGATGGAGACTGTTGGACAGTTCAGCTATCACTTAATCAAGGACACACAGGGACACCAACACAGGCTGAATGTTCTCCAAGTGTGTGGAAGACTTCCTTCAGCTAGTTTAAGAAGAAAAGACAAAGAGCTCCGCAGACTGCAGGGCCCGAAATTGCGAGCAGAGGCAGATTTAGGCGCTGGGCATCAGCCCAGAGTAGCATCACTCAGAAGGCACCAAGGGGGGCTCCAAACTGTTGGCAAAAGCACACCTATGGAATTGCTTAGCCAAGAGCAAAACAGGAGAAGTCGTTTAAGGGAAATGAATAACGGGACGCCAGGTAGCCGCAGCTCCCTCCCAAATGTGATGTAAGGCTTCGACAACGGCTAGTTAGAGTCTGCAAAGCCATGAAAGAGGCAGCACACACACACTCACTGTGCTCGTGTCTCTCAGTCTCCACGGCAACACCAAAACAGGATACTTAGACAATAAAACAAAAGGCGCTTTGCGGTGACCAGATTTTTTTATGGACTATTGCCGCAGACCAGTGGCCTTGCCCTAAGGTCTGTATATGAGATTGCGTTTTCCGGGGGGACAATCTGCGTTTCACCCTCGCTTGCAAGCTGCCCAGATTCGATGTAAGGTGCCGCTTAGTCGCACGGCACTGCCAGCCTCCCTGAAGTCCAAATGGCAGCCCGCCCAGAACCCTGATCCAGTTACCCTTTAAAGGCCTGTCATTCCAGCCCCTGCCAAAAAGATGACGGACCTTACCGTGTTGTTCATATTTTCCGCTGTTTTTCTTTTCTTCCCTTCCCTCGAGGGCCGAGAACCGGACAGCCCTGGTTTCCCCACAATACACCACTCACTTCTGTAAAGTGGAACAATACCACTGCTCTGATACAGATCAGAGATGAATAAAGTGCACTTTAAGGAAGCATGTACTGGCTTTTGCATCTATTTTTATAACTAATCCTCTGACCAGAAATGAAGAGTTATAATGGAAACATTCGCAGGTATAAACACACATAAACAGAGATGCAGTGGCTCAACATGTAGCACTGTTGCCTTGCACTGCTGAGGTCAGGAGTTTGAATTTCACCTCGACTGTGTCTGTCACATTTCTATGTTCTCCCTGTGTCTTGTGAGTTTACTCTGGTAGTCCAAAGACATGTGACTCAGGCTGTTTAGCATCTCTAAATTGCACGTGTATGTGGTCTGTGATGACTTGGCATTCCGGCTGAGTGTCCTATGCTTCCTGGGATATGCTGCAGGTCTGTAATCACAATAAGCAGTCAGAGGATGGATGGAAAAGCATGTAAGTAAAGAGGTTAATCCCACTACCAACCCATAACTCTTCATGTAGTGCTTAAATCTGAGTTTAGCAGGTATAAACGGGAAAGTAGAGATGTGTGATTTGTGACTTTAACAATAAATTTTACCAGTACAGCTTATATCACTTATTTTAATTGGCCTTAGTATTGCAATAACTCACAATAGAAGTAGCTCATTACATTGTTGTCAATTACATTGCATTCAATTCCCGTAACTGTTTTAGTTTTTTGACTTCATATATGGAACATCACCCTCTCAACCTGTTTGCTTGGACACTGCAGCTGAAAAAGCTGCCAAAAGGAATGTATTTATCCAATAAATATGTAGAAAAATTGGCAGTAGAAAAGACGTTACTCACTTACCAACCAGCAGGGGGCAGAGTGAATCAGCAGGTACTGTCAAATCACGCTGCCAAGACTGTGGATTTGAATCCGACCCCAGTTGTGTGTGCATCGGTGTGTACAGGGATTACAGGTTCGCGTGAATTTCCTCTGGACATTCGGGAACCTTTCCACAGTCCAAAATCTGTTGCAGGTGGGTTGCTGACTTGCATTTGATGTTAAAGTTTTATTCGGCGTGTGTACATTTCAGTGTGGCGTGTGCTTTCTGGGACAGACTCTGGATTACAGCTTCACTAGCCAGGTAAATCATTATTGGAGATGGTAACATATTAACACCTGGTAACATATCATTGCGCAACCAAGAGATGGTGAAAAATATCAAGCACCGAGACCAATGAAAACGAAAGTCAATACGATTTTTCTTGAGGGACGCAGATATTTTTTTACTTAAATGCTTATTTTTCATGATAACTTCATCCAGAGAGATGTAGGTCTGGGAGATGTTCAAGAGTACAATGGCACAAGTTCAGTTCTTTATCATATTTTGATTACTTATAGGCAAAGGATGTCTACGCTGGTGGGCGATGTGGATGTTGCCAAACCAGTCAGAATGGAAACAAATCAGGTTAAGTGAACGATAAAATGAAAAAGTTTTATTTCCATAATAAACACATACAGTACGTTGATTTAACAAATGTAAAAAAAAAGTGCAGTATGCATTTAAACTACAGCAACTTTACAGTACAAAAACAATATACTGCATATAGTTAAATATATATCTTTTGAAATGTAAAACTAAACCAGTGACACATCCTGACAGAGAACGGGAAGAATGGCCATAAATGTGGTGGTCTTACGCATTTTTTAATGTGATCTTTGAGAACCGGCAGGGTCATGTGATAGGAGGACGGTTGAGCGCACGCATGGATTTGTGCTGATGACACTGTCTCCATGAAGACTGCAAAATCGGCCGACCAAGCGCGTTACAGAACCGGTTAGCAGACTACCATCGTCTGTGCCACTTTGGACAATCCTCACTAGAAAACTTTGGAAATGAAGAAGTGGCACGGGGGGGGGGGGGGGGGGGAAAAAAGAAAACCCACTTTTTTCTGTGGGTTGGGAGGGGGGGAGAGAATTGAGGGGGGGCTGCGTTGGTCTCCCCCCCGCCGCCCGGCTGTCGGCGG
>JAACJT020000034.1:27796624-27812392 GCA_009936485.2 Gymnarchus niloticus
GGAGGGAGGGAGGAGAAGGGGGCGGAGGGGGGGGAGGGGGGGGGGGGGGGGTGCGGTTGCACAAACGAGACACTCATTCTTCATCTGTCTCTAATAGAAGGAAAGCATTTAGACGAGGATGCTGTGCTGCACGCTTCCCCAGCTCCCGTTTGCTCAGGGACCGGGGTTTGGCGGTGGGGCAGAGCTAGGCTGAGGGGGCGGGGTCATAACTGCACAGGCGACGCCACGGCTTAAGGCACTTACATATGGACGGAATGTGTGACGTGGCGATGCGGCGATGGGTCTCCATGGTGCTGTACATGGCACACGGACAAATTACGGGGGGGGGGGCTATGGCGGTGGGTTCGAGCTCAAGCCGGCTGGTATGTAAACGGACACACCCACTTTAGCACGCCATTTAGCGGGATGGCTGACGACGCTAGCAGGATGGCAAAGGTGTCACAGCAGTAATGGACCTCAGTGAGAAGCACAGAGTGGCACAAAGCGAACGTCGGCATGGAAGAATCACAGAAGCAGCGTCACTAAAGCACAGGTCACGCCGTACACATATGACATACACGTGTGTATCTACAGAGGAACACGCCTTACTGAACAGCCAAGACGTCACAGCAGACTTTCCTTCACATCACAGACCTTGTAAATTAACGAATTAATCAACCTCTTTAACTAGTGTGTGTAGCTGGTTACTGCATGTTTTCACCGCCTATGCGATCACGCTTGGGTAGAGAAAACATAACCTACTGGATCCAGTGCTGCTTTACATTTCACTGCAGTTCACCAGGATGCTTACATATGAACTGTTTTTGAGTCCAGTCTAGGGGTTCTGACTCTCATCCTGAGGAGCTCAACAACCTTTGACCACGAGTAGCGCACCAGTAACATGCAAATTGTTCAGTGTCTCTCCAATCTAAAAGCAGGTGGTATACTCATAAATGATATATTTAATATACAGACACATAAAAATATCCATAGACAGAATATATTTGTGTACATATTGCAGAGGTCTGGCTGTATAGTGCATCCTTATGGAAAGAAGCCCCAGGCGATGTTTAACCGCGGAGTGCAATGCAGACTCCGCCCACGCAGACAGGATGCAGTCTCGTTAGTTTCAACTGAGTCAATGCATCGTTGTTATTTTTCAAATAAATTCACAGTAGCCATGTAACACTTGCGTTACACAAACACACACTGACGCACAGACATATGGTCAGCTTGCAGGTTTACGATACAAGTGATTGACTGCATAGTGTGTTAAAGTTTTAAATAAAAAAAGTAATCAATGGTAGAACAGCCTAAGTTTGCACACAACTGCATAAACAAGCCCTGCATATCGTGTGCCATTCTTTAAATAAATACAAATGGAAATAATTTAAAAGACATTGGTTCGTGTACCTCTGGAAAGACAAAGACACGCCAGTACGGAGGAACAGTAGCAACGGAACTGTGATTTATGAGCACCTGTGACGTCAAAGACCATTGGTAGGAACCCTTAAACCATCATCAGAGAATCAACGACAGTTGTAAACTTTTGCAACTGAAACATAAGTTTTCTACAAATAAAACTGATTCACAAATTCAGTCGCATGGCGTCAGCCAGAAGGGCCCAGAGCAGAAAGAATACCAGTGACTGCGGGAATGTTAAAACCCCCTTCCCCCCACACACAAACCGGGGGGCCTAAGGAGGGATGGCATCTTCAGTGAGTTAACAGCGTGCCTTCGAATCGGAAAATACACAGTCGATGAACTCAGTGTCATCCTCATCCAGACATGCGTCTTTTGGGTGACCCCGCTGGACACCCGGCTCTCCATTTACTGTCAACTTTCTCTCAAACACTCGCACTCTTGCAGGCCTGCAGCATAAAAATCACGCATTGGGAGTTGGTGGAGTTTCCGAATGTCCCATCTTATGCGTGAAGAGCTCTGATCACAGACGCAATGTTCATAGCCTGGGCTGGTGGGAAAAACAGGCGGGCCAAGTGTGCTTGGGCAAGCAACATGGCAGCTGAAGTGATCCTCTGAGCACCGGCTGTTGGACCACATGACGACCTGGGATGAACTTTATGACATGGTGGAACCACCTCAGAAAAATGTAACAAATGCTCAGAAAACAAACAAATAAACAAACAAGGGTCGAGGGAAGGGCTTTGTAGGTCTGTAAGTAACCCCAGGCTGATTCTCGCCATCACATTGACATAACTGAGCTTATGTTACAATGTGGTTTTTCTGGCAAGGTTCAAATACATGTGCAGATGGTTTCCTCTTTAGTAAGCCAAAGCTAAACCCTACAAACAAACAGCGTTGACACTGTAAGTCAAAGAGGTAGAAAGGTCGTATCATGTCAACGCAACTCAAACTGGGAACAGTAATGTGGGGGGTAGTACGAACACAGGGGGCACGGACACTGAGCAACAGAAAACAGACGGGCACCATCACCAACTCCCTCACACAGTAAGGCCACTAGCGTTCACCTGTGCCTATTGAGCTCCTCACACAAATGACCCTAAAACGAAAAAACACGAGGTAACTCAAGAAGCAACCTGTAAGTAATGAGCTTCTATGGCTTGCTTGTGGGACCTGAAATTTCATTCTCCTTTTGAAACATAACGGAATTTTATTTCACTCCACGGTAGGCACAAACAAAAAAAAAAAAACACCATTCCTAAAGCTTTTAGCAATGGTGTGTGTAATCTCACGCTGTGTACCCTGGGAGTCTGTTTATCCTACCTCTCACCCCCCCAGCTTTCTCTTACTACAGTAACAATGCATCGGCACCCCTGGGTGACATCACTATGTATGCATTCAGAAACTTCAATGTAGGAATTCCCTTAAGAAAAACAAAGCAATTCATACTATGTGAGCTGTCTGATTTATTTTGTTTTTCTTAAGTGGAAGGAAACCAAAAGAAATAATGAAGATGTACCTAAAAAATATGGAGAGTGGTATGAGAGGGAGAGTCGACTCTTACTATAGCTGGCCAGTATGGGGTTGTTATAAGTCCACCCATCTGCTAGAGGGCAGCATCAGAGGGAGAGTCCACTCTTACTACAGCTGGCCAGTATGGGGTTGTTATAAGTCCACCCATCTGCTAGAGGACAGTGTCAGAGGGAGCGTTATTGCTTTTGCCAGTCAATTACTTAGGGCCTAAACAATTGAACTTAGTGGTTTTGCCTCTTGTGGATGTTTATGGAACCTTAATATGGATATTCAGAGAGTTGTTACATTACAGCTAGGCTCTTAAACAAATGTAACAGTCCAGTAGATAACATAGTGCAATTCTGAAATTTCTCCAGTTGTTATACGGATTTTGACTGGATGATGTACCGTGAGGCTTTTTTTTTTTTTTTTTTTTAACAGTTTCGCAAACAAAACAAAGTGGGTGAAACCACTCAAAGGCTACTTTTAGGTAGAGAGCGAGGTTGAAATGTAAAAGAGACTAAAGATTTTCCCATTTCACACAAAACCCTCCAGATGACTACTCTCTGGTAGTCCTTTGCTCTTCCTCTGAAAGGCTATCCTAACTGTTCAGTGTACCATCCATATTACACAATTCAAGACACACCACTACCTAAAGGTGCCTGCATTTAACAAGGCACGAGAGGTAACGTCTCGTACCTCAGACAGCTGTTGGGAGAGCAGAGATCACTAAGCAGAAGCAACACTGAACATTCACCAAGACACAAGAGTGGATTTTGAAAGTTCTTTTCTTTTCCTCGAGGGGAATCACTATGGTCACAACGTGGAGACGAGCTGAGACCATGGAGAAAAAGGAATAAGGACAGCATTGAGCCTGGTTTTTTAACCCTTTTTTCCACCAGCTATGAATGAGTCATCCAGCTGGAGTTAACCTGCACACACATTCACTGAGCTTGAACCCAGAAACCATCTACCGATAATATTTGGATTCTTCATAAATACGATGTGGAGTTAAATTAATATACATATATTTTATATATTTATATGTACATATATTACAATGCTTTCCAGGAGTGCACATTAGTATCTCTTACACGTGCTTGCTCCATCCACTTCACCTCCTAAGGGAGGTCAAAGGGCACCACGTCAGGTGACCCTCCCGCTCAGTGAGTCATTCTGTCAGCTCCTCAGGCTTCCCGGCAGAAGACTCATGAGCGCCCCCTCCTGGTCTGGGTTGGCTCGATGCCACTGCCACTCCCAGCCCCCTGCGAGCTCCGGAGAGAGCAGCGGGGCCCTGGCATCTGAGGGGAAGCAGGTGGAGGAGAGGTCCTCCGAGGAGAAGGTCAGGGCACCCAGCTTGGCTAGCGAGCTGGAGCGTTTGAGGTGCGAGGGGACAGTGAGGCCGGCCAGACGCATGCGCGCCTCGATCTCCTGTGCGCGCTGCCGCACCAGGCCCGGCTTGCCACGGACACTGTGCAGGCTCTCGCTGCTGGAGCTGCGTGTCAGTGCCGAGCCGTGTGGAGAGACCGCCGGTGTAGGCTCACCCTTGAGGGTCTCCGTGGACGGGAGCCGCTTCCGTGGGGGCAACGGGGACTGTGGGTGGGGCTCTGTCAGGAGGTCCAGGTCCACCTCCATGTCCTCCACCATGTCCTCCAAGGAGGTGTCCATCTGCTCAGGGACTGGCAGCGCCCCCATGGCGTGAAAACTGTCTACCAAAAGGCCTGACAGCTCTTCCAGCCTCTTGGTGCGCTGGCGGACCAGGCCGGCTTTCTGAAGCTGCAGCAGTGCCTCCTGGTGCTTGGTCAGGTGCCCCGGAGCCATGGCTGACCCTCCAGCCCCCAGGCTGAGCTTCAGCATGGCCAGACTCGTGACAGCGCCACCCGGAGGCGCACCCCCATTCCAGCTATGCTTCTCCAGCGACTCAGTCGCATTGAAGGGGGAGTCCGCCTCACGCCGTGGGTTCTCGCTGGTCACGGGCGATGGTGGCCACAGGAAAGGCCTGTGGGTGGAGGTGGGGCCAGGGCAGGTGAGTGAGTCGGGCACAGGGATTAGGTGGGGAGCGTGTTTCTTGGCCATGGTGTCAGCACATGAGCTGGGATGTGACGGCGTGGAGATGGTATTTGGCTGGTATAAGAGCTTCAGCTTGCAGGGTCCTCTTCTGCTGACAGTGTCCTAAAGATGGGAAAATGGCCCGGGTAAGGAGCTGGCACTGCTAGAGAAGTAAAACGTCACTGAGTGAAAGAGTACCTGGGGAGAACTGCACATCGGTCAAATTCAACGTTACTGTAACATATTTGTAACATGTCACGGGGTGAGACGTCTTTTCCACCATCAGAGCGACCGGCACGCAGCGACTCGTCGCTTTAGCGTCGACGCCTGCGAGCCGTGACCTTCACACCCGTTTACTGGCGCCGGGGGCTGGGCTCAGGGCGGGCTTACAAAGGACAGGCGGCCACACACGGCAGCTGGAGCTCGCCATCCACTCACATCGAGGCTCTGCCCAGCACCAAGGCTGTTGCTGTTGTTGTTGTTGGAGTTCTCGTTGAAGCGGTTAAGCTGGCCCACCAGAGAGGTGGAGTGTGGCCTGACCCCACCCTCAGACAGGCCCCCCAGGCTCCCTCCGGGCCGGGCCAGTGCCTCCATCTCGGCCTCTTCCTTCTGAGCCTCTTCCTCATCCTCCTCCTCCACTGTGCTGAATTCCAGCCGCAAGCGCAGCTCCTCCAGGGGTTCGGGTCGGCCACACGTCTGAGCAGCGGTGCCCTCGCCCGGCAGTGCGAAGCGTGCCAGCGGACACTCGCGGCCCTCGAAACCGCTGTCGTCCAGCAGCGCGTCGCGCTCCACGTCCTCGATGGCAATGAAGACGCGCTCGGCGTCCAGCAGCGGCGGCGCCCGCACCGGCGTAGACGGGTCGCTGTCCAGTGCTGAGTCTGACAGCCGCCGGAAATAGTAGTTATAGTTGGGAGGGTCCGATGGGTCCACCTCTAAGCCAATGGTCCGGCAGGGGGAGGAGCCGGCAGCCTCGCCTCCCCAAGCCTCATCGCCTGGTTCGAAGCCTGGCTCCGGGGTGACATCGTCCGGGATGTCCGGCCTGCTGCCCATGGGCTGTCCCTCGCCGAGCTCGCAGTCTGGGTCAGGTCGCCACAGTTTGTTGTGTCGCTGTTTGCTGTGGGAGAGCCCGAGATTACAGGAGTCACACTTCAGCCACCCTAGCATGACTGACAGGGCAACCACCCAACAAGAAATATGTAAATGTTTATATTCCCACCCATCCATCTTCTAACCACCTATTCTAGTCAGGGTCAAGTGGGGTCTGAAGCCGACCCCGGGCAGCAGGGGGCATTGACACACATTCACACTTAACACTTAAACTCACATCTACACTCTACAGTTAAGGAACAGCAGTTAGCCTGACTGGAGGAGAAAACCAGAGCTTCCTGAAGAAACCTACGCAGTGGTGCAATTCGAACCGCCAACCTTAGAGCTGTGAGGCATCAATGCTGCCTGCTGAGACCATCATCCCAACATTAATGTCGATGGGATGAAGTGGGAATCAGGACAAAACCAAGCCAGTGATTCACGGAGGAGGTTACTAATTGGTTAAAGGGGGAGGGGAGCTCAAAACCAGTAGAATGACGCTCTGATAGGCCAGCAGCAAGTGGCATGACATCAGCCACAAGGAGACCTTTAATGGGATCATGGACATAAATGTATTCCCATTCCAGGTTAATAAATAGTCATTCTAAGAGGATTTATACGCTCTAAAGAATTACTGGTGTTGTGTGATCATTAGTAATTCAAACCAGAAGTTGGTACTGGAGTTAAGGCAAAAACACTCACATATGAAAGATATTTATAAAGAAAAGGGGAATTCTGGGGTAAAGGCCACAGGGAAGTAAAGCGATAACTCTGCCTGCACTGGGGACACATGTCACTCTGTATGAAAGACATCCCTAAGTGACATGTGACCCTAACCCTAAACGCCAACAGAGCAGGCTCAAGAGTGCCTTAATTACAGAGCTCTGCGCTGTAGAGTCTTGCCAATTATCCCGACCAGTCACATTAATATCTCACCAGACGTGCTTATATGTCTAAAAGTATTTATGGGTTATGTGAGTTATGTATTTTATGTTGAAGTAATCAGAATGATCGAATTCCTGGTGCTAATGAGTAATTAGTAATATAATGGAAGCTGCATACATGTGGCGGACGCCCGTCCCCCCACCTGGCATCCAGGATGCCCTCGTACTCAGCCAGCTGCCTCATGAAGCCAGCGTTGGGACGTGTGATGCTCCTCTTCTGCTTGACGAAGTTGTAGGCCTTCTCCAGCGACCAGCCATACTCCTTCATGGCGTAGGCGATCACCGTGGAGGCCGAGCGACTCACACCCATCTTGCAGTGCACCAGGCACTTGGACTGGTTTCTCCTATTGGGGGAGATTGAAAGCCTATCACCCCTGGATTTGGCTCCTTCACATACCCGTGGCCCCCAAGACAGGTAGGAACAGGCTCAGCGCTGCACGTAATAATGATCTAATGTACATCGAACCTGCAACCCCTACCCAACCCAACTTGAGTGGAGCAAATGATTCCAAACAAACAAAGCTGGTGGGGGGTCATCCTAGACTGTTTCCACAAAGCTCTCCAGCTCTCTCAATCTCTCTCTCTCCCTCTCTTTCCCTCTCTCCATCTCTCTCTCTGCCTCTCCTTCTCTCTCCCTCCCTATCCCTCCCTTTCCTGTCAGCTTGTTGGACGGCTCCTTACTTTGCTTTCACAATGAAGTTGTAGGTCTCGTTCCAATGGGCAAGTAGATCTGTGGTCTCGTCGTCATAGACGCGGATGTTGTGGTAGGCAAATGTGCCCGGGAAGAAGTTGTCGATCTCTCGTGTCACGTTCAGGATATATCCAACCCTGAAACAAATGGCACCAGTTATCTCCGTAGCTTGACTCCGAGTGGCAAACCATCAACACTTACAGGCACCACCTACAGCATACGGAAGTGCCGCAGATGTTCCATCAAACCTCAGTCAACTATCCAATGGCCAAGTTTCCTGTAGGCAGTCAACTAACCATCAAAGCAGATCTCTGCTTGGTATGAGTAGCTGGGTGGCATGCCTGACGTGCTGGAATGTTACTCACCCTGAATCCTGGAGCTCCTCGAGGTTGGAGGCATTCCACTCAGATCCCTGATGCAGAAAACACAAGGTGAGGTAGCTAGATGGTAGCAGGCCACAGGATAGACCTCTAGTACAAACAGCACATCACAACACTGAGGCTGGCAGCAGAAGTCTAGCCCCCATCAAACTAGAGCATGCTGTGGGCATTCCGTCTTAGTCTGCATCCTTTAGTTAAAATACACTGCTCTACATCACCAACAGAATCCATCATAGTTCTTGGCTTCATCAGTCTTCACAGTAAAAGGAGACGTTGTATTCAAAACACAAAACTGATTGATTTTTCTAACCTAAGAGGCAGCAGTAGCTGTACCACTAAATAGACGGTGAGACCAAGAATAACTGAACATTAAAATATTGATAGATGTCAAAGCCACCTGTGAGAGGCTCTCAAACAGCTTTATCTACAGCACTAGGCTTGGTCAGGTCTGCCCAGCACAGATGTGAACATGTCTGAGCACCTTGCCTGCACTATGTTACTAAACTGAAGGATGTCTATGTAGAATTCAGGATACTAGTTCCAGTATCCGGTCTGCTGGGCCATTCTGGAGCAGCGAGAGAGGGTCCTGGCTGTAGCAGGTGACATCTATGGGATTGGCAGGCATCTCACCAGGTAGAGGTGGTCGAAAATAAGGGTGGCCTTGTCCATCTGCCCGAGAATGAGGAGCATCTCATTGTCAATGAATTCCTTGTACTCTTTCAGGTTGCAGTTCATGTGCTGTTCAAGTTCGTTCCGGATCTGTCGTTGAAAAGAGCACATTTACAAGGTTTAGAGCCAATAATTAGTGCAATTACACCCTGAAACCTCCACTGTCTATCATTCAATTAGACAAGACACCCAACTATCAAGGAATGTGTTAGCTAAAACGTCTCAAAGCTTTGACAAGGCATTTCTTTTCCCTGCTGATGCTGTTTCAGCGTGTTCACACTACAGAGATGAGAGTGCCACTCGGCGAGATTGCTCTGACCACCATGTACCTCTTTGGACGTGACATTCTCCAGGTCCTGGAACATCATGATGCTCCGGAGTTTGGCTTTGATAAGGCACTCGGTTCGTTCCCTTTCTGTCGGCCTGAGGAATGCACGGCATGTTGGTTAACCGGGGAATGTGTCATGTGACTGGGATGTTATCCAAAGATTCAGATTGCATACAAAACAGAAATGACCACTGGAAGGGGTATCAAAATAGATTAGGTAACTGTGAAAATATCCCTTTGGAAGGATCTACTTAACAACACTGCCCGGCATTACATACTTTTAAAAACAACCATGCAGATATCAAGCGGTTACGAAAACATCATGCTGGCTCAGAATCTCAATCCTGATTACATTTTCTTCGTTAACCATTACCAATTTAATTAAGAAAATACTATTAAAACTTTTTCCGTTCCAAAACAAGATAATGGGCTATGATTAAGTTAAAAAGAGAAAGTACATTAGCTAAATTAAAGAGCAGATTTGAATACAATTCTTTTAAAATTGCCAAATGAAGGGCCATTGTCACATTTTGACAGTTTAATAGGCAAAGCCTTGCTTCATTTTCTGAATGAGCCAATTGAGAAGGTTTATACTCAGGTAAGACACATGTGATAAGTGATAGGTAATGCAGGTACTGTAGCACAAACACACATGAACTTGTGACCAAAAGGTTGCTCGTTCAAGTCCCAGGAATTTAAATCCTGGTGATTTAAGCTGATTTAAGCTGCTCATGAATGTAATAAAGCCCTCAGATGCTCTTTAGAGGGAACCCCAGAGGAAATCCCGTCTGAGATCCAGTTGAGACAAAGGTGGCCTCAGGAGAGGGAGGAAAGGCACAGGTGGGCTCTCACTTGTCGACAAACATGGCAGGCGAGTCTGGCCGAGTGGTCTCTAGGTCCTGCATGGCATTCCACTCGTTTATGCAGCTCTGCTCGGAGGAGATGCAGCTCTCGTAGTAGCTGGTCCAGGTGAGCGCCATCCCGCCGGGGAAATAGTTGTACCTGCGTGACACCTCGCAGGCCTTGTGTAGCATCTGCAGTGCCGACCTGGAAGAGTGTTCAGGTTGCAGCCTTAGCCTCCACCCGGGAAGAGCTCACCAAACACTAACACTAACCTTAGCTTGGCTCTTCCAGAAACGACTCACTAAATCCTCACATCATGGTTTCCAGCTTGTGAAAACCAACACAGAAGTGCAGACTCGGAGTCAATGACAGTTTTAGCTATCTTGCACCTACACTACCTCACCACTAGATGGCACATGGACTCAACCCTAAAGCCTACTTCACACTTTTCCGTGCTCTGTCACGGTCCACACACGGCATGCGTGATGTAAATTTCATCTTTGGGGTGTCGATGTGGACTGTGCGCATGCAGCTCAGATTTTGTGTCCAGTGGACATTTCGTGCATCAGCCATACATATGCAAGGAATAGATTTAGTGCACCACTGGGAATTTCTAGTAGGTGATAGCGGAAACTTTAAAAGAACAGACATCGATGACAAAGGAGTAGAAGAAGAGGGTATTCATCATGAACACGCAGAGTCACAGACACATTTACAACTTGTCTCTCAGGGAGCATAAGGGCGTATTACAGTACGTGAACTCATGAAGAGAGATCATCCAAACACCAGGAAAAGATGACAAAGCATGCAGGCAGGCTTCATTCGGACCATAAGGACAAAATGTGACCCCTGCTGGTCTGGTGAAATATCATTCCCTGCCGGTTGTGAACAAAGACATAAACTGACAGATGGACACAACTGTCCGCACGCTTGACCGGGTGTGGACCGTGACGGAAAAGTGGAGTATGAACTTAGCTTAAATTTCAGCTTGCAACATTGCATTCTGCTGTCAAACATGGGTTTTCAGATCACATTTTTGACATCAATAGTGTGTATTGTGCTTACCACATGGCTTGTACAGACACTGGCTTAAAGATATGTGTCCGTCCTGCTGTTGTCACACTAAAACCCCTGCAGTAAAGACAGAAATGGCAGTTATTTAAGGTCTGCCAGTCTGCAAGTGGACAGGAAGAGTCAAAGTAATTTCCTTGCCTTCGGATGACACCCTAGAAAATTAACATTCTAAAAAGCAATCATTCACAGTCCAAGCACTATAAAGCCTTCTGCAGTGCAAGGAAGAAACACTCAGACTAGAAAATATTAGCATAAAGCTTAAAATGGATTAAGTGGCATGATAATGTGTGGAGGGATGACAGTGACATTTCCACCCTGAGTCTAATCACAAACACCAGCCACTAATCCAAGCAGGGCTGAAGTGATCCACAGCCTATTCTGGTAAGTGCATTACTTAAGCAAGGTCCACCTAAGGTTAATACGAGCCCATCACAGAGTATACACACACAAGCTGACACACACATACTGTACACACTCTGTGAATTTGGAATGGATTAGCCTGCAATGACCAACTGGAAAATTTGAAGAATATTCATGTCAATTTGAACCCTCTCAGTGTGTTTGTGACAGGATTTCCCGAGCCACTGCACCATCATAAATTGCATGCTTTCTTACGTAAGGAGTTGAAACTGGCAGGTTATCAAAACATGTGTGTCATTTCTCAGAGGCACCACCAGGGGGAAAAATAGCTGAGTATTACACGAGACATTGATCTGTGAGAGATTAAATTTGGACTCACCCATCCCCATCAAGATGGATTTTGGTATCACTCCACAGTGGCAGAACCATCCCAATGGAACAGCACTTACTGGAAAATATACCCATTAAATGGAACATTATTAATGACCGTTAATAACTTAATTGTTACCAGTGGCAGGTGAGGTGCCTTGGTTAAGTACCTGTCCTTGTTGGTGAAATCCATACCCAGCAGAATGTTCTCCTCTGTGTCCTGGCGACCGCTGGTGTAGACCACCACCATATACCGCACTCGTTCTGACCACGCGCTCTCCAAACGTACCGCCTGAGGGAGAACACGTGTGTTATGCATTTCCCGTTCCCACCAGGGTTCCATACTCATGGCCCCAGCAACTAAACTTTCAACAAAAACTTTGGCTAAATTTCATTAGTCATACTCACTGTCCCCCAAAACATAAGAAATCTACTTAAAGTCATCTTTATCCTTTTTTCAGACAACTGCAGGGCAGCAAATCTGAGCCTGAGCTAATGAGATCAAAGATGGTGATGGTTCCATGAGCCCCCCAGAGTAGATGCTGCAGAGCTGTACACTTTTGGGGACCTAGAGTAATGTTCTTTCAGGGGCCCCAGAATTCTTTGCTATAGCCCTGTTGACAGTAATCAATAATGATCAGAAAATGAAAACATTTGGTCCAAACTAAAGGTGGCTTGCATGACAGCTGTGGGGGGGGGGACACTGCAGACATGCGAACGTCCATACTCACAAGTTTAATACGATCTTCAGAGCGAAGAATGTTTATCATCACCTGGAGGTGCTGGGGTAGGTCACCTGGGTAGAGAAAGAACAACAAAAAAACACTGCTGTCTGTTTTTGGTTTTCCTCCAAACTTAACGTCCCCCCCCCCAATGCAGATTCTATCACATCCATTATGTTGCGTTATGTGCAGTAACTCCCACGCATTCACTGTCAGGCCCCCCTTTTGCAGATAAGCCCCCCAACACCTTCTCCCAGCATGAACGCATATTAGATTAGTACACACACATGCAAATACGCCCCCACCCAGTCGGGGACCACTGGATTAGAGTATGGAAACAGCCACTAATCTGCCTAGCATCTCTGGGACGTCCCCGTGGCCAGATATGTGTCAAGCCAAAGAATTACGTGAAGATATAAACAAAGCATCTACTACAATCCTTTCAACTGCACACGTGACCGAAAGAGCATTTTACTGCTTCAGGCGAGGTTCTCTTCAGCTTCCACCACCCTGCCCACGGACAGCTAACACTAGGCATCCTGTGTAGACTGTCATGCCTGTATCTCTGAACGCATGTGGAGTTGTAAATCTCATCCTTAAAAAAAAATAAACCTGTGTCCGGTTAAATGTGGCGGTTGCCCAGATGTCTGCCAGTGGCGCTGTGATTTATGGCCGGAGCCGATGTGAGCCGTCTCCAGCAGCCATCAGGAAGCTTCTGGAAGCTGCCAGAAGCCAGAGAGAGTTGAGTTTGGACGTACGCAACAGGAGCACTGGGTGTCCCCAGGTACGATGAAGGAACATTGAAATATGGCGTGACTCAAGTCGCATCAGTCCGGCAAAGTAGCTAAGAGTCGAGATTACGGCATCGATGAAGACGGCAAAGGTCTGGAATCACCAAACCGCCATAAAGGGCTGCCAACAATCGTCTTGCATTAGCAATCAATGACAATTAAAATGCTCTAGTGGCACTTTGGACACATTTACAGTCGGCCAGGGAATTCTGCGGGGGCTGAATCAGAGGCTTCCTGTTAAAAACTTCGTGTTCTTAACCACCACGCCACCTGACAGCCAAGCCGGCCAGACCGTGTCCGGGTGGAGGTGGGATAGGGAGCGTTGGTACAGGGTGGAGAAAAGCAGCCCTTCCGTGGTTTGAATCCATGATAACTCAAAATGACAAAGGCCTTCTGGGATGTAGAGGCCTTATCAAAAACTTTTTAGAAAAAATCGTTGATATGCATTCACAACATGTGGCTTGATTTAGCAAAAGTGTTTTTGCTCACTTTAGTGTCTCCCATCTGTGAATGTTTGGACCTTCTCAATGACCTTTCGTCACATGCACCTGTCCGTCACTTAGCATGTCTCACCTCCCATTTCCTGCCTGTTTCCAGACAGGCTACTGAGAAGTGTGCCTGTCGGTGTTTTGCAGGGTGGGCCTTCAGCCTGGACTGCGAGGGTGAGACGGAGATCCAACAGCGAACAGACATGCTTGAGGAATCGCCAGACATGCGCGGGAATTTAGTACAGATGGGGGCCACATGAGGGCCTGCACCAGTCTCCCAAAAAGCCGGACGAAGGTTGTGTCGGCCTCTTTCGAAAAACCCAGAACAAATTTAAAGATTTATTTATTTGCATGAGTGTCTGAACTTTGCCGACTGCATGCTGCGCCGTGTTCAACAGCTGAGTCTGGATGGATCTCCAATTTATTTTTTCCTTGTTTTCCTGTCCACTGCTGCATTCTCACACTTCTTAACTGAATCTGTGAAGTTTTTGATTCATGAACATAGAACAAAACTACTGACATTTCAGGGTGCATTAAAACAGACAGATGACGAGGCCGGGATTACATTCTTGTTGTCAAACATGTCATCTTGTCTCAGACCTAATAATAATTATGATCTAACTTTACTTTGCACTTAAAAGTTTTTGGATTGCAATACACTTCACAGACCTCATACCCCAGTTTATTTGCATTTAGAAATATTCTTACACACCTGAGTATTTGATCATGAATCCATCTTTATATTCTATTTTTAATCTTTAACCATCAGTATCGTTTCCTCCTGTTCTATTTCGGATGAACTATACTGTCCATGTAACAATACTCTCCCGTCAGAAAGGCGAAGCTACGAAAGGCAGGAACGGACAGCTGTCTGTATGGCAATTCTGAGCTGCGAGCTTGAGCCGTTGGAGGAGAACCACGCCCCATCTGTCCGCAGAGATACCACCAGGGCTCTAATGCCACAGCTCTTGCTAAAGTACCTGCCATCATTAACCCATAAGTTGAATTTGAGGCAAATCCATGGGGTGAATGATGGGGCAGCAATCTCTTACTCAGAGGACATCCTTGACACTGAGCTAAGAAGGCAGACGTGCTGCATACTTAACGGGTCATGGCCCTAATCCACGTGCGTCTGCAATTCCCTAATGAGGCCCCAAGGGCCAGACCACCTCTGGAGCCCCGTGGGTGAGTGCTGAGGGACAAAACAAAAACAGAGGAAAACAAAGCCAGAAGACACTGACCACCCGTGGGGAGTAAAGAGCCTTAGGGTGGCCTAAGTCAAATGAAGAGGACGAGGAAACTGCAAGCTTCGGCATCTCGTGGTTCCTGGAGGGGAGTGAGCTGCCCCCCACTGCGCTCCGCTGAGGCTCACCTGCATGCTTGTGGTGGGGGTGGGCTTTCTGACCCTGCGTGCTGCTCCCCTGCTGGAGGAAGAGGGCGGCGCCCTTCACCATGAAGAAGCTCTCACTGAGGCTGGAAGAAGAGGAGAAACAGAGATGGGGATGTGAGGATCTGTCTACAGTCTAGGAAAAAAAGGAGTTCATCTTCTGAAAGTTGATCAAGTGCTGAAATTCAGCTTCGAACCCGCCTCTCAAACGCTCGTCTTTCTGTACAACCGCCACGAGATTCTACTTGTGTGTGTGTGTGTGTGGGGGGCTAAAATGCCTCAAAAAAATTCAAGCCAATGAATCACCCATGCACAACTATTTTTCCAGTGCTTACTTAGCAGCCTGGATGCCGAGGGACCCTCTCCCACATTTGCCATGTGCCTTAGTCCATAAAGGCAAAGGTTCCTGAATAATTCAGCAGCCTATTCTTTTCACCTTCTCTTTCTGCAAAGTCATTCAGCTGTTTTTTTTTTTTGTCTGAGAGCCACGACTGCAGTTAAAATTTTTGACGTCTCGCTCATCTGCAGGGAGCGATTCCTTCATCTGGCTGTGTTTTCTCCACGCTCAGCCCGCCTCGCCGGATAATGCTCCTGGCATTTTGTGAATGGGAATGCCAGGGGGGAAATTGGAGCAGGAGGTAAATGAACATGCCCCCCCCCCCCAGAGAATCCCC
>JAACJT020000034.1:27812492-27843604 GCA_009936485.2 Gymnarchus niloticus
TCTTTATCGGCTGTGTTTGTTGTTTTGTTTTTTTTTTTTTTTTTCTTTTTTTGTTTGGTTGGGTGGGGGGGGGGGGGGGGGGGGGGGGGGGGGGGGGGGGGTGTTTGGTATAGAGCATCATGTGGGTGCTGCTATGCTGTGGTTTTTGCTAAATTTCTTTTTAGTGTCCGCTTTTTAAAACCATCTTCATCGTACGTGGCAATGGTATTGATGCGCGTTTTAAATCAGAAAGTTGCTTTAGTGAACTATCTATACCACCGTTTGTAAATGTTGCCATTTTATCTGAAACCACAAATGCGGAAAAGTATTTTAATCTAGCTATGCATTCAATCATGTACATCGTTTGCTTGTTCAACAGAATGTGAATGTCAAGTGTGTGTGTGTGTGTGTGCAAGTCATTCCAAATCTTTGGTGGTGAGAGTAGCATTCCTTGCCCGGTGTCTGCGCACTTGTTGTTGCGCTTTTAGTTAATCACTACAAGACAAATGCATTATCCTGTAGGAGTGTGTGTGTGTGTGTGTGTGTGTGTACCGTACCTTTAGCCGTTCGAGAGGGCATCTCTGAGACCACTGTTCCAGGTGACGGGACCGGGCTGGAAGCGGGGCCAGATGGTGCCCTCAGCCCCGACTGCCACAGGGTGCAGGTCCGTGGAGACTCTGAGGCGGAATCATTCACCTGCAGCCGTCCGCGGATGCGCCGGGTGGGTGTTTAATGAAGGCGCCGGACTCTTCATCGCCCTGCGGGCGACACTCCCGCGTTTGTTGGCCTGGAGTGGGGGGGTAGTGCTGTGACAAGTGTCGCCGGCGTCCCCCATTGTATGGGCAGAGTGTTGCGCTCGTGCGCCTGAATGAGTGCGGGAAGCGGCGACGCGCTGCGCGTTTTCATCTGGCGCTATGACCTGCGATGACAGGCGCTCCACCGGATGAATAAGTCGCTGGTAAAACGACTGGCAGGATAAAAAAAAAAACAAAACACACGGGCCGCCTGTAATGACTGTGCAGGCGTTAAAAGTGAACGGGGAAGGCAGGCAGCACGCCCATGTGCGCGAAATCCTGTCTGAACCTCTTCAGCTCCTCTGCCCATGGACAGAGACGAGAGATGGCAACCTGCCCGTGGGTGGGAGTGTGCTTGTGGGTGGGCGTGTTGCATGTGTGCTCTACACACCACACTATTTTTCAGTCTGCGATTCTTAAATAGGGTATCCTATAAGTAGCAGAAAACCAGTTTTCAGCTTTTCACATAGAATGCTGTCGGGTCTCATTTGTTCTTTCTGATATTTCTGGATCATCTCCGGCAGTGTGCACAAGTTTGTGAAAGCCTATTACACTCAATGTGATTGACTGCTTTGTGTTTATGCAGCACTTTATCCAATTGGCAATAAATAAAGAACAGGAGTAAATGACAAGGGGCTTCAATAGGTGGTGCGATTTTTAACGCCCTTGTACAGCAGAATCAGGAGTTTAACCACGGCTAAAAGCACGCAATTTGGTATTCATGCCAAAGCAGCCGAATGCTGCAGACGCGCTCACTGAAGTCTGTTAAGAAGGCTTCAGCAGATTGCTTTGGGTATTTGAAGAGAGGAACAAAAGACATAAGGATAATCCTACAGGTTTTCGTAGTCAGTCTTACAAATATTTGCTGTTCTGCCTCAAAAGAAAGAGCCCGGTGCTTTGTTTTGCTCTTGTGCAGGACAATGCGTAGGAAATCCTTTCTTGCTTTCTACCAGCTGCTTCTCTATATTACTGCATTTGTAAGGAAGATGTAGTTTTCGTGTTACCTGGAGAGTTTGTTTGCTTCGTGCTTAAGCTTCATATATTCGTATAACATCTGTGGAATGCTGCATTGAGGATTGCTGGAGATGTGTGTGTTTGTCCTACGCACCTACCCTCTTGGGGATATTTTTACAGGAAATACGATGGGTATTATATCCTGAAAAGTGTCTCCACAAGGCAAAATGCCTTGTTAAAATTGGCAAAGAAAAAAAGCTTATTTTCATGAACCAATTCCATTAAAGTCAGTCTCAGTGTGAAGTCCTCACAATGACAGGTAAGTGCGTGTGTGAGTGAGGCTCACGGAGCGGTAGCCCCGCTGAATGTGTGTGACAGGTGAGTGTGACGAGCCGCAGAAGATGCCATATGAAAGGTGTTACTCAGGCTACAAGCGGTGTGAAGACGGGCGCTGAGGAAAGGTGTGGACGCTCTGCTGAAGCAGAGGAAACAGACTTGTAAAGATATGCCTGCGCGCGGGGGGATTGGAACGGCAGAGCTGGGCGGGGGGGGGGGGTGGCAAAAAAAAAAACAAAAAAAAAAAGTATGGGGGGAGAATTACACTCTGGGTAATTGAAGCAAACAGGCTTCATCAGTACACAAAAACAGCAGAAAGCTCTAAAGACAAGTCAAGTCCAAACTATACAGGAAAATGCCTCTTTTATTAATTCACTGGACTGGAAGTGTGGAAATTGTTGTAGGTGGAGGTAATATATGTGTGTTTTTTTCCCATTTATCTGTTTTTATCTTTAACATCTCTTCAGTTGTAGAGAAAAATGTAATCTTGCTGGAACTGTCTGGTGTATAAATGTGCTGTTCCTGAGTACATTATCGTTATCTTATGTGTGTGTGTGCTCGGCAGTCTGTGTGTGCTTTCCTGTCTGTTTGTTGGTGTGTCTGATATTTAGGTCACGAGCATCGTCATCTGGAGTCTTGATGAGGGGTGAGCCCATTCTCTCATTTCTATTAATAACACTTCCTGTAGAGGTTCATTGGGGGAAATGTTGCCAAATTTCAGGTTAAGGGCATTTTATAAAAAAAAAAAAAATCCATTTTTTTTTTTTACATTTTTTGAGTGGACATAATTATTGTTTTCTTGTATTACTATTTTAATCTTTTAATTGCATCTAATTTATGCGAATAGATTAATTACCAAGGTTGTAGAGTTAAATTTAATGGAGTTAATCCCTCGCCTTTCTTGAACACTTGCTACCCAATCTTTTGACAGTGGTTCCTCGTTGGTTTAGACAATATCGTCTTTAGTGAGTAACACAGATGAAATGCTGAATATGATCTTTTTTTTTGTCTGAAGCAACATGTGAGCTAGTGCTCCGATACATGTTTGATTTTGTCCTTGTGAATGCATGTGCATTTTTGTTCTTGTGCCTGTTTATATGTGTGTGTAAGAAGGTCCTCTTCCCCATTATTGTACCTTTTTGTTGTTGTTTGGGATGCTAACTCTTCCCTTAAAGTGTTTACAGTGAATGTGGATTACAGCCAGAAACTATTATCAAGATTCATTTTGTAATTAATTTTCCTTGCCTTATTGCGTTCAATTTCATCAAAACGTATGTTTTAATGCTGACATAAGAGAAAACTGCTTCTTGAAAGGGGTTGAAATCAAATTAATGTGTCTCAATCGAAAATTAAAATTTTTATACTTAATTAACGATTAAGGCTGCAAAGAACAAGAGCCAATTTCACAACCATTCAGTCTGCTCAGACACGAGAACTGTGTTTGCCTGCTTATCCAGTGCCTGGGCTCTCGGGAGATCGTAGATTAAGCCTGGGATTGGAAGAGCGAAGGCTTATTTCCATCCAGTCGTGGGGAATGAGCACAAGTCGGATAACCTCCTGCGGTTTTCTGACATCGTGGAAATCCAGGAGTGAAGCCGAAGCGAGCGGCAGGGGGATGCCCAGAGCCATGTAGGGCCCGGGAGTGATTTCTAATATGCTTTGGCTTGGGCCAGATCACGCAGACCTGTTTTCTGGCATTTTCGCCTCCGATGTTTTGCTCACTTTGATGTGCCGTGTTCAGTTGGTTAAAGGTCCTGTGCTAGCGACACAGGCTCGGTGGAGCACAGCTGCAGAAGTTCATCTAAAAAGAAACCCCTAGGCATCTGCCCCAGACAGTAATTATTTTGTTTTTTTGTTTGTTTGTCTTTTTTTTGTCCCCTATTAAAAGTGGGGAAACCTTGTTGCCCCAATACACCCCTTGCTTAGTGGGATTCTACAACAGCGAGGATTTGCCCATGGGTGCAGTAATAAAATCTACAAAGGTTGGCTCTGCTTGCAACCAGTCTACCTCAGGTGGGCTTCCAGCCTTGATGCCTTAGTATGCCATATACTCCCACACTCTAGGGGGAGCTGTTACTATACCTTGGAGTAAGGTGCTGCCTCTCCAGTGTGGAGGATGGATTCTGACGAGGGGCCACTAAAAGTGCTGACCGTTTATGGCGATTCATGCTGTTCCCCCTAAACGCTGGCAATGGGGGGCCAGGTTTATGAGGGGAGAAATTAGGTTTGTTGTGTGGGATTTGCCGCATACTGTCAATCACAGTAGCAACCAATAAAGTAATTAATGGGATGAGGGTTGAACCAAACGTTGATTGGCTTCCGTCTGTAACCCCACCCACCGGAGTACTGGAAGCCATCGTTCTGCCAGCGTGACAGTGGATTTTGTTCCATTGTGTGCCGTTGTAGGATGCGCTGGTAGGACAGGCACTTGCCCCCACCTGTGTTGCACGCTTAAGGCCACGCAAAAGCTATAGAGCTCCCCGCCCACACAGCCCCTTATGTGCAAAGGTGTGCTTTGCAATTGTCTCGAATCAAATAAGAAATGTGAGGAAACACCTTGTTCTGAGGGCTGGACTTCAGCTGCCAATATTCTAACAGCAGCAGAAGCAGAATGGTGCCTCTGTAGGCCGAATGTGTTTAATCACATTGGTTCTGGTGTTTCTCTGCAGACTAAATAGTGCTTCCGTTAGTCTCTCCACAGCTCAAGAATGTTCACGTGTGCCTCCTGATCTCTCTGCATTGAATAGATTGCAGCATACTGGCAGCATCGACATGTTCTCTCTGCAGAATAAATATGTTTATTCTCATAGTTTCTGATCTCTTTTTGTACCAAATTACATTATGGCTGTTTTCTCTGGACTGAATGCGTTTAATCACATTAGCGAAGACATCTGTGGGCTAAATTATGATATGGTAGGATGATTATGATATGCTGTAATATTTCTGGTCTCTATACATTAAATAGATTTAATCCTGTAGTTCTGATCTCTGGCTGCACTTTGTTATCATAGCTTTCTCCGTAATGAAGAGGCTTAATCATGCTGATAATGGTCTCTCTCTGTACGCCGCGCCACCATGTTGTTAACCTCTGACTGTCACTCACGCTGGCCCCGAGGTTCAGAGTGAATCACCGCAGCATCCGCCCTGCTCCGTGAAAACATTGGGAGACCCGCAGATGGAGCGGTGGGTGGAGGCGCCTGCGCACAGATGCCGGACTGGTTACGTTGAAACATGTGTGTCCTGGGGGCTCCTATCCAGTGCATATGAGGATGGCCGTTGTGGCACCAGGATTCTCGTGTTACGGGTGCAAATGAGGTGGTGGGAGTGGGGTGGGGCTGAAGGTGAGGGGCCAGAGTAAAGATGACTGGCAGAGCAAGCAGTGAGAGGTGATGGATGGATGGACCATGGTCATAAAATACACATGCTATGTACAAGCAAATGAAATGCTTGAGGTGGAGCCTAAAGTGTGTGTGCCTGTAATGCGTGTGTGATTGTTTACAAGCATGTTTCTGTATTTCTCCAGGCATCTCTAAAGCAGGGTTTGCATGTGTGAAATTGTGTTGTGTGCGTAATATTTCACTGTTTGTGCGTGATAATTTAATTCTGTTTCCATTTTTTTTTTTTGTTTTTTGCTGTGTAGAAATACTCACCTCCCCGCACACTCTACTGCCTTGCAGACCGCCCAACATCCAACTCCACACACACACAGACTGTTTTTCCAGTTGTAATTATCATTGCTCCAGTAAAGTATCCTGCTGTGGAGACACCTGTATTGTACTTTGAATGCAAGCTGGGTGAAGCAGCAATATAACATAGAATGATCTCTATTTCAGAATCAGTCTTTTATGGCTGGAAATGAAAGAATTTGGCAGGAAGGAGATTAACCTATTCCCAAAATACTGGGCTGTCAACCATTCTGCAGCATTTAAACATGTTAATACAATGTAAATGAAACACAAGCAATGATTAAAACCTCAGCTGGGACCCACAACCCAGAACGACACTCTGAGCTGTCAACGACACCGTTGCTGTCGCAGAGCACAGGTGACGTGTCCACAGCAGAAATGAAGGTGACGGTTCAGAGCTCGTAGATCAGAGGGTGCTTCTCCACCACATGCTCTGCCGGGGAGTGGTGGCCGTTTGCCTGGGTGCTCATGTGTACGAATGTGATTAATGTCTGTATGTATACACCTACGCGCTATTTCAACACTGCATACAACTCCGGGGTATGTTTCCGCATTGGAATATTCGTGTATGGTCTGTGTAAGTAAGTACATTCACACTGTTTTAATGCATGCATATGTTGGATATTTTGTTATGATTCCAAATTTACATTATCACAGGGTACTTGAGGAAATGTGTTTACACGCATGTCAGCATGCTGATCCAAACCCCAGTCCACTGTCCCGTACTTCAGCTGCACCAGGTCCCAGAGCAAAGCACATGAGGACCCGAGGTGTGTGTGTGTGTGTGTGTGTGTGAGACAAGCCTCGTTTGCGGCCACTGAGAATGCGCGTGTGCGTGTGGGGACAACAGGCTCAGCTTTGTGTGCCGTCACACTGCCCCCCCCGGGGGGATGGGGGCTGTCTCATCCCATCAGAGGGGCTTTTGTTTGTTCCAAGCTGTCCCCCACATCCCCCGCAGTTTCATTTCTGAATTTCGGCTGTTCTTCAGGCCTTGCGTGATGCATGCGGGGGGGGTGGGGAGTGGGGGGGTGCGGCGTTTGGGATCAGGGAGCAGCAACACTGTTTGGCGTGTACTGGACTACACGCTCCAGTCATGTTTCCTTGGCCTTATCCCTGAAATCCCCACACCAGTGCCACCAGTAAAGCCAAAAAAGTTCCAACAGTCTCTGTTACTCTTACCAAATCCCATTTACAAATTAACACTTTGCTTGTATAACATATACGTATAGATAATGTAGTACACAGTACGTTATGCAGCCCCAGTCATATAAACATGTATTAGATACCCTATAGTGGATATGTGCTTATGGAAGATGGATGGATGGATATATGTCACTTTCTGTATTTTCACAAATGTGATGCCTGAGTCTGAGTACCTGAAGCTGGGATTAACATCTGTGCTAGCCCACTTCCGACAGACATTGTTAACCGTCCCGCCGGCTCTCTAGCCGCCCCTGATCCAGCACCCGCGTTATCAGTGTCTTCTCAAAAAGAGTCTAAATATAATATCCGACACCAAAGGACTTCAAAGGGGCACTGCAGATAGCTAGTTAATCCCTATGACAACCATCCCCATCTCCCTAGCAGGAAGGACTATAGACTTTCTAGTGGAACCCTATAAACACAACAGTGATTAAAAGGCAGTGAAAATTTATACATGTGTATACACGACGTATGAACACACTCAAACGTGGAAAACTTTATAATGCAGTATAAACCAAAGCTTTGAACATGTCCGTTCAGGAACAGCCTGCACACACTGAACCCCCTAACGATCTGAGCTCTTTTCCAACAATGTTATCCCGTTTTCTCGCGGTACTTTTTCCAGCCTCAAAAAGTGTTCCCTGTATTTCTTTGATATCCTATTTATTTGATATCCACTCCTCACTCCACTCTCAGACTACAACTCCATCTCAGCAGGACGGCTCATACATGGGAGACGAAGGTGGAGGTGGAGATGACCACAGAGCCCCTTCGGTCCCAGGAACTGCACCGCACCCTCCCAACGGCCAGCACAGCTAACCCGGGAACTCACATTCGGCAGATCTCCTTCTGAGTCAATACCGCATTCTCCATGAAGTAGGGCAGCATCTTCAGCACACTTTCCTGGGAGGGCTCCACTGCCAGATGCATCCTGCTCTCTGTCCGTTCCTCCAGCCAAAGTGAAGAGTCGGAAGTCAGGGGACCCGAACGCTGCTTCGAGTCTGCTTCAGGAGGGGTTTACACCAGTGCTGCTCATTTCTGCTCCTTTTCCATGTCTTCCAGAAAAAATCCCTGCTCCCCTCTTCTACCCACAGGCTGGTTGCTGATAACAGTGTCTCCGCCTGCAGTCGGGGGGGTGGTTGAGCGTTTGGTACACTCTCTCTCTCTCTCGCTTTCTCTTCCTCTTCTCGTTAACGTGCACACACACGCACACAGAGGTGACTAGGAGAGCCTCTTCTGAAGCCTGCCTTATGCAGCAGAGGTTGGGTTTCGCTGCTACAAATCGCCGTGCTGCTCCGTCTTCCAGTCTTCTAGGTGCAGCCACTGAGGGAGGCGGCAGACTTCTCAATAAAACAACGAGACGTCTGTCCCACTTTTCTGGGCTCCTGCTTCTCTGAGCAAAGCAGCTCCACATGTGTCTTGCAGAGACCGAAAGCCAAGTACATAGCCCCCCCACCCCCCACCCACCGCAGTACACTGGTCTTCACCCGAGAACTTGGATGAAATGCCGCTCTGGAGCATGACTGATGTCCCAGCATTCTTTGCCAGTGGCCAAAAGTAGGAGAGGGTGAATGCAACTGCTTCAGATAGAACTGGCAGTGCTCCAGCCAAATCTCATTATCCTGACGAAGGAGCACCTTACCTGTCCTCTTAAAAGCCGAGGCTGCCACCTCAGCATTGGTTAAAAAAAAAAAGCAAAAAATAAAGTCCCTTGAGATGCATTGCATGGCCAAAAACAACACGTGTAATGCAGATAACAGTCCAGATCGGGGAATGTTTCACAGGATGCCACCACTATGTATACCGGTGATCCCAAACTACAAAGTTCAGTGAGCTCTTTGCTCTTGAACACTTTGTTCCAGGACTGCTAGAGAAGACAGCTCAGGACTGAACATGTGCAGCAGTCTAAAGAGTACTCTGTTTGGAGAACATGGAACACAACTCAGATGAATGGGGCCAGCCAAGAAAAGGAGTTGTGTTCTACTTGCAAAGTACAGATCATAGGGAGAGGTTGTGGGGGGGCTGGGTTATGTGGGCAGAAAAGCATCTCAGCTTCAATGAGGCCCATTCAAGGGGGGTCTCGACCGGGCATTCCAGCTCAGGGTTCATTGTAAGAGCATCACGGGGAGTGTGAACAATTTCAAACACGGCCAACGTTTCTCAACGTGCCAGAGACAGTTTCGCCTGTGTAGTATGGTCACTGAGTAACCAGGACATTACTGAAAGTGCCAGAAGCATGGCAGAACCTCCGAAGAGACTCGCATGAGCGTGGCAAAGGGGGAGCATGGATTTCTGGCCCTGAGTTTGTCGCGGAACAGCAAACCACGGCATTTCGAATATAGGTGCTACCAGTAGACTCCCGTGGTGCACCGGGGTCCATCTGGCAAGGGTGGAGGCAACTACCACATCTCCACGAGACTCCACCTATGAATGGAGAACCACGCAAGACAGATCATAGGTCTAAAGGGTGCAGAAGAAGCATAGTGCTACCTGTAGTGGATCAACTATGGAGCAGATATGGAAAGTGGAAGAAGCAGGAAGAGGACGGGCATGAACCTGTGTGGCAATCGATGGGAAATAAAGCCCTCATCGAAACAGTTGTGTAACTCAGCAAAGTCGTTTGTGGCGCCTTGCTGACTCCACTGAGAGATGGAGGGGAGAACTCCATGAGTTTTTGACCTGAAGGAGATTGATGGCAGGGCTCAAGCTGAGTGATGCAGAATATGTGATCGGCTCACATCCAGGGGTGACTTCACGCTGCTGTCTATTCCACCACATCAAGATGGCTCCGACTCAGGGCTGGGTGACAATGTAAGTTGCAAAAGAAGTTCTCAACAGAATGAAAAAAATATGAAATGCTATACTGCCAGTAGTGATGGGACATAATAGGCTTCAAAACCTGTGGTTGGTGGAAGTATCCTGAACTACCAATCAACACTGACCCTAAATGATGCTTCAAAACCCATGGTGTATGGGAGTATCCTGAACTACCAATCAACACTGACCCTAAATGAGGCTTCAAAACCTGTGGTTGGTGGGAGTATCCTGAACTACCAATCAATCCAGGTTTTGAAGCCTCATTTGGCACATCTCTAATTGCCAGTATGGAGCTTCATCACAGAAACACTATAAAACAGTCCAAAGCATTGCGTAAAAGGAGACATGGTTCGTAACACGCAAATCCAGATTTGCGGACAATCTGCAAGCAGTGTCCAGCAGCTAAACAATTTCATATGTCCAGGGCTGCATGTTTATCCAAAAACAAAATCAAACTTTTCACTCACACTTGCCTGCAAAACACAGCAAGTGATCAACCCAATCACTAGGCAGGTGTTGTTTTAATATTTACACTGGCCCTTTCCGAAAGGAAATGCTCTTTGCAATCATCACCCTCATGAAACCCACCGAAAACCCATACTGATGGCAAACAGATGAGAAAATGTAACACCTGTAAAATGTATGTCTTTTTTCCAGACCAACTTTGACGGTGATGTGGTGTCAACACCAGGGAACATCAGCAAAATGACAGCTACCTGATAGCTATGAGCTACTGTCCAGTTAATTTATGACACCTGCCGTGTGCAGCCTAAGATTAGGGGAATCGAACCACCATCCATCCATCTTTCAAACATGTATCTAGTACTCACCCCAGATCCCCCAAGATCATTACTGGGCACAAACACACACACAATCAAACACTAGATGCAATTCAGAGATACCATGTATCTGGACTGTGAGAGTACCCAGAAGAAACCGCCCTCTACACACACACACACACAGGGGAGATGGGATTAAAACCTTCAACCCTGAAAGTGTGCGACAAGAGTACGTCCCACTGGACCACCATTGCACCCTTCATAAATCATTCTCCACAAGTTGACACAGCCTCGACCCAAATTCATAGCTTAAATCGTACATAGAAACATGGCCGGCAGCACAGCTCTGTGATAGGCATGTTATACGATTATCTTCCCTATGACTACTGGATATGGATGTTGGGGCTTTGGTCAAACCAAACAGAAATCATTCATAGCTATACACTCCAACACTGGTTTTTTGGGTCATCAGTACAACCACAAACACCAAGAATCTTTCTCTGGTTCTTCACCTCAGGGGTGACCCGCAACAGGTGGCTGTCTCGTGTCTTCGATGAGAACAGAACCTGCAACAGGGTCACGGCGCAAGACAAGACTGGACAAGTGCAGTCTATGAGCTACTGTCCAGTTAGCAACGGGATCCTCTGTGCATGGACAATCCTGGATCATACCTGCGGTTTCTCAAACGCGGAGGATTAAGTCAGAAGGTGAAACTGCAACAAGGCATGGCACAGAGCTGCCCCAGTTATCAAGACTCAGCGTCAAGACCTGAAAATGTCCCAGGGAAGCAGGTGCGCATTTCTGTTTACTTTGCTTTAATGAAACTGAAATCACTCACTCTCCTTGTTCCAGTGGAGAGTGGCCTGGCCTTCATGTGGGAGGGGAACAAGCGAGAGGCACAGAATTCCACCTCCCCCACACACACGAGCCTCAGATGAACCAATCGGCATCAGTCGATAATGCCATAGCTGGGCTTTTCTGGTATTGCCAAGCAGAACCTGCTTGCCAACAAATGTCATTCCATACTTCAGAGTCAGTGAGCTTGGAACACATGCAACAATCTTTCTGACATACAAATAGTTCTAGGATGCGTAATTAAAGCTGCATATGAGTCGCGGCATAAAGTGTGAGAGCGTGGTAACGACGTTAGGGGATCTTCCTTGCTAATGAAAAATATTCTCGCAGATCACGACATGAAAAGCTGCTCAAGAATGATGAGGAGAGAGCCTACTAGTAACTTAAGGCAAGCAGCTAGACACATTCCTGCAGCGACACCAAGGGTCAATGGGTTTACAGCACTGACCCAGTTTGCTGAGCCCACTGTGTTCAGCGCTGAGGAGCAGGAAGTAGAGGCTGATTCAGTTTCCCATTTTAAGTTGAAACGAAAGATGCGAAGGGAGAACATGGGAAACGATGAAGGGTTTGAACATAAGGATGCCAATCTGACAGGCAAAAACAAGAGCAGGTTAACGTCTTACAGAAAATGTCAGGCCCAAGGAAGACGGAGACTCCATAAGAAATGAAGAAGTTGGAAATGAGTCAGAGAAAACTTTATCTCCAGTGACTCCACTGTGAATTGCTAATTCAGCTCCTGCGACTGTCAGAAAACCTGGGAATAACGTGACCCAAGTGAACACAGGTGAGGTACAGATGAATGTCATCGCTTTGTAGTGCCTCATTTCCGAAAAAGAACAGAAAAAAAAACACCCAAGTAAGAAAGCTTCTTCCATTTTTTAACTTCCTCATATTTAAAGTCATGGACTGTCCATATTTGCATTGTTTGTTCACATTCCATGACCATGTTATAGACAAGTAACAGGAACATCAAACCTAAGCTATCATTATGCTGAAATTCAATGTTTTGCTGGTTACAGACCCAGATTTCTCAGTGCCCTACAACTTATGTGGAACAATATTCTCTAAAGGGTAGATCTCTGAATTGAAAGTCCTTTTTTAGGAGACTTAAAATTAAAAAAGTAGGACACAGCACAACTTGATCACCCTCCAGAAAGATCGTTCCATCAGAAGCTCCTGAGTAGGAGAGCTGTGGGCTGTTTTTTTCTCTGCACACTGTTTTGAGGATACAGTGGAGCTCTTTGTTGCTGACAAAAATGTCACTCAAAAAATCCCGCTTCATAAAACCTAAGTATCGCTTGTGTGGCAGTCAGTGGAGGAAAAAATACCTCAGACAGCTGAGATAGAGACATAAGGCTCTATTCTTCCTGACATACAAGGAAACTTTTTACATAAATGCAGGCAAAACTGTCATCAAACTGAGTACATGGTCAGCCTCTAAAACCCTTAAAGGATCGCAAAACACAGAAATCTAAAGTGACTTTCGCTCTAACTAGCTGGAGTTCAGACAGAATTCAGGGTCACTACAGTGTGTTAAACCAACATGGAATTCCTCCTGCATGCTAGAATAAATCACAGAAAAACTGGTTTTTAAACTCTCAGAAATGGCCAGCGATTTGAATAACTTACCTCTGGTTTTGTCGACGTTCCTCATCACTCCCAAAGTCCTATGGAAACAGGCAAGGAAAAGGAGAAGAAGTCAAAGTTAGAGAAACAAATTTGCACAGACAGCAAACTTGGGAAGGTAGCATAGCCTAAGTCCGAAAGACAGAGAGAGCTATGGCACAGGATCCTCATAAGTGATTTATCTGTAGTGTTCCAGCTCCCATATACAGGTGAGAGCAGAGAACGGAGTCAGCTAGAGTCCTGGGCCCCTGGAGTAAATGGCCTTTGGGGCCTCTTACTCAAGAGCCAACAGTGACATTGTCACCTTGCCGGATGCAGGATATGAACAGCAACATTCAGGACACGGGCCCAGAGTCTTAAATGCAGAGGCACAAGGCACTCCAAACAAGTAAGTAGGAGTTTGTGACAAGGCACAAATATCAATGACAAAATTCCATATAAATTCTAAATAAATGCTACATTGTGAAACAACTATTTGCCCCCCATTGATTTCCTGTATTTTATACATTTGTCACACTTAATGATTTCAGATATTCATGCAAAAATGTAGTAAGAAAGGCAAACAACATGAGATAATACAAAGCAGTTAAATGATAATTTTGTTCATTGAAGGATAAAGGTTATCCAACACCTATATCACCTATGTGAGCTTAGAGAAAAGCTTAACTGTATTTCTAGCCATTCAGACGTGGACTCATCCTTGTACTTCAGATTGTTGTCTTGTTGCATAATCCAATCACGCTTGAGCTTCAGATCACAGCCCAATGACCAGACATCCTACTTCAGGATTTTCTGGTAGGGAGCAGAATTCATGGTTCTGTCAATCACATCAGGTCACTCAGGCCCAGAAGCTGAAGAGCATCCCCACACCATCACTCTACCACTACCACGTTTGACTGATGGTATGATGTTCTTATCGTGGAATGCCATGTTAGCTTGATACCAGATGTAACAGGATCCATGTCTTTCAGAAAGTTCCACTTTTGACTCATCAGTCCACAGAAGATTATCTCAAAAGGTTTGGGGGTTATCAAGGTCTTTTTGGTAAATGTGAGATGAGCTTTTGCGGTCCTCCTGGTTAGCAGTGGTTTTCACCTTCCACGTCTCCCAAGAATACCATTCCTGCCCAGCCTCTTTCTAATGGTGGAGCCATGAGCACTGACCTCATCTGTGGTGAGTGAGGCCTGCAGTTCCTTAGATGTTATTCTCAGTTCTATTGTGACTTCCTGGATGAGTAGTCAATGCACTCTTGGAAGAATTTTGGTTGGCTGGCCACACCTGAAAAGACTGGCCACTATTCCAGGTTTTCCCCATTTGGAGATAATACCACTTCTCTGTGGTTCACTGGAGTTACCCTAATTCCTTCACTAAATGTCATGATCATTTTAAAGCTGTATATGGTGTCATTGTTTTATATTAAATGTTGTTGAAGAGCTAACACAATTAAGTGTGACAAACATGCAAAAATAGAAGAAATCAGGAAGGGGGTAAATACTTTTTTCATGCACTGTATAATTCTATACACAGATTTAACGTGATCTTTACAAGAATCAAAATAATTCTCAACTTTACCTTTAGCAGTCCATGCTATGAAATACTCAAGTCTGGTGAACACCTGAGTAGCGAGTATCTCATCTATAATCTGGGTAGTTTTTCCATGGGGGGTGAAACCAAGACCCAAGAAGTGTCAACTGAAGGAACTAACGCGAGTTTCGATCTTGTCACAACAATTCCAACAGACAGAAAAGGCCTTATTCTTCCCGGATAATGACCTGGGCTATCCTGTTACCTGGAGTGACAGGTAGACAAATGTAACAATGCTGAGGCTACACACTCCCAGCCTGGCAACCCCACTCCCCCTTCGGTGAAGCCACCTGGCAGTATGCCTTCTGTTAACACTCCACCCCCATCCAAGTTTCACGACTGGAGGCTAGTGTCTACTCAGGCCTACAGTACAGGTGGACTGGGCTGGATCAGATGGTTTAGCCAGCAGATGTTTCTTTAATGAACTTAAAGGTGGTTGGAAACCCTGGAATGCGCACACACACACACACACAAAAATGAGCGTGTTCTTTGGTCTCCTGTACACCTGTAAAATCCTCACAAAATGCGTCTCCTTGTAAACCATAACTCATTTTCTTTGCACTATTTTGCTAAAGGTATTTCAGAATCCGAGTTCAAATGGTACCTATATTGACACATTTAATTTTCACTTATACCTGCTGTGTATCTGAAAGCATGGTGTGTAACCCAGGGTTATGGGTGGCTCCAAAAATCACCCGCAGTGACCGGTCAGAGTATCTGTTAGCCAAACTGCTCCACAGGCGTGTGACACGGGAAGCACAGAAACACAACTGCTGCTCCTGCACAATGCTGGTAAGGCGATACAAGTTCAGACCGCAGCTCCCTTCAAACGGGGACTGGGGTGGAGGGCAGTCATGTGATATTGACTCCCCACAAGTGTGAAAGACGGGGTTTAAAAGGGCTCTAAAGACTGCATGATCAGTTTCAGCTCAGTTTTCAATTGTCTGATGCCTATACTGGTTCTTAGACAAAATTTATAAAAATGTCTTGCATAGTAAACTGGATTTTTAAGCAATGTGTTATCAGACTATAATTAAACATTGTCAATTGTCATTAGTAAATTATAAACAGACAGCTGTTTTTCTTATTCGTTCTTTTCAGATACAGAACATGTTATGGTAATTTTTCAGTTAATATTACTATTATTCTGTAGCTCCTCCCACCATAAAACATGATAGTTTATGACTCTCTGTGTAGTGGAGGGGGGGGGGAGGGGCATGGCCAACACCTGCATCAGGAGGAAGAGAGTCACATGACCAAAATTATCAGAATCAATTTGTTTCACGTTCTTCGTAATGTTTGCACTATATTGGTACGGTCTGTTTTCGGCAGACCCTCCCTATACCTGGTTTGACGTTGCTTGGTCATCCAGAGTCACCATCATCATTGTTCTTCAGCTCCATGCTCTATAGATACCAATAAAGGTTCAGTGATAACTGCCCATACCATAATGGACATTGTGGTGAAGGCATCCTCGGACTTTCTCCAAGCATAACCCTCTTCAAATGTAGGAAAGAAGGATGAAAGAATGTTTCCACTGCTTTGGGGTGAGCTTTGGTGCTCCTTACACTGGGTCAGGCATCCTTGTGTACCAGCCTTGGACAAAAGCTGTCTCTGAACGGGATCCCTACCTTAATTCCCAGTGTGAAATTTGTGATGTACGGTTTCTTTGTTGACACTTGGTAGCTGATGTGTTGACTCCATTCTGTGGTTGTTTTTAGGGCTGTATTTGTGGGCTGCATAGCAAATTTCCAGTTAGCAATGACTGTGAGCCAGCATTCCTCACCAGCCCTGCTATAATTTTAGATACTGTATGTTCCTGAAGAGACATGGATTAATTTTGCAGCTCTTGAGACTATTCAGGCATTTAGTCTTCAGCCTCGTTGGAACACTGTTAGTCAGCTCATGTAGATTAGAATACTCACATATCAAGTGCTGACTCGTTCATAGCTGACACATATCATTGTCATTCACCTTTGTAGCTGCATTATTAATTATAATGTAGCTACTTCAAAGTTATAATCCCTTTTCAACTGATGATTCATGTGATTCTTGTCCTTCCCCCGCAGATAATTTCTCCTGAGCTCGTGTGTCAAGTGGTCCTGTTCACCATCCCATCACGGGATGTACTTGCATGGTCATTTATCCAATATAGATCGACATTAATTATGAAATAAGGGGCCAGTCTGCACCCCCAGTCTGGAGCGGAGTTGTCTTAAAGTCAAACATTTTTGTTTTAGGAAACTGCAAAAAATGCTTATCCATTACAGTATTCCATATGCTCAGAATTCCCTTCCCTACGATGGCTAATGTATAAGCCTCGCATTCTTGGACTCTGCCATGTCATCTGCTGTGGGGGGTGAGTGTAGGGCAGAAACAGCTGGTAGAATCCAAACACGATCTTGGCCACCCTTTCACATGCCAATACCAGGAGTCTGTCCACGAAAAGGGCAGGGACACACTTTCTTTGTACCTTCCTGCCCCACTGATGCCACACTGAGGCACAGCAATCAGGAATCCCAATTTTAACAAACTCCACACTGCTTGAAGATGCCCATCAGAAATTATAATCTTCAAGAGACAGAAAAAATCTGTTCAGGTACAAGCACGTGAAATAAGCTCTAAGAGAAGTAACCAGTTTCCACTGCAAATATTTCCTTGTGCCAGTAACATAATGTTCAGGTCTCACTTTCACGGAAATACCCAAAAGCTCTTACCAGACACCCTCCTTGTTTAACTAACAAGGATCAGTCAAACCCTTCACCAACCCCCGGGTTTCAATAACACAATCAAAAGGCACTATCTAATTCCACCCTAAGCAGGAATGACATCACTGCAGCAATCTCCTCAGGGACAGGCCACGCCTTCTCCAGGCAGGAGCTGAGGCTGCAAAGAGCCGCTCAGACCGCTTAGGACCTGGTTCTATCCGGGCTTGGATAAATCCCCCACATAAGGGCAAATCGGGCTTTACCTCTGTCCCAGCCCCATGTCCACGAGTGCTGCTTAAGCGTGCTGTTGTTATTTTCTACTTTCAGACAGTACGTATCTGTGCCTCTGCTTTTTCCTGTACAAAACACCTATTTGCTGTGTCATGATCTCACAGCTCAAAATAACTAATGCAGGAGGTACAGTGAGATGGTGCCTCATTCAAAACAACCTAGAAATCTGCAGGAAGATAAAATGCCATATAATATACCTTTATAGAAACGGGTTATTTGTAACATGTATACCGAATGCAACAAAAGATTGTGCCAAAAAACAAATTTAACTATCACATGCAAACCTTGTTTGATTTATTAATGTTTGACAAATGACTGCACATCTAATCAAGTTATCATCGAACGCTACAGCATAATGGATATTTTAACTACCTAACTGAAGAATCCGTTTCACTGAGTGATTCAAAATTACCACTTCACACATTTTTCAAAGCGTCAAGTTCAAATTTAGAATACGAATGTGTGGCTCCCCCTACTGGTTGACATTACATACAACCCTTAGATTCCTTCAAGATTGATCTTAAGTAGTAACTAGTGTATACACTGTGGCTTTCAAACACACTCCAAACCCATACAAGTACTACCTTTAAAAAACACTATCGTACAGGAGGCTACCTTCACAATTCGGTAAGCATGTGTTCACTCCGGCATTGGTCAGCTGACCAAGCAATCACTGATGTCACTCTTGCCCACCACCGATCTGCAGTTTGACCGGCGTGACAATCTGAGAATTATTGGCTTAACCAAATCTCTAAAGTAGATAATGGTAATGTGTTCCACTAAACTGCAGGCTCAGTCCAAGGACCCAGCCAGAATGGCCATGCTGCAGAGAGCATCAAACTGTAGTCAATGCAGGTCTGCACTGGACACCTGCATCCATTACCCTAGATCAAACACTGAAGCCTTGGATTACTTCTCCCAAAGAACATCATGTAAGCCGAAGACGGGACTTGGGGTCAACGACTGTTTGGCAGGTGATGCTTCCAACTCACCTGAACTAATCTGCGACCTGCTGATGAAAAGAGTTTGAACACAGAAGAGGTAACAAAAGCCCGCTGGCCGCTTGAAAAGGACTCAGCTCAATTGTGGCTCAGTGCTTTAATCACTGTGAAACTGTACCCAAGAACAGGACCCGGCTCACTGCTTCTTACACCCTGGCTTAGTTTTACTCTACACTCCATGTCATGGCTTTCAGACAGGATGTCCATTCAGTAAATCAACAGAGAACACACAAACTTAGCCAATGTGTTCAGACTGAAATCATTGCTGCATAATTGCACACACTGGCGTATTATGTAAAGGATTCAATTCACCTTTCAAAGCTACTTCTTACTCATATATATACCTGATACATCCATGAATGTGCACTTCAGATTACATATCCAGTTCCCATGTAGGCAGGGGCCCACAAATTCACCCATCACGAACCACGTATGTATAATGTTACCCATTCATGATGCAATAAATGTTACATAAAATCGAGATACACATTTTAAAACAAGCCGACCAATCCATACTCACTAAACACAACATCTAACCAAAAGTTCAAACTCTTAATGGCAAGAAGTACCGCATCAGAAAGAGGGGAATCTAGCTGAGGAATTCAGTGATCAATAATTGAAATATCTGATTCGTTTCTCTCTGAAACACTAAATGTATTTTCAACACCGTCTACACTGTAGCTGCCTTGATGCACATTTATCTTTAATTACGACATGTGCATCATGTTTTTTCTTCAATAAAATAATTGTTTTTAAGGGAGGGTTCAATCGAGTGATGGGCGCCGTGGTGAATGACAATATTGGGTCTGCAATGTCTCAATTGGGAGCCACATACAGCAAGGTGAGGGCCAATCACACATGACAGACACAACGTATCTGCAGATAGATTCAATGTGTCTGCTGATATTTGGCAATCATACATGATAGACACAATGTATCTGCAGATAGATTCAATGTGTCTGCTGATATTAGGCAATCATACACGACAGACACAAGGTATCTGTAGATAGATTCAATGTGTCTGCTGATATTTGGCAATCATACACGACAGACACAAGATATCTGCAGATAGATTCAATGTGTCTGCTGATATCAGGCAATCATACGTGACACAATCTATCTGCAGACATTAAGCAGTTTCACTGGTGCTGCACAGCCCGATCACCCGCACACACACCAGTCTGTTCGCACAACGTTACTTTTAAATGTCAAACATTTTAAGGTGCCACCGACCGGAGATCGGTGGACTGTAGCGGTAACTTCGTGTCGGGCGACCTGCGGACCTGCTACGGAGCGATTATTAGCTGTCGCCGTGTAATGAATGCGTTTTAGCAGGCCATCACGTTAGTTGAGCGTATCTCTAAGGTTTATTGTTTTAGCAGCCTCTACTCCACAAAACAGACCTCTGATTAGCTCAAATTAAATATGAGCAACCAAGCTAGCTAGGTAGCTATAATAATTCAAACACAGCTCCCGTTTTTTTTTTGTTTTAATTCTCGCCGTATTTCTCGCATTTTGAGCCATTATCATCTGTTGCCCTGTAAATAAAGTCGCACGATTGTCAGTCGTTGGCATGTCGCAGTTTTGTGGGGGTTCGAGAAGCCGGCTAACGAAGCGCGCGAAGGGGATGGAGCTCGCGGCGCGTCGTCCGCGTCCCGTTGAGGGGATGCTAGCTAGCAAAGCCAGTCACCTCGTTCTACCGTGTGTGTTCCTTTGTCGTTGTATTTTTTCCCTATTTTTCAACAATAACAATATCTGAAATAACAATTTCCCCCTATTTTACTGTCGCGGTGGTTGAGGCAGCAACTGAGAGCCGGTGGCTCTCGTCCCCGGGTGTGGGGCCTACTAGACCCCCGCACATCCGCGGTGTCTCCTCCGTCCGTACCACTTCCCACGTCCCCCGCCCCCCACACACGCCGACTTACCTCCCCCGCGTTCGTGGCGCTGGTGCTGGCCGTGGACGCGGCGCTGGGGGTGGGGGACCGCTGCAGAGTCACCAGAGCCATCGTTCGAGAAAAGGCTGCCCCGGCGGGAGCGTCCCTGGCCGGTCAGAAATGTTATTTTAACCAGGCAAAAGGCGCCGAGGTGTTCCCCCCACCCCCCCCCTGCGATGACAGATGCTGAATGTGCAGGACCACGCCAGTGAGCTGCCTATTAATTCCAAGGGTCTGATCCCAGCTTCCCGCTAAATGTCAGAGCCATCATTCGAATTACGCGGCCAGCTCCCGAATATTTTGCGAATAATCGCCACATTAAACGGCGCGCGCTTCTCTACGCTCTGGCGTGTTCGTTGATCAAAATGCACACAAAAGACGTCCAGCAGGAAGGCAGCAGAGGCGGATACGGGATGCTCAGCCTGTGATGCTCCGTTGAGATTGCATGGTGGACCTTCTGGATAGCAACGGAAGAAAAGAGATGCAGGAATGTCTTTTCTCCCCGTAGCCGACAGCGCTGACCAAAATCTGATCGTCGTGACGCAGTTTCTGCAACACTATCGGTGTGTGAGTGTGTGTCAGCTAGTGCCTCGGGTCCGGATCAGGCGCTCATGGTCCATCAAAGTGTCGAAGACGATTCTATAGGCACGAATATGCGGTGACATGAGATGACACGCCTTTCCAGAGTTGGTGACCTGTGGGGATGGGGAGTTTCTTTTGAAATTGGTGTCTGTTGCTCAATACGTTATTAGTGTCTCCGATCTGCTAGTCATTGGAGACAGGCGTCTGTCAAATCAATAAAGGTAGATGTAACGTAAATCTTTGTCAGTTTTCTTTCTCGCTGGCTAAGTTTTGATTTAGTTTATTATGCTCATCACGCACAGTAATCGATCTGTTTGGGGTAGATGTTGCAGTAAACTCACAATGTGCATTGTTATTGCCAGGAAATTATTGTCATTATTGTTAGTTATTTTCCGGCACATAGCGATGCAGACAACATCTATATAAAATGGGGAGTTAATGGGGACTATTAAGGGAACAGGACGCTGCCAAGGACGAGCACGTACAGCCTGGCACCGTGCAGAGGACACTGGCAGTAATTCGAGGATCAATGTCTTGGTGCAGGACTTCCGCTGCAACAAACTGTGTCCCGACTTGTCACCTTGTCCAGGCTCCTGGCTGCATTACAGGGGGGGTGTGATGCAGTATAGGGAGCTCAGGCGAGCCGTGCAGGAAAGCCAAAGAAGAACCCGGGGCCGTCTGCGCAGAAATCCGCATTGCATTTGGTTGACAAAATGAATGCAAAGCCTTCTGAACTTCCATGCAAAGAAGTCACGGCAATCATTACAGCGTTTGTGAATGTAGAAAGGCCTGCTTTTAATGTCTTTCAAGTAGGACCTAGAGTCGAACTGAGACCCTTCAATGACAACTGACAAAGCGAAAACAAGCGCTGGAGTTAAATGAACCTCGTATTAATTCATGCTTACTAAATATCTGTCTGGTTTTAATGGCTGCTTGTCGGGGTGACGTCGCCCACATACAGCCTAAAGCAGGTTCCCCCCAGTCTGATATTAATATACACACACACGACAAATGGGGGAGCGACGTGCGTTTGAAGTACAGAAAATACGAATATTTGTGGAAAAAAATCATCTGTAGAACTTAAAGCTTTAAACCTACATTACTTAAGTTATTAAAACGTAGTTCTTTAAATTAATCTCATATACGGTTGTTTAGTGACGTACTACTGGTGATTTTAATGCACTGTATTTCTAATGTGTATGCTGTGAAATAAATTTTAAAAAATGTGTTAAGTTCAGTAATTGCAACCAACGTTGCAATGAATCTGAATATAAAAAATTCACGAAGCACATTGTCAGCAAACGTGGATTCTCTGGAGCATATTACACTTGAGATGTGAAACCATTTAAACCAGATGACCCTACGTTTTAAAACATTGAACATTTTTCACGTACTTCTTCGGGACCGTTTGCAGACTCACCACCTCCTCGTTTTTTCGTCTTTTTTTTGTATTAATGAGTAACATTGCCTACGTAGTCAGATCAGAGTCCACCGAGTTGTCCTGACGTTTAAACTCGGACGTGGGTGACAGACACAACTCAGTAAGCAACTATTTAACATTATGCTTCTTTAAACCAACTTTGGCCAACTCTGTAAATTAATGGGGAAATCATAAATTCATCGGAATCATTTCTTTAATTGTTTGTAAACTAAACGAAAAAAGATACACATTTTTCCAGCAGGGGTGCAATACGGAGAAAGAAGATACAATGTTTATGGTCGTGTTGAAAGAATGGGCCGTCTACAACAAATTCGGGAGGATTTCTCCATGGTCTCCGACGTGCATTTAACGTGACCCTCGTGGAAGGATCACTATAAACTTTAGGATTCCGCAAAATCTGAACGTCTTTGCATTCAGGTGACTGGCCGCCGTGGCCGGCTTCCGCATGTCTGCGTCATCAGAGTCTGCCAGGCCACTTTCCGAAGTCGGATTTTCGCTGCGGAAACCGCAGCTAGTAAATTACTCGCTACTGGTATATTAAAAAATAATACCAAGTGGATTTTTGTTCATTTTTTCCGCTTTAGAGGACGCGATCTACATGGTTTTTAAATACCAGCGTTTATAGCTAAGCCCCCGCTTATGATTACAGTGCAGTGGGAGCGCTGGAGTCGCCAACATGTTTATGCTGCAGATTTGAAAGAATAAATACTTGACAATATTTTGATTCGGTGTTTTGCTCTTTCGTTTTGTTACCGGAAAATCACTGAAGATCTGAAATTTAAACGGACGTCGTGATAATTACTTTGAGTCATTGTTTACAGTCATGTAATCAAAAAATATTATTGTAGTAATATGGGTAAACAATTCTAAAAAAAAAAAAAACAGAAATACATACTCAGATTTTTTGAGGTTGAATGTTTATTTTCCTGTTTTAAAATTAATAACAATGCCGAGTAAGGAGGAATTAATAGGTACAGATTACTATTAGTTATTATGCAGCCGGACTTGATTGTTATGATGCCTGCCATTGAGAAGAGCCCATTTCCTCCACTATACACGTGTAAAAGCTTTTAAAGATGTTTCCAACTTTGCAGGAAGTGGGTCGGGTCCCTACCATCCCTGCCAAAATCTATGCCGATGGTGTGTGTAATCAATGAGAATTTGAATTCCAAAATCTACAGATTGTTGTTAAGGGGGGGCCAATGATCTGGATGTATAACTGTAATTTGCTACAATTTCCTTGTAACCAAATCACACACCTGAATTTTTTTAAATATAAAAATCTGTCAGGAATATTTTGAAAAACAAATGACTGTCTATCATGCCTATTACACGTCACCAAATGCAGGCCAATGTTTCTGGATTTCTGTATGTACATATTGTAGTTATTTCTGAATTAAGCATTTTATACATATACATGTATATTAAAAAATAAACACCAGGCAACATTAAAAACCACTTTCCATATTAACATTAGGCTGACGTTATTTATAGATACAAATAGTGCATTGAAGAATGTTTTTGGTAAAACTTCAGACATTGGCAAGGTCGCACTGTGGTTGCAGCAGGATCATGAAAAGTCGCTGACCTGACTTCACAGGGAATTAGATCTAAACACGATGTGATCAGGTGACTATGGAAAATTTACTGAAAGCCTTTCATTGGTTCTGTACAGTGATATATTCTCCACAGACTGTGGTTTTGGTATGGGAAACGGTAACGTTTGAAGGGTAACCCATCTGGGTTACCCGTCTATCTTCCAGCCATGCGTGTGGCTATCATAGGAGCTGGGGTCATAGGCCTCTCTGCTGCCCAGTCCATCCATGAGCACTTCCAGGCCTTGGGACGCCGGCTCACCATCGAGGTGTACGCTGACCGTTTCACGCCGCTCACCACCAGCGACGGAGCCGCGGGTCTCTGGCAGCCATACCTTTATGACAACGGCAACACCTTGGAGACGTGAGGCTGCTACTTTTGTTTCTGACATAATTTTGGATTAATGTAAATGTTTTTAAATTCTTTGTATCGTGAGGTAGCCATCTTTTTAAAGGGGTGTCCAATTTCGGCAGTCCATGTGATTGTATTTTTAAAAATAATATTATTGTACAGTACATTTTTGGTCCAATTTTCTCCTTACATCATTCCATTAATTTGATCTTGTTGTTTATTTGTTTAAATGGAAACCTTCATTAGAACACTTTTTAATTTTTAGACGATTTCCACATTTTACTTTAGCTGAAACAATAACTGTATGAGTTGTTTACTACTGACTGCACCAGTTAGACTGTTGGAACAGACAGGTCATAGTTCTGAATGTCAGGGTTCTTCTTCAGCTTCTTCTTCAGTGAAGTTCTCAGTTTCAATGTGTGTCATCAACCTGCAGCTCTCACCTACTCTACTCTCGTTTCTTTCAGAAAATGGAACAAGGAGACGTTTGACTACCTGTTAAGCTTCCTGGGCTCTCTGGATTCCATCCGGATGGGAATATTTCTCCAGTCTGGCTATAACCTCTGCTCTGAGGCCTGCCCGGTAGGAGGCCAAGCTGCTCTGTACCAATGTCTGAACAGCAGGCCACTCCCTCAACTTTAAGTAAGCTAGGGGGTAGAGCAGATCAGCTTATGAATTGACTCATTAAAGCCTGTTGTATCTGTAAAGCATCTTAGCTGCAGTGATGGTGCCACGTAATTAGTGTTGGCGGCAATCGCACACGTTCTGCTTCGGTTTGGAACAAATAAATAAAGGACATTCCAGAAATTTGAGCAGAGACTTTTGGCAAGTTGATGATATTACATCAGCCACAAGGATGGTTGATTTTAAAACAACGTTTCTCCTCATTCGCTCAGGAGCCCTCCTTTAAAGATATCGTTTTGGGTTTCCGGCACCTGACCAAGCGTGAGTTGGAGATGTTTCCTGGGTACAGGTACTGAGCACTGGTGACGGTCGCCATCATCATTTCTTGTCTTGTGTGGAACTATGACACAAAATTCAGTTGTTGATGCTCGCCCGGGCCCTCGAGTACTCCTCCAATGATTCTTCATCTTCATCAATGTCTCTTCATGTTTTAGCCATGGCTGGTTCAACACTGCTCTTGTGGTCGAGGGGAAAAGCTATTTACCCTGGCTGATGAACTGGTAAGAGTTATAAGTTAGACAGTATTACTCTATAGTATATAATTGACTGTATGTGTCACGAGTGTGCAGGCAAGCACTCTGAGGCAGACTGAGAGGTGACACGAAGGTTTATTCTCCAGAACTCAAAACACAAGAGCTACGAGGGATTGCAGGTAGGAGCAGGCAACACACTGGTGCGATGTCAATGACTGGACTAGGGAACATAGGACTGAGAAGCACATTAAAATGAGACTAACGAGGAGACAACGATTAACGAGTGTGTCTCGTTAGGCCACGCTAGGGAAAGACGGAAGGGGCAGGGAAGCAGGGCATGACAGTATGTATATGGCAATCTTTTGGAGCATATATTTATTACCTTTTTCAGATGTACTTTATTATATCAAAATCGCACATAGGAAACCATCACTATAATGGCATGTATTTTATTGTCTAGACAAAAGAATTGTAAAACTTGGAACTAGAATTCTGGAATGTTGAATTAAAGAATCTCTTTGGAGTATGAGTTTTTCTTTAAAAAAAAAAACATTAAGTCGTGAATTCGGTACTTTTATCAGGACAATATGGGACTTGACCTCAGTCGCACATTTGGCTAGCTGAGCTAATAATTGTTGTTAACACCATACAAGTTCGAAGTCCCTGTAAAAACCTCGTCTTACGGTTCGCTTGCCGGTCAACATGTTGCTGGTTAATCACGTTTCTGTGTTTGGCATATGCCAGGTCATAGTGCAAGCTCATGTGGAAATCTCAGTGACGATAAAGCAAGCCGCCACCATTGATGTCATCATGCAGCTACTTTACCAGCACAAGGACAGGTTATGAACGGTCATGAAAGTGTCCCCTGGAGAGCAGGACAGCTGTCTTTTATGGAATACAGCCCATTTTCAGTCTGGAATAATGTAAATCTGCAGCAGTGAACACTATTTGTTTTTGCAGGCTGAAGGAACGAGGGGTCTCATTTTTTCAGCGGAAAATTAATTCTTTCAAAGAGGTACAAAAAAGCTGCTCAGATGTTGACATTTCCAGATGATTGTGGTTTATTTCTGTAAACTGTTGTTAACGGATGTTTTAAAATTAGCTCTTGCTTGTTCTTTACACCTCAGCTTTCAGTTTCTTGTTGACTCTCCTTTTCTCCATATCTCCTCTTCTCGTCTTCCTTACCTCTGTCTGTCCCTCCTGTCCTCCCTCCCTCCGTGGGGCATAGCTGGCAGAGTCCGGGGTGAATGTGATTGTCAACTGCACTGGCATGAGGGCTGGTGAGCTACAGTCTGACCCGGAGCTGATGCCAGGACGAGGGCAAATCATAAAGGTTAGGGTGAAGGTTGTAAGGGATGCTTTGATGCAGCTCAGTGCTTCTCAGGAGGAGGAGTCACATTCTTCATCATGCTTCGTCTGATTTGTCCACCCAGGTGAATGCTCCTTGGCTGAAGCATTTTATTCTCACACACAATTTTGCGAAAGGAGTTTATAATTCACCTTACATCATACCAGGGTAAGGCATATTACAGTGTTATGGTCTGTCCCCTTAGAATTCCTGTTTCTTCTCGTGGTCCAAAAACGAGGTGAATTTGGGTCTCTAAATGACCCATAGTGTGTGAGTATGTGCCCTGTGATGGTGTGTATTCAGTGTGTCCCCAGCCTGTCTTGTGATTCCTGGGAGAGGCTCCAGGCTCACTGTGACACCATACTGTATAAGCTGGGATTGATTGATTGATTGATTGATTGATTAGTAGTGGAATCCTTGATACTGATAACCCAACATCTACTTTGTGAACGTCCCAATTCTAAGCATTTCGGAAGTGTCACTCGATTCCCAGCACTTAGGAAAATCGTCCTGATTCTTAGGCTTTCTGGAATGTTCTCTGGCTTCTAGCACATGGGCAATATTTGCCAATTCCCAGAAATTAGGCAAAGTAGCAATTCCCTGCTCTTAGGGAAAATGTCCAAAATGTCATCATTAGCCTTCTGCATAATAACCTTTAAAAGTATTGAATGATTGTTTTTTTTTAAAGGCCAATTTTCTAAGATTGCTTGTTTTAGGAAGCGCATTTCTGTAATGTTCTGTCTTATGTGGTTTCTGTGGAAGATTTTAAACAAGCAAAAGGAACCAGAAAACATTGCCTTAGTTCCTGTTACATGCTAGCCAGGAAGAATGTTGATTAAATTTAGGGAACATCCCCCTAACGTAAATGGAATATTCCTGAAGACCCCCTAACATAAATGGAATATTCCTGAAGACCCCCCAACATAAATGGAATATTCCTGAAGAAAACTGGTCAAATTTATGTTAGGATACTTACTGCTGCATGCCAAGAATGTCCCCACAACCAGAAGTAAGAGAGTGAGAGAAGCTCACATATGTTCTATCTTCCATACTTTCAGGAGTCACCTGGTAACCGTTGGTGGAGTTTTTCAACTGGGGAACTGGAGTGAGCAGAGCAACTCCACTGATCACAAGAAGATATGGGATGAAGCCTGTGTACTGGAGCCCAGTCTTAAGGTAAGGCACTTGGTTTTGTGATATGTGGCCCTTAGTGACTTAGGAAACTCATTGTGTGGCCCTTAGTGACTTAGGAAACTCATTGTTTGGCCCTTACGGATGTGAAAAACTCATTCTTACTGACCGTGTTCCCCAGGTTCAGTCTTGAGAATCTGCCCTGTTGTGTATGACAAGTAACCAAAATTCTGTGCTGATTCAGCCACACATTTACAATCTTTATAAATGTCACCATTAACAGACATTAACAGTACCCTACTTATGGAATCCTAAGGTAGGTGTGGTGATAAAGTAATTGGTCATGTGACCAGAAGCTTATTGGATAAAGTATGCTGAGTATGTACTGTATTTTGAATTTTTATTGTGACCATACTGCTGTTTAATAATTAGTTGGAACCCTCACTCCATTGGTTTTTGAAGCCTTCGTGTCTTCTGTGGTTGTAAATTGTCCAGTCAGGATGTTAGGTGATCAGTGTTTGTGTGAGCTGGTTGAACTGGTGGTGTTATCACTCAGCACGCCACCGTAGTGGAGGACTGGACAGGGCTGAGGCCCGCTCGCAAGAACATACGGCTGGAGAGGGAGACCATGCACTTTGGACCTGTGACCTGCGAGGTGGGTGCCTGGAGACGGCCCACAGCACCAACAGGGCTGAGCTTTGAATCTGCGATTGTTCGTTTGCATGTTCTCAATGTGCTCACTGCCACGGCCTTTGGGTACACAGGCTGTACATTCAAATTGGCCAAAGTGCGTGCAGGCGTGCGTGTGTGTGTGTGTGTGTGTGTGTGTGTGTGTGAATGACCTGCGGTGGACTGCATGTACAGCCTTGTACTTAACACCTCCCAGGATTAGCCTTGGTTAATCACCATCATAATATTTTTACTTTATTATTTATACATATATAAATAGTGACCCTGTGCATCTGGAGACAGACTTCAGACTTTACACTGCACTAATGGTGATGGATGGATGGATGGATGGATGAGGATTAAGAGAAAGGAATTCCTGCCACTCTTGGGTGGTAAAAATGTTGCCTCCTTCCCCTGCCCCCCAACACACACACACACGCACACACACACACGCACACGCGCACGCACGCACGCACGCACGCACACACACACACACACACACACACACACACACCGACCGGCTTCTGATCTAGGTGATCCACAACTATGGCCATGGTGGCTATGGCCTCACCATCCACCGAGGATGTGCCCTGGAGGTCTCCAGGCTCTTCACGGAGATCTTGGAGCAGAGAGGCTGGACCGATCACTCCCGCCTTTAAGCTTCGTTCACTGCACCGTGCTCTGCCCGAACATGGCTTAGCACATGGAAGGCAAGCCCCCAGGCCTTAAACTGCTCCGCAGCTCTGCTCCTACTGTGGCGTCTGAAGTCGCTAACCTGCTATCCTTATCATTATGTGAATGATTCAGAATGTTACAAGATCTTCAATTATACAATTTAACTATGCATGTTATATAATAACCATTTTAATATAGCCGATTACAGATTTGTACAAACTTAAGGTGTAATATGAACTAAATCTAAATATTTGAGTGAATCTTAAAATATTTTAAATGTAACATATCAATGTAGGACATGTATAAATCACACAAATGAAATGGATGTCTTTATCACTAAACAAATAAGTTGTTAGAGCTTCCAGTATATAAACACCACTTAATTTGCAGGCTTACAGGCTGTGGCTGTGTTCACGTCTGACGAGACCGTGGTAAGAACAGAGGCAGACTTTAAGTGGTGCTTAGCACATGTTCCTTCTCTCTTCTCTTTTTTAAAACAGGATTTATTTATTATTTTACACATGTACATCCAGTGTAGTGGCGAGAATCAGTGTGCAGACACTTAGTGCGACTTTAACGTGGCACAGGCGGGCACGAGGAGAACGGCTGGTGCAGCAAGTGTGAGATTCTGTTCAACTCGAAAAAATAAAACAAGCCATTTGTTTGTTTTGGAACATTGACCATCCTTTGACTGGACGGCGGTATTTCTGTAAGGATTCGGTCGGGTTTAGTGTCAGAAAGCTGCGCTGTAAACAATGCGATGAGGGTAACGTTAATCACTGTGTTAAACACTGTGCAGCAGAGTCTAACTGTTGGAAAGGAGGATGTCACATCCACTACGGCCGCTGTACTAACCTGGTACTAACCTACTAACCTTTCAGACCCCTGGAAGAGTGCCTGTCTGTGGAACAAAAGACACCTTCTCAGTTAGTAGAGCACCTTCGGTTCACCCAGGGCTGGCTCTCTTTCCCGCGTTATGTTAAAATTGCTCACACTACAACTTAGCAGAGACGCTGAAAAAATGGTGGCCCCAAAGGGCAACTGCCACACTGGTTAAATGCTCATGCTGATGACAGAGAGCCGTCAGAGAAGACTGAATATATATATACAGACATTATTTTTAACACTACATGTTGTAATGGTTATCAGCTGATAAAAGAAGCAGGTTTGATGCTGTCTGCGGCAGACTGGACAGCCCTGGGACACCCAGGAGACCCACCACCACAATCCTGAGGATGGCTGGCGCTGTCTCAGCTCCTTTAACCCTTATAGACCCGGAGGCTCAGGACGCATTAGTAGTGTTTGGGATCGGTTTCATCATGGCAGAAATGGTGGTCAAATGAAAAGAAGGGACAAAAAAAACAGCAGAAGCTCGAATGAGACTGTCGATTCCTCTCCATACTGGTCCCTATATACATGTCCAAGCTGTCACCAGTAGGGTGTTGGTTTACATCCCTTGCACCTGACCTGACCCAGATATGCTTGATCCAGACCCTTGCACCCCCCCCCCCCCCCCAGTCCTGGGGTCCTGCGCCTGGGTGTTGTGGGTGCCTGGGTCGGGGTGCTGTACCGCCCGTCCTCGCCCCTCCCCCTCCCCTTTTCGGGGAGGCGGCGG
>JAACJT020000034.1:27843704-27866610 GCA_009936485.2 Gymnarchus niloticus
TTTCCTCCCCCTCCTGGCCCCTATTTACCTGTCCGAGCCTCCCACAGTAGGGTGTTGGTTTACATCCCTGCCCCCCGCCCCGACCCCGTTTTGTGTGGCCCAGCCCCTGTCCCCCCCCCCCCCCCCCCTCAGTCCTGGGATCCGGAGCTGGAGCGTGGGATGTCCTCGGGGCTGTGGGCGGCACGGCCCATCATCTCCTGGCCCCACTCCCGGTGGCTGGACTCCTGGAGTCCCCGGCCCGTGGTTTCGATGGGCAGGGCACACGATGCCACCGCGGACAGAAGACAGCAGCAGCAGTACACCGAGAGTGTCAGATACACTGAGGACTCCAGCATTACCTGCGGAAGAGAGAAAATGTTATTCGTCTGACCACAAGGGGGTGCTCGGAAGTGCAATGGGGGTAGTCTGCACCCGAGCTTATCTCACTGAACTGCGATAAAACAAACGCACTGGAAAACGCAGAGCAGTCTGCACGACTCTCTTAACATCTCTTAGGTTTTTATCCACAGAAAAACTGAAACGCACAGGAAGTGACGAACAGGCACTAATCTAGCGGAAACACAAACCAATGAATTAGGGAATTAATTAGAAAACCGGCAACAACCTGGGCAACAAACGGGGTGATGAGAGCCCCGACCCTGGCCATTCCACTGCTGGTACCCAGCCCTAGTGCTCTGGTGGCAGTGGGATACACCTGAACAGCAAAGGCAATTGTGGATAATGCAGATGTACACATGATACATGTTAATAACTAGCAATACAGGAGGTGACACACTACATTTAGCACACATAATTCTTCTGCCACGTCGAAGGATCCTAAACAGCGAACGATGCTGAGTTAATGCCTTACACACTGTGGCTAATCTTTAACTCGTCTATGAATGAATCATCTAACACAGAACAAAGGCTGCCTGTAAGGTTTATGATATCTATTGTAAACCAGGCTTGGGTCGTTCATATAGGCAGAACGAACATGTGTTTTACGAGTGGCGGCCTTACCTCTGGGGTGTAAACATATGCTGCCTGGAATCCTCCAGCAATGAAGGCCCTGGCTATAAATATCAAAACCATGAGGGAGGTCCTGAGGAGAGGAGCGAGAGGTCAGATGCAGCATCGACGGCCCGCCGGCTGCCATTCCTGGGGACGTTGAACTCACCGTCCGACGCATGCGTACAGAGGCAGGATGCACAGGGAAAAGACCAGGAAACAGAGAGCCATAGTCTTCTTCCTGCCAAGCCGATCGATCGCCCAAAGGGTCACCAGTAAACCTACAGGAAGAGAGAGGGGACAATATACCCCAATCAGCTTCATGACCTCCCTGACCACCTACACGCTCAGGCACGCCAACAAGTTGCCCTCCTTAGTCACATTTAAACTTTTAAAAACCTTACCTTGTACAGACACCCTAACAAAATTAATTCCCCCTTTCAAATATATATATTTTTTTTAAACAATAGCTGCCAAAATTTTTGATTGTTGGGAATTCAATACCCAACCGTGTACCTGGAAAATGACCTTCTCATGATTAACTTTTTGACCTTGTCTGTTTGGTACAATGCAGCAGTGGGCTCACATGTACAAAGCCAGTCACCTGGGAATTCAGACAGCGTGGTCCACAGCAGGTCCTTGTAGTCAGAGAGCGTCAGGTACTTACACTCCAGTCTACACCTGGGCTCCATCTTGGTGCCTTTAGACACTGAGGAAACACACAATTCAGTGCTGCCTCCTATACTTTTTAAAATTGTCTGATTTTCACCAGTGGAACAGAACCACCAATGAGGGCTGGAACTTCTACAGTACGGTGTCAAAATCCACGTTTGTGAATGGGCACAAAAATGGGAGATGCAGGGGAATGATGGGAGAAGCAGACACCTCCACACGCATCTCCTGCCTGGAACAGCTCTGTGGTCAGCAGGACCAGGCCATAATATGAGAAGGCATTGGAGAACCTAAGAGAGATCAACAACACCCAGTTCACTGCTGACATCCCAGCTATGTTTACATGTTATACTGAAGACTGAACAGCTCAGTTCATAGGTTATTTATTAGCAATACAGTTTTAATACTGACTCATTAAAATGCAATATTAATGCCTCTTTATTTGTGTAATACGAAGGAGACATGCTAAAAGCTAACCTGTGTTAGCTTTCCAGCCAATTTCCAGGGGTGTTTGGGTCAGGTGACCACTCACTCACCAGATAAACCACAGCAGGATAGTGGTCCAGCGGAAGTGGGGAGAGAAGAGGTCTCGGATCTTACCGCGGTCCTCCTGGAACCACAACAGACACACAGAGAGGGGCGATCATCAGCAGGATAGTTGGCGGCCAATCCAAGGTCCCCTGCCCTGGCCATCAGAGTTCAAAACGTGCAGTTCGAGACAGCGGTAACGGTGACCACCACATGCCAGGGGCCTGTGGAGGTGTGGCACGCTCTACCTGTCTGGCAACAACGAGCTTCCCCAGAGGCATAGGGGCACCATTGTCCACGGCGATGCGTTTCAGAGTAGCCAGCGCCTTCTCCTGGCTCCCAGTCAGCACGTCATAGCGGGCACTCTCTGGTAACCACTGGGAAGAAAACATACACATGTGGCCTGCGTTACCTCCGGCATGCTTTACACCAGGCATGGCCCAACTTCATTGAGTTAGAAGGCAAACGAGCAAATGATGTGACACGTTTTTGATTTGGTTGCCTGTCTTGTGGATCTTCTGCCCCACGACATTCTGTCTTATGCCACAAATCAAAGCAGCATGATCTCTGCATTTGGATACTTCCCGTGTATTTGTTACAGCATTCCTTGTACCAAAATCATAGCAGACCAGTGGGGTTATATTAATTTAATTTGTATGGGTGGTCCACCAGATCATTCAGGAAAATTAAACTTTATTGGTCATCTGGACATGTACATAGGAATTCTGTCATTTCCACAGACACCATCTTATTCTCCATGTGAAAGCAAAGCCTGGGGTCAGAGATTTAAAATTTCTGAAATTACTGCCCCTGAAGCAGTTTCAGGATTAGGGCCCCACAATGATACAGTGGTTCTGCTGGCTGCGGAATTCGAAGGTGTGATCTTCTAGACACAGGTACAGACTCCTAATTTGCACGGCCCCATTTAAATTATCTGTCATGAACTGAAGCTGCTTTTCATATTTAAGTCTAAATAGGACATTGGGACCCTCAGACCTCCTTCCTCCCTTTTCTGCACACAAGTTCTTCAAATATTACTGTTGGCTGTGCAGTAACACAAAGTGAACAGGAGGTGTCACTATTGCCCATGATTGTGGTTGATATGAAATGCTTTCAGCATTAAAACGCATTTCTGTGTGAAACTCATTAGAAATTCTATTTGTAACAACATCATCACCAACATTAATGTGTAAGTGTTTATAAATGACAAAAATGTGTGCAATTAGAAGGAAAACACTAACAGCGATATTTCAATATGAGCCGCCAGTCACAGCCAGCACGCAGCGTCTGCTGCCAGATCACGGAGTACTTACGAAACACAGGAGGGCGAAGATGATGAGGGGCACCGTAGAGAGGGCCAGCAGCCAGCGCCAGCCCAGCGTGGGCATTACCAGGATAGCCAGCAGGACTTCGAACACAGTGCCCAGCGCCCAGAAGATCTGAGGTGGGGTGGGGTCAGCACAGGATGAAAGATGGGAAAAAACGTCTGTTTATGATGGCTGTAGTGAGTGTGTACATGGCCTCTTGGGGCTGGGGCTGGAGCTTGAGCAACCCTCCCATGGGATACACCTCAATGCCCCCCCCACACCCCCCCCAAATGGGACACACCTCGATGAGCAGAATGCAGGTTGCTCGGGACCGCATCGGGAGGAACTCCGCATACAGCGTCACCCTGGAAGACAGGGCAACACATCCCACAATGCATCAGTGTCAGGTCGAGAGACCTCCTGCCTGCCATGGAAAGGCCACCACCTGGACCTCTGCCAGTGCGATGGAGCCCTGTGGGGTCACATGACCCCCCCACGGGAGCCGCTGACACAGATCGCAGACTTCTGTGCTTTTTTTCCCTCCCCTAGCAAAGCACCAAATAAATTAATGTTTGGATGGCAAGTAAAATGAAAAAGCCGCCTTTGAACCGGATATTTTAATATGTAGCAAATTCTGAGGTGTTACTTAAAATTGGAATCGTGGTAGTTGTAATGCATGAACAGTTACAAATCCTTAGGACAGTTCTTTCATAATATCCTCCAGATTATAGACTGTTTACTGGAACGGACTGTCCGTGACTAATTTTATGCCTGTAATAAAACATCCGTAGATTTTTTGCACTCTCAATACAAGTCAGGGCAGCATCGTGACTCAGAGGGCAGCCCCGTTACCAAACACCACCGGTGTGGGGGGGCTTCCATCCTACCTCTGCTTGGTCTACATGGAGTTTGCATGTTCCCGTTGTGTCTCACAGAGTTCCTCTTGCGGTTAGGATAACGGGCATCTTTAAATTCCCTGCAGTGTATGTGTTTGTATCTTGAGATAGACAGGATCCTGCCCCCCCCCCAATAGATGGATAATTATGGCAATGTTTGCAAATGCTATAATTATTCAGCCTTTCTGCAAATTCCTAAAAAATGGCATCCCTCCCACCTCAAGGGAATACTGTCTATTTAACGATAATTAAACAATCTGTCAATTGCTGTCAGGTTGTGACACACGAGAGAACTTTGGGGATCACTACTACCGACACTCACGCAGTAGGTCAAGTTATGAATGTCATGGAAGGAGCTGACTGGGTCAAGGGGCCCACTTACGACTGTGGGGCACCACCGATGCCAAAACCCACAAGGGCACGCAGGAAAAGGATCCAGCCGTAGACCGGGGCAAAGGCGCTGAGGAGCCCGTAGAATATGGTCCACAGCACGCTCATCTTCAGGCCCTGTCACGCAAAAACACACAGACATGGACTCTTGGGGGGCTCGCCGCCATAAACCCATGCACATGTGACATGACCACACCTTCACGTGTGTCCTAAAGCACCTTGTCAACACGGGGTGTACGCCCCATGGCCCGTGAGACTGGAATGTCATTCCCGGATTCTCAGAACTCCATCTTGGTGGAAGTCACTACAACATTCTCCACAGAATCTTCCCCAGCTGGGGAGGGGTGAAGTTCAGTGGCGAGGCAGATGCTGCCATCATTTTGTGAAGACTCGTAAGCCATTTCTGTACATTATGTTTTAACCAGGAGTTCCACGGCGGACAACAACAGATACTGTGGTTTATCAACTTAAAGCCCACCTTTGTGAGATACGCCCACCCCAGATGACAGAACTCACCGTTTTTCTGCCATACTTGTCCGATAAATTCCCCCAGAGTGAGGAGCTGATCATCATCCCAATGAACACCACCTGGGTGATGGGCAGAGAGTTGGAGACAGGAGCCTTACACTGTTTCTGGTCAGAAATACTTCCCAGTGAAGACCGCTTTCATAACAGAGATTCTTAGTCATGGCACCTGGTGGTAATCATACGTCATCCCTGTTTTGGATTCATTCATTACAATTAAACCATGTGATCAGATTAAGTAGATGCCTGCCTTGGCCAGAGGGGTATCCAATAAAAACATACAGGAGATGCCTGGCTGTACGATGAGTAGAACTTTCTGCTTTATGATGATTCCTCTACCTTGTTAATCAACCCTCCAGCAATTCAGAGTTCAGGTTTTCTGGCCTAATCATCTTGTCACAGAAGCCTAAACTGCTTTATTAACATAATGACTACTTCAAAAGAATGTCTGCGTAAACCGAAAGCTTGCACACGACGAGGTCCATGGTTCAAAAAGACTGTCCCATACTGCCACCTGCTGCCCAGAAGCAGGAACAGCAGTTGATTATAAGTGCCCCCCCGCACGTGCAGTACCGACGTCAGCAGAGCCACTTCCCAGCTTGGCAGCCTCCATTCGCAGTGCAGCTGCGGTGCCAGGATGCTGAGGATCATCATCTCCATGGCGTCGGCCATCTAAACATTGAGGGCATACAGTGAAAACACTTGCTGTAGACTCATGAAATCACTCGTCATTCTTGCTGAACCCTTTGATGCTTAGGATCTCTGTTGCTTTTACTTTTATTTCCAAGTTAGATTCATTTACTCTGCTCTCTTCTCTTAAACATCGATTTTTACCGCAGTGTAACACAACATGCTGTCTCACCCTCATGCTGTCAATAACATTAATTGCTTCCTACCAACGTTTCTCGTTCTTTCGTTTCCTAGATTTTATTTCAAGCACTTTAGAACATCTTTGTAGAGACAGGCGCTAAATAAACACAAGACAAATTAATTTCGACTGAGTAAATGAATGGGAGTTTTTGTTTTAGCGTAGAACGAAGAAATAAATGGTATGTCATGGCTGTTGAAGAGGTCACGCTCCAAGGACTCAATAGTTCAACTGCACTCAAGTGCCACCAACGAACGAGAACAACATCCCACTTTGGCCCGGAGGAGAAGGGTGTCTAAGGTCGCTTACATCATACCCTAAAAGCAGTTTTTGTTTGTTTTGCTTTTGTTGTACAAAACCCAAATCTGCACCTTCCGAGGCAGTCATGCCTCCTAGCTGCACCGGCCTGTTTCGTAATTGTCACACCCATGAACACGAACGTCTAGGAATAAAACTGCACTGAGACCAAGGGCCCTCGTCTCCTTCCCAAGATGCCGTCTCACCCATGACAGCCCGGTGAGGACTGAGAGTTTCCACTGGAACTTCCCGAAACCGATGGCCTCCACTGCATCCTCTACCATGAAGGTGTCTGAGAGGAGACAGACAGGGACCCGTCATGGCTGATGTCACAGTACACACCCGCTTATTCTGCTCTCCCAAAATGAATTTTGTGCTGCTATGTTTACATCAACTTTATCACTAATGACTGATTATTGACGAGTAGTTAGAAACTGTTCAACTGAGGTCTTATATTCAATGTGACAGTACTGTATAGGGAAGAAAATGTTGAAGAAATGTCAACACCAATATTCCTGTCAGGAAACATGGCCCATGGTGGATGGAACCATTGCTGAATGGTGGGGGAGGTACCATCAGTGGGGTTGGCAAATTCCCGGGGTACGGCGGCACTGTCTCCCAACTCGACGGACTCCAGGGCGGTTCGCACGCCCTCGAAGTGCACCTCGTGCTCCCGGGCTCCGCCCTCATCTTCTGAACGCGTGCTCTCTCCAGTGCGACGGAACTTGACCACCCTGGCGAGCAGGGACAGCACATCCTTCAGTGAGGGTCGTAGCTCCTCCCACAGAGAAAGACTCTACTGGGGCAACGTCAAGACAGCCCCCATCAGCATGCTGGCTGACTGCTACATTCTTACTATTTGAAGAAGTTTGGCAGAACACCACTTGATTTTACCAGAAACCACTGGCCAACAATTAACTTAATTTCTATTCAGCATAAGTATACCCACCCCAAGACCTCTGGCACAAAGCTGTAGCTTATGTTGATTACTTTGCTTGAACAAACAAAAGTAGCTGACATTTTGGTGAAGAGGAATGTAGCTTTCATTTTATTCTCAGCCTTGATAGATCATGAGGCCAGCTTGCTCTGTGATGACTGGCTGTTGTGAATACCAATTTGTTATGAGAGATGAGTTGCTGCCTTGATGACATGTTAGCTTTCGGTCTACACCGCCGACGTCACAAGCAGGTTAACATTGTAGAAGATAAAGCCTAAAAATAAGGACTGGGAAAACTTTTTACAAACATCAGCAAAGCAAATTGATGTCAAGTCTGTCTCTGCATACGAAACCTCAATCAGTATCTGCACAAAATAAATGTCACATGAGCTAATGTACAAGAAGGTGATCGAAAGTCACAAACATTTTTAAACACACACATCAAATATTCCATGTTTTGTGCAGTCTTCACACTATCCGTTAAAAGCCAACTTATTACCATACGTAACATTCTGCAGGTAGATTTCAAAGGACTCTGATGCTCTTGTATGCTGAAACCTTTTAAAATAGAAGTTTTTTTTATTACATACATTCATTTTAACAAACATACAGTCTAAATAACTCAATGGATTGTGTGAAAACTAGACAAAAATGTTTGGCACCAATACAATCATTGTCATGACAACAGGAAAGAATTCAAGAGAAACTTTATTAACTACATTCTGAGCAGGATACACAGTCCCAGGGAGAAGTGACACCCTGAACTACACTTGCTCATGTGACCAGGTCTTCTGAATACTGACAGGTTTTGGGTGGACTCAACACCGAGTTACAATGCGGATCACTGAAGACTGAGGGCTGAGCAACCAGTCAAGATCAGGCAATTAGCAATCAAGGTCCCAAGACAGAACTAAACCAGGAACCAGTCAACAAATCAAAATAACAAAATCAAAGGACAGACGGAATGAGGAATCCAGAGAACAGCCACCAAGAATAAAAAGAACCAAAGCTTAGAACAGACAGTAACCTGAGCTGGAGGTGGTGGCTGACTGGAATCACAGCTGTAGGGAAGGAGCTCACCTGTGGGCTGTGCTATGGAGCGACTTCTGTTAGCTCAATTAAGCCGGGATTAACTAACCCTGACTGATTTACCTCAACCGGTGGTAAATGGTGTTACGGTTCTGAGCTGCGATTCGTTGTACCCAAAACTCAAAAGTACGGAAATGTCACTAAGCCAGTAAACTCACTTCATAGTACACCCCACTGGATTCTGGGCAGGATTTGACAATCAAACCTTACATGGATCAAGATATTTCTACATTATTTAAAAAAAAAAAAAAATTATTGATAAACAGACTGAAAGAATGTGTCTTGGAAGCAAATGAATAATGTTATAACAAATTATTTTAAACCGCCTTCCTAAGCCAGTAGTCAGCCAAATTGTTACTAGTATTCATAAGCGAGGGCCTAAATAAAACCATTGAGAAGAAGACCACAACACAACAACACACACAGCACAACAAGAAAACCCTTCAGGTAATTATGAAGGATCTTGAACAGCCATTAAACTGGACACAAACACCTTGATAGACATGCTATACTTTTATATATAACACGTGAATAACTCAGAGAAAAAGCTTTTTAGGTGATTTTGTATTCACAGCAGCTTCTCTAAGAGACACCCGGACTTCTGGTTTGTCCAGAGAAAACAGCCGATCTAAAAGACAACAGTGGCAAGGCTGTGGGTGTCGAGGGGGCCACATCTCGGTGATACTCTGTGTCCAAATGACGTCTTAATTACTGCAATTGGAGTGTTAATTTGTGGGAAGGGGTTCACCCCATCGTAACTACAGATGAAATCTGAAAAAGGATTTCCATAAATAACCAACGTTTACTCCTTCCTACTTTGCCGATTCATTTTTGAAGCATGTATTATGATCCTTATCCAATGTGTGTCATTTGTGTGAGTATATATGGTTTTCACATGTAGGCACATATATCGAGTCAGAGTATATGGTCAGCCAGAACCCCTAGACCAGTTTGTTGGGATTAAGACCCTTTCTCTAAGGTTTAAGAGGGCTATGATCACTATACCAGGCCCAGGATTCAAACCAGCAACCTTTTGAAGACACGTTCAGATTCTTTATTCACAGAGCTGAACACCTGCCCCATAGGCGATATAAATTGCATGTATGGTGAATACCTTCTTCTTCCATAGAAAGTACGGCATAAAACTGTCATAAACTGGTGATTGTTATGGCAGCCTTTAACATTACTTAGCAATACAACGTGGCTGCAAAAGTAGCAATTATATGAGTTGAAATATATCTAAAGGGTTACGCTCAGGATAACGAGTTTTGCGTCCTCAAAGCAGTGTCTGCATTGTTTTTTCATGTAAAATGTTACAGAGCCCAGTAGAGCCTGTTTGGCATTGAAAATGAATCTCAGAAATGGCAATCAGACATCGTGCTGTGTATTCCCATTTGTCTTCTTTTTAAAAAGCAGGTTATCAGAATCCCTAAAAGCTGTCACCAGAACTCAGTGTTTGGACCTTAATAGGGAGTTCACTGTGAGAATCAAAGCACATCCTAACGTATTTGTATATTCATTTTTGTTTGACATCTTATCTGGATCCCCGATCTCTGTATAGTTTACCTCCGAAAAGAAACTTCTAGTGTCTAACCTCAGCTGAAGCCCGCAGATCCATAAAAGGAAAATGATGGGGTATTTTCACTGTCACCGCCGGTGTCTACAAATATTTTGTTGATACGGTTCTTCTGTGTTTAAGAATCAGAATTGGGAGAGCTGTATTATCCCGTAGAAAACTGCTTACTGTACACAAGACTTTCGATAGAGGATAAAGCCAAGTTGCGCTTTTATTTCATTTTTTATAAGTCAATTCCAGTCAATTAACAAGCAACTGTTTTATGGTTTACATGGTAAAGCAGTATGTCTCTGATCGAGATGGAAATGGATTCTGCACTGTTTATGTCCACAGAGTAATCACGATGCACATTAGGAGTCTATGAACAGACTAAGAAACTGTATGCATGAGTCATCTTCTGTGGAGACCACAGCAGGCGGTCTGTGGCTTCCATCATCTGAGTTTCAGCAGCTACGGTGGCTACAGTTTAACATGCCTGAACCTCAGTGACTGACGACTACCCTATACAGTATATATAACCAGGAAAAGTTTAATTAGGGAAATCCCTACATGTCACGACATGTCACACTTGCAGCATTTGAAAAATAATTAAACAAGTAATGAAGTTTTAACTCAGGGCAGACTCCATATGTACAGCTTGTGCGACAGACGAAACACGCAAATTATGAAATATGCGGCGGGCAAATGAACCTTTTCAACTTAATAGGTCAACACACCACTAACAACAGTTACACGTTAACACATCACCAGACGTCGGTCTAAATTGCCTCCATTATGCTTTCATTTCAGACAGCAGTCTATCTGACAGTTATCAAAATCATTTCAATAATGTTACGGCTACCACCAGCAATCAGGTTCAACAACAACAACAAAAAAACAGCGTATATACGATGAAAACTGGAAACAGAGGAAGACGAGGGCCCAGGTAAAATAACTACACATCATGACTGCACGTAATGGGCGCCTGCACTTACGGAAGCTGTCTCAGCTGGAACAAATCATCGTCCATTGTGGCACCGTGTGCTTGTCTGCTGGGCTGTTTCCAGGTCTTTGTCTCATCGCCGTTACATTGTTGCCAACGGGAGCCGTGATTTCAGCACCACGGGCTTGCGGACAGCGACTGGGCGCGTTTATCAGTGGAGATCAGGGTGGCGGAGGGGCGGCGTTAGCAATTCTGCTTCCCGTGTCGTGTCCCCGACAGAGAAGGGGGTCAACAGCCCTCACGAACGATTCTATCGCCATGAATCCCACCTATCGTCATTTACACGGTTGCTTTCACGCATCTCCCATGTAAACAGACACACCACGTGTGGTATCATGCAGAATCTGTCTCACCGTGTCGTCGTGCAGCTGAAATCACAAACACATTCCATTGGGAGATTATCACAGTGCATTCATATAATGTTAATGGCATGTTTTTCTTTGAGTGCATTGGCCATCAGAAAAGAAATTCTGAGCTCACACTAAAACAACAGATGCCCAGACCTGTTCAAGCCAATTAATGCCCAACGTCAATCAGTGTTTTAGACTGGCCAATAAATACTGGCTCTAGATGGTGGGTGCCTTGGTTCAGTCATGTTCTCTGTCCGGGTAATGGTCCAGCAGATGAGATGCCAAGCAAAGCAATCTGAGTGTTTATCTCCAGATTACGTAAGACACAGATCCTGTTACACATATGTACTCTGTGTACAGACAAGTCTCTCTCTCTCTCTCTCTCTCTCTCTCTCTCTCTCTCTCGACACCCACAGATGGTAACCAAAAAGAGAAAAAGTAACTGGGGGTTAAAGTTTTGCCCATGCATGTTGACATCTATTTTGCACATGTAAAATTGAGGAAATTGTTTGCCATAGTTTTCTAAAAACTTTCTGGCTAATCCTATGCCCTGATATAACATGATAAAGGCTAATAAGGTATAAGATAAATTTCACTTTTAGGTTCATTTAAAGTGAACATTGTTGAATTTTTCCCTTTATGGGTATAAAAGAAAATCTGAATATCATCTTAAAAATCACTCCCCTATTAGACAGAAAACCAGATTAGCATAATCTATAATGGTTGTTTTAATGGAATTGAGAGTGTTGTTTATAAAAGGCCATGCACTTTGTCAAATTTAACACTTTAAGCTCTAAAACAGTGTTATTCATTGTTTGTTCTTCCTCCTCATGTTGCTGCTTAAAAATCATTGATAAATATAAAACTTTTCATTTCTGTATCGATGACACTCAAATTTACCATTTAACCAGAAGTGACGACACTGATTGTAACCACCCCGGCGAAGTGTTGGGACTTATCATTTTAAAAATGTTAGAATGATTTGTCCTTAGCTATTAAGATTGCAGGTTTAGGCTAAATCTTGCTGAATCTCTGTCAAACCGAGATGTCATTTTGAATATAGACCTGTTTTCTAATACCCCTTATCTAAGAAATGTTTCCTTCAGTTTGGAAATACCATTTATTACTAGTCAAGATCCAGAAAAATTATTATATGCATTTACCTCTAGACCTTCATGATACCTCAGTGCCTAACTTCCAAAAGCCTTATCAAAATTCTCTGGCAAGATTTACAACCAAAAATAAACAATATGACTACATTGAATATGCCTGGATGTCTCTTCTCCAGCATTTTTGAGGGTTTCACTCACTTATGGGAGTAATGAAGGTCTGGTCCTGGCTAACCTGACTGAACTGATTGATGTACATAAACCAGATCAGACCTAAAAAGAAAGAACTGTTTAATAAAGTCCTCAGTATACTAACATCCATTTTCCAAATGTCAGTCAGCTGACATAAACTGCATTTTTTGGGTTTGCAAGAGTAAACCCGCAAAGCAGGTAGAGAAAATGCAAATACCACACAGAAAGTGGGGCAGGACTGAAGCCTCTAACCGTGGAGGTGCGAGGCAAGTGCAAAACCACAGAGCACTCAGTCCTTTCCCCCATCCTATATCAAATTTGTAGTCAAGAGTGACATTTAGTCTGCTTTACTTTCAAACAAATGTGTTGAATCGCTTAATAAATATAACTCATAAATTAAACAAACCTAATGTATTATTTCCTGGACTGGTGTCCCATCCAGAGTCTCATTAAAATATACCTAACAGTTCATTTCTTGACATAACAATTGTGTACATGTGTGTTCCATACATGCGGTTTGAAGAGCAGAGTGTCAATATACAACTTCCCAAACATTTCCAACCACCATAATTTGTGGGGTGTATGATGAAAGTTCCTTGTTTAGTTTCAGAAGCCTTTCATATTCTGATCAATATTTGTATTTGTTTCCACTGTACAATGCTCAGGACCCACGTACGCAACCAACATGCTGTTTGCTGTCCTACCGCTTAAAATGTCCGTGTGATATGACGAGCGAGCGAATTTTTGTTCCGCCGTCTCCGCCTCGACTCAGCCACGGTGAGAATGCCGTGGTGCCGACCAGAAGAAACTGACAAGCTCGTTCGGGAGTTTCTCAGAACCGGAACTACAGTCAGGTCAGGGCTTAAATGGCGCTGAAGGACGCCGGTATCGGTCTGATGTCTCGCTAATCAGCTTGTGGTGTTGGGCTGAACCGAGCCGGCGTCACTAGCGGAACTGACCGGGACGACGCAGTTACAAATAAAATATAAATTTGCAGAAATGATGTAACGTGCTTTACATGGCTGTATAATCGAGCGTATCGGAAGGATAATGCTGTGTTTAACGTGCATTTGGTACTGCAGATCGCTAAGCTAGCTTATTAGCCGGCTACGACATGTAAGACGACGGGTACGTAGCCAGCTAGCCAGGGTGCATTTATTAAAAAGGGTGGTGAATTAATGAAAGGAAACAACCTGCCGAGTGTGGTGATGGCAACAGACTGGTAGTGGGGTCCGTAAAGGTCAGTTGGTTGGTTGGTGGGTGAGTGCTTGCATGGTTTGTTAACAGAGTTCATCCAATAGTTTGTGCCTGCCTAGCTAAGCAAGCAGCTAGGGACATGTGACGGCTTCACACAGCTCACACAGCTGCGTTAATCCTGTGACAGGTCCCGTCCCGGTCCCTTAACCGTGGCGGGTCAAGTCCCGGTCCTTTAACTGTGGCAGGAACTCTAAGGCGAACGGGGAGAACATATGGGTTATGGAATTAACAGCTGAAGTATTAACGGACATGGTTTTACTGATTTTGTGTTTTTTTTTTTTTTTTTTTTTTTTACATTTTTTTTTTCCCCATATATACGATAATCTGTCCCTCTTTTAGATTATGTGTAGAGTGAACTCAAGTGATTAGGAACAATAAATGGCATAGATCAAAATTGGAAAAATATTCCAGATTATCTGAGATTGCCCTGCTTATGACAGCAATAGGGAACATGCCTTAAACTGGCAAAGCCATCCCAGGTAAAGGGACATTAGCAGTGTCTCATCTGCTTTTGTTTGCCATAAATTTGCATCTGATACTTACTGGCTAATGATTTATTTTTTTTTCCCCTAAGGAACAAGATGATGAAAAACTGGGGAGTCATCGGCGGTATAGCAGTGGCTATGGCCGCTGGAGTCTATGTTCTGTGGGGTCCGATAGTGGAGAGGAAGAAGCAGAGGAAAGGTGTGAACATCCATCCTTTTAAAAGAGAATTAATGCTCATTATATAATGGTAGACGTTCCGTTGTGAGCATAAATGTGAATTAGCTAAGAATGCTAATGCCTTGGTGACAAAGAGTTGTGTTTTATTTTCTTCAGGTATGGTGCCTGGCCTTCTGAATCTCGGAAACACCTGCTTCATAAACTCTCTGCTCCAGGGCTTGGCAGCCTGTCCGTCTTTCATCATTTGGTTGGAGAAATTTACGGGCAGGAACAGCCTGGATCAGAACCCGGTGGAGAAGGAGCCACAGCTGTCCAGAACTCTCCTGCAGCTTCTTAAAGGTAGGCCCTTTTGGTTTCTCCTGTCTGTCTTCGTTTCTTCCTGACATTCTCTCCGTTGACTGCCATTGCCCGTCACTCTTGGCAGCACTATCGAGCCACGAGCCTGGCGAGGATGACGTTCTCGACGCAGGGTGTCTTCTTGAAGTTCTGCAGCTCTATGGGTGGCAGATAAGCTCCTTTGAGGAGCAGGTGGGTTTTAGGAATTTCCGTTAGGCATTTCTGCATGCACAGGTTTATGGTTAGGGTTGGCCTGGGACTGCTGATACGATTGTATGGTTCAGGCCAGGTTCAGGTGACCTTCTGGCCTTCGCTTCATTCATACTTGCTCTCGCCCTTTCGTCAGGATGCTCACGAGCTGTTCCATGTCCTCACGTCCTCCCTGGAGGAGGAGCGGGACCGACTGCCCAAAGTCACCCATCTTTTCGACCTGCAGTCTCTGGAGGTGATTGCCCCTCGTGTTCAACTGTTTCAGCACCAGAATGTCATCCTTAATATCCTCCTGCTGGTTTTCCACCTGGCTCATTCCACTGCCTTAAATGGCTCAGCTATACTCTCTGTAACTCTCTGTACTGTTTCATGTTTTAAAGGTACCGGAGTACATTTACTAAATTTAAAATGCAAATGTACTTCATCATTTAAAAGATGGAGAGATGAAAAATCCTCCATCCACAAATCCTGGTCAGAGTCACTGGGAGATGACTGAAGATGGTGGAGCTTAAACAATAAAGGGAGAATGTTAGAGAGAAAATGTAGATAGTCATGGTGGATTTGAGAATTGAGTCTGGTTCACCTGCTCTAATGGTTAAGACATAACTTTCCAGAATATTCTTTCCCTGAGTTTATTCTCTGTTTGCCCTCTGGCTCTTGGTTGGTCTCTAGAGTGTCCCAGAGGCCAGCGAGTGGAGAATGAGCTGCAGGAGTCGAGGTGAGGCTTCGCCCTTCTGCCACATCCCACTTCCCTGCCTGTACTGCCACAGGATGGTTCATCGCTCCTTTATCATAGCTCCGGAGATTCATATTACCGTGTCACATAGCAGTTAAAGTCTGAGAGGATAAAACCAGCATGTGGCAGATATAGGAGGAAACGTATGGCAGCCCAGGCTGTAATGGCCATATAAACTTTATTCTGCTCAGAAGTGAGCCTGCTGGTGTTGGTCTCTCATCCAGAAGGTATTTTATTGCCATCTTCACTGCTCTCCTCTAGGCCCCTTGCACCCACTGCCACATCCCTGGAAATCCCGGCATCCATTTCACGGGCGCCTGACCAGCAACATGGCCTGTAAGCGTTGTGAGCAACAGGTGATTGGCCGCCTGGTTTCAGCAGCCCTCTGCTGATTGGCCTTTGGCCACGTGACGGTTTCTCGTTTGACGCCTGTCTGTTTGCAGAGTCCCGTGCATTACGATTCGTTTGACAGCCTCTCTCTGTCTATTCCCCCGGCGCCATTGGTAAGACCAGAGAAAGACGAACCCAAACACCCAAATGAAAGTTTTCTTTTATCAGTTCTGTAAAGGAGTAACTGCCTGTGTACTGTAAAGTCAGAATATTGAAACAATTACAAATTTAGACCAGTTTTGTTTTTTACTGTTTATTCTGTAATTTTTCCTTTTTTTTGGCTATTAAATGCTATACAATGTAAAACATTTTGATGGAATCCCATTGATTGTTTAAAGGAGCTTGATAAATAGATTTGAATAGGCCCATTATTTTGGCTTTTAAATGCCAGCAATTTGCTTGATTTGCTTTGCAATTGGCTTGCATTTTGATCAAAGCCATACAAGTGAACATTTGTGTTAGGAATATGAAGATATGACAAAAAAATGAGCACATTGTCTTTGTTTTGTTTTTCTGTATTACGAAGCCAATTCCTTCTGCTTTTTTAGTTTATTTTATGTGTTCTCTCTCCAGGGTCGACCTGTTACTCTGGACCACTGCCTTCAGCACTTTATCTCCTCGGAGACCATCAAAGAGGTGAAATGTGAGAACTGCACCAAGGTAGGTTGGCCACGTTTCCATCACGGCCTTTTCCGAGGCAACGTGTTTCCTGTTTGGCTGGAAGGAGGCAAGGCAATTGGCCCATTGGTTGTTTGTCATCTCTCTCTAGATCCGGGCGGGGAGTTCAGCCGGTGGGCATGTGGTGGAAAGCCAGAAGACGACATTCATCAAGCAGCTTAGACTTGGCAAGGTGGGAGCCTATGTCAGCCTGTCAGTTTGTTCAGTAAGTGGTTCTGCCATGGAATCGGCTGAAAGCGGCCAGTTCTCAGTCCCGCAGGTGATCTCTTCCACCATCTGTCCAGTCCATTGTCATTCGTCAGTCTGGTCTAAGGTCCCTGACTGCCCAGCTCAGGAATGGAACAAAACCGTGGATAGGCCGGAGGAGGAGGTTGAGAACGCCTGCTCTAAATCAACTGCCCATGCAGGTTGATCTGAAACATGAAGTGTGACGTGAATCAATATTACTGTCGCCACAGCAGTCTTGTAATGTCCCTTCATCATGTGGTGTGGTTTGTCTCTGATGGCAGAAGAGGAACAAGGCCAGCCAATCAGCCATCAGGGGGGTTTAAAGGGGGGGATTGTTGGGGTAATAAATATGTTTAAAGAAAGGCTGGATGGACTTTATCTTTATGAATCCAAAATCTGAATAACAAGAAGGAATTTTTAGCAGAATTTTCACAAAAACCAGAGCGACAAGGAACTGAGTCTGACTCTGGTGGCATCCTGGTTTAATCCCTTTGACCTTTTAGTCCATCCGCAGCAAGTTCATATGTGAGAGTCTAATGTTGGCCGTTTGTCAATCCTTCAGCTGCCCCAGTGCCTGTGCATACACCTGCAGAGGCTCACCTGGTCCAGCGAGGGCACGCCCATGAAAAAGCAGGAGCACGTGCAGTTTGGCGAGTACTTACCCATGGACTGCTACAAACACAGAGCCACGGGTCACAGGTCACTGCGCCCGCTCCGGGCCGAGGGCCAGGAGAAGAACCCTTCAAACAGAATAGGTAGTGCTGCTCTGCTACTAACCCTCGCGGTGTGGGTCTACCCCTGAGCGCCTGTAATTTTGCCGTGATCGCTGCTTTTGTCGCAGATGCTGAACACTGCAACAATAACAAGCCCCTGTCAAATGGAAACTGCTCCTCCGCCTACCTCCACCCACCTATCCTCACCCCCCAGTTCACACTGAGCTACAACTACAGGTGAGCGGTCTCCTATTCCGAAAAAAGGTCTTCAGCGTAGCAGGGTGGTGGAGCCTGCAAAACAGAAATGAGTTCATTTGACACGTGCTGTAGTACCTCATGGTGCCTCAGCAGGTGGTGCTGTTACTATGCCTCTGGGCCTGGAGGTTTTAATCCTGTATCTGCTGTGTTTGGAGTTTGCATGTTCTCCCTGTGTAATGCAAGGTTCCACACGCAGTCCAGGCACATGCACTTATGTGGCTTGGAGTTTCTAAAATGCATGTACTGTGTGTGACCTGGGGTCGACTGACATCCCATCTAGGATGTAGCTGCCTTGTGCCCTGTACTATCATATGGCCTGGGATAGGCTCCACCCCCCCAACCCCATCCAGGATAAGCGGTTCACGTCTTCAGCTGTGATTGTCAGTTACTGTCATCTGAAGACTTTCTCAGTAAGCGCAGTGTGGAAGCCAGTTTCCTGAGAACAGGAAGTGAGGTGTTGAAGGCAAGGAACAGGAAGTGATGGATGGAAGACAGCCTGTCATTGGATCATTTAGTTTGTTGTAGCCTAACTGGATAAGAGCTCCATAGATCACTACTGCTGGCATTAAATAATCAGTGAGTCAGGATCACTCTAAGTTTTATTTTAAAACCATTCAGTAAGGTAGTTGTGGGATTGTTGCGATGATCTGCCTGTTTCTGCAGCTCCTCCATGTACCTCTTCCGGCTGATGGCTGTGCTGGTGCATCACGGGGACATGCACTCTGGACACTTTGTGACGTACCGCCGCAGCCCGCCCTCGCCCCGTGGCTCCTCCCCCTTCGGCAGCCACTGGGTCTGGGTGTCGGACGACTCTGTGCGCAAGGCCTCATTGCATGAGGTGCTGGCCTCCAACGCCTACCTGCTTTTTTACGAGCAGGTACGGCACCCCGGGCCAAGGCCTGAGGAGGAGTGTGAGGCCAGCTAGGCCCAGAGAACCTTCCGCCTCCACAGGGGACATCCCCCCCTCCCACCACTTTGGCTGATCACTGTAATTCTCCGGTCGTGATGGGACTCTTGTCACATGACCTTTGCTGTTCAAGAGAGCAGGCCTGAAGATGAGGAATGGATGCAACCTGCACACAAGGTCAATGCCTAACTTTGACTCTTTCAGTGTGTCTCCTAGTACTTTTCCATCAGAACCTCAGCCCCACTGAGTCCCTCTGTGCTTTTCTTTTGTATTTCAAATCTGGCGTTGGGATGTACCTCTTCCTGACCTACTGTTAAATGACCAAGGTTGGGTTGGGAGCATGCTGACGAGGGCAAGGGTGGGACACTTCCCAGAAAAGGGGGCGACTGACCTCTCACTGATCTTTTGATCCAAATGGTCTCTTGAACTCCACTTGTCATTTGCTCAGTTGTGTTTTAACAGCCCAGAGACTGATGCTGGGTAAGGAACGTGTAGGTCTGTGTTTCTGACTGAACGTGGACCTCCAGGATGAAAATGTTAAAAAATCAAAATACGTGCAGACAGTTTTACTAGACAATAGAGATGGTGATGTTGATGCTTACAATTTAAAAGCTTTACAATCCTGGTGATGTGTAGCACCTTAGTATGAAAATGTACGCCTTCCAAAACTGATGTGCTCCATGAAATGGGTTGTTTGTACTGAAGTGAGACCTGTGTCAGCCATGATTAAAAGGAAATCTATGTCATTGGTTGGGTTCATTCAGTAGGTTATTATGTAGGAAAATTAACCACGAAGTCACTTTTTCTGATGTGTACCATTGGGTAAATACCACGGTACGATCATGCCAGCAATACCCAATGTATTCAGTCCGCACCAAGTAGTGTAAAAATATGTCTCATAACTTTTGGCTGCTGAGTACACTGTTAGATCCTTCAAACAATACAACTCTGGTTCCCCCTGATTATATATATATGTGTACAGAGGAGAAAATACTGCCTGTCACTCAAAGCTCACCATTGTAGGCAAGACAAGAACCCTCCCTACATACCCATTTATGCTAAACAGTCTTTAAGGTCCTTTGTTCTGTAAACATGCCATGACTCCCGATCTATTTTGCTTTCCAATTTCAGTGATCAGACATTGTTAATGAAAACTTCAAAGTGCATGAAGGTAACAGCGACGTTTACTTAATGATCGTGGCAGATGACACTGAGTGACGTCTCTACTTTCCTCTTGTAAATTAGAGATATATATTTCCAGGATGGATATTTCTGCAATTACTTCCAGCTTCATTGCAGTTGAACGCTTTATTAAACAGCAGTACTCCATATTTAATAAGGCCACATTTTAGAAGAGCCATCATTTTAAACGGTCAGATTTGGTGTCACAGAGAAACTGTCTCAGCGCAGAGTGGAAGATGGCACATGTTGATCCAGTGGCTCGCTTCGAACCTGTGCAGAAGGGGGTGCTTGGGTCTTGTTTTGTGTTACGATTCGCCTGAAGGTGAGGTTGACACGTGGGGTGAGGACTCTCTTCCGGGGTGGCAGGCTGTGGTACCAGTGAGTATTGGTGGGCTGGTTCATGAGCAGCAGGCTGCCGTGGGCCAGTTGCAGCCTCACGGGCTCGATCCGACGCCGCGGCAGCTGGCCCCGTGAGTCGCGGTGTCGGAAGACGAAGTCCCGGACTGCCCCGAAGGACACCGAGGCGATGGGGCAGGTGGGGTCCAGCTCCCTCTCGTCGTCACGGTGTTCACAAATGTGATCGCGACCGTCTTTGTACCTGTCATACACGATTCAGGTGAGGGGGAGGGACAACCATGACACACGAACTGCTCTTCCTTGTAGCCGAAACCCTGCGCCCAGAATTCATGGTACGTCGCAGCCCCTTTAATTACCAAGGAATTAGCCTTAGATGATTCTTGGCTAAAACAGACTGCCATCTATCTACCAAATCTTCCATACCATTCATCATACAAAATTTTAACTTTCTGGTGTCTTACCTGTTGACCAGGACAAAGTTAAAGGTGTTTCCCGTGGTGCTGGTGACGGCATCACGGATGTACTCTAACGTGGGTGTCCAGGGCCTCGCCAAGAGATGAACCCCAGAGAAGGAATACATGAGGTCTGTGTCACCGTATGTCGCTTGTCTGCGAGGAATGCTGTGCAGTTTCCCAAACACCCGCACTTTGGTCTCCTCCTCTGGAACATGGGGGGGAAGGATGAGGAACACTTAGAGGGCGCATTAGCGGGAATTCAGTTAAGCACATGTTGACTGGAACATTTACCTCCAGCCAAAGATACTTTTAAATCTCATTTAAAGATGTATTTTTTTCTCTCTGGCCTTTGGTTCTGTTTTATCTTAATTTTTGTGCCATATGATTTTATGTTGTCTAATGTTGTATGGTTTTTCTGCACAGCCCTTTGGCACAAGACCTTTTTCAGACGTGCTACAGTAATCTGAAATGGCCTTACTTACCTGTGAAATATTCCACCTCTTTCTCAAGCCTCTTAAAGAGCTCATCTGCCTTCTGTTTTGAGAACAGCAATGCGTAGTCACAGTCCAGTCCTTCAGCTTCAATTTTTTGCCAGGGGACGGGGTTGGAAAACTCTGCCATGGCTGAAATGTCCTCTTCCTCATCCTCCTCTTCCACCTTGATTCTTTGCCTCGGGCTCTGGCTTTGTCCATTGGCATTAGGCCGTTTACAGGGCGACGTAACAAAGGCATCCATCAGGGAAGCTGTGGGGTAAAAACCGAATTTATCACCTTTAATATCAGTTTCTAATAAAGTACAGTTTAAAAGGTAGGACGCAGACACTTAGTCGTTCGCTTATCATGCTTTATCTCTTTCGGTATAGTAATGTTTCAGGACATTTGCTGTTCACTCAATTGGTTCTTCTCCCAACAGCTTGCATTATGCAGTACTGATACGGCAGTAACTCTCGTTTTCCCAGCTAACAGTTTTTGGGTTAGCAGAACGTTTATGTACAATTTTTCTGGACGTTCCAGGGAACGCTTTTGGAAAAAAACCGTTATTTTAAAAACGTTCCTACAACGCTCTTTTCCCGATCGCCGTTTTAAGAACCTAATGAGGACGTTAATGAAGGTAGGGGTAACTCTGGTTCATTGCCGGGTCGTCCTTTATAAGGACGGGGAATCAGGCAGCAGGGATTGGATCGCCGGTCGGGTGTAGCGCCTCAGAGACCTGGAATAGACATGATCGGACAAAGGAGTATAGACTCCTTTTTCACTTCCCTTGGCAGGAAAAGGAGTTTTGCTGAACGGGATGATCCTGATGCGAAGGAGTCGCAGGAGAGTGTGGGTATTCATGTTGGGGGCTGGGGGTACCTTGTTACCACACCATTCATAACCATAATGACACATTAATAACCATTTCCACACAGTGCACCGCCAGCAAACATGCAGACAGTAGTTGATTCTTTCCAAAGAAATAATTGTCGATGACGTGTGTGCAAATAAGGTTTAATTATGTAGAGGTTTGGCGTAATGGAGGCCGGAAAGTTCATTTGAATTAATCTCTCAATAATACGAGTTAGATCCCCCATGCTGCGGCATGCATGAATCTGCGTTTGTGTGTTAATCTCTCAATAATACGAGTTAGATCCCCTATGCTGCGGCATGCATGAATCTGCGTTTGTGTGTTAATCTCGCAATAATACGAGTCAGATCCCCCATGCTGCGGCATGCATGAATCTGCGTTTGTGTGTTAATCTCGCAATAATACGAGTTAGATCCCCCATGCTGCGGCATGCATGAATCTGCGTTTGTGTGTTAATCTCGCAATAATACGAGTTAGATCCCCCATG
>JAACJT020000034.1:27873006-27893605 GCA_009936485.2 Gymnarchus niloticus
GTTAATCTCTCAATAATACGAGTTAGATCCCCCATGCTGCGGCATGCATGAATCTGCGTTTGCGTGTTAATCTCTCAATAATACGAGTTAGATCCCCCATGCTGCGGCATGCATGAATCTGCGTTTGCGTGTTAATCTCTCATTGTTGTGGAACAGGACGCTTCAGTAAAAAAGACTAAAGTAGAGACCACAAAGGAGGTGGCTGCTTCCCAGGGACGACCCGGCGGTCTCTGTGGTCCGGACGGCTTTGGGGAGAGCTGGAGGAAGGCGCTCAGCGCCGAGTTTGCCAAGCCTTATTTCACACAAGTACTCCCGTCGTTATCCCCGACTTGCATAAGTGATTTAATTGTCTGTTTTGGTTTTGCATGTGAACCCCACAGTACAATTTTACTGTTGCGTTTGTCCAGTTGATGGCCTTCATTTCAGAAGAAAGGAAACAACACACAGTATATCCTCCTAGTAATCAAGTTTTTACTTGGACACAGATGTGTCCCATTCAGGATGTGAGTACTGAAATGAAGTAGAATTTGTCCAATTAATAGTTTGAGGCTCATTAGTGGTCTTTCATTTTTAACTGCAACACCTCTGGTTAGATGTACAAGTAACCGTAATAAGCATACTGATTCACAGATGCTTGTGACTGCTAGGTCAAGGTGGTGATCCTTGGTCAAGACCCATATCATGGGCCAAGTCAGGCCCATGGGCTGTGTTTCAGTGTACAGAAACCTGTTCCACCTCCACCCAGGTACTGCCATATTCAAAACTGGGTCATGACTGATGCCTCTGAATACCATATTGATTTGAATCGTGCCAAATACTTTGTGACTGCATTGTGGTATTTACTTTTGCAGTTTGGTAAATATGTTCAAAGAACTGGCTGCAGACATCGAAGGCTTCCAGCACCCCAGACATGGGGACCTCACAGGATGGGCCAGACAAGGTATGTTAGCAATGTTCTGTATGACTTTGTGGAAGATCTTCTTCATGATGATCGCAGTAACCTTCAGAGGGAAGCTTGTCTAGAACTAGTACAGAAATTATTCTGGAATCATATTTATTGCCACCTCCCAATATGTACATTGCAAGTATCTACAGAAAAATAGGATGACATTTGACACTTAAGTTCTATTTGTTTCTTCTTAGAATTTGGATATTCATTTTCTTGTCGGATCTCTGTACTACAGTCTGTGTCACTTTTCTGTGAAGCATCAAAAATTCAATTTTATTTATATAGCACCTTTAACAGAGAGCATTGTCACAAAGCGCTTTACATAGTCCCAGGCCCAAGGTCTATAGAGACGCACATAGAACACAGACAAGTGACAGTGATCTCTCAACTGCTTAAAGCGATTACTATTACCCATACATCTTCCATAAGTGCTTAGCCGGTAGACAGGGCACCAGGCAGGGCTAGACCCTGGATATGATGCCAGTCGCTTGCAGGACACATAGGTACAATCATGCGCTGTTGGGAAATTTAGATTCACTAATTAACCTGTAGGATTAACTAGAGTACCTGGGCAAAACAGGCCTGAACACAAGGAGAATTCCCCCCACACACAGAACCATGGATGGTGAGACTCAGGGCTATACTCACTGAGCTGCCCTTGTACTAAAACTGATATTTAAAATGAGTAAGTAATGCCCTGTGTTTGTCAGCTTCGCTTAGTTTCTAAAACGCTGGTGCACGCTTCCGAATAATGGCATCGGCCACAGAACCAACTTTCTTGCATCACTTTGAACATTTTAAAGCTTTTCATGCCCCAGTTTTCTAGATCAATGGCTCAGGTTACCTCTTGGTTACTAACAAAACTGTTAGAGTCTGACATTGAGGCACTGTTAATACGACGTTATGAAATAACTTGTAAAAAAAAATGTGGAAGTTTTTTTGAAGCTCCACCCCTTAACACTTTGAGATTGAGAGTGCCTGTTCCATCTTTCAGGTGTTCTGCTGCTTAACGCTGTGTTGACGGTTCGGGCACACCAAGCCAATTCACACAAAGACCAGGGCTGGGAGAGGTTTACAGACTCTGTGGTGCAGTGGCTCAGTAGCAACCTACATGGTCTGGTCTTCATGCTGTGGGGTTCCTATGCTCAGAAGAAGGGGGCCACCATCGATCGGGTGAGTGTATCTTCATGTGAAGTGGGAGTATTCAGTCACTTCCTGATTGTTAAACGTTAATCACCAGCCACTCGTTGCCTCTTAAAATACGACACTTGTGGAACATCTGCGTGACTATCCAGCTTGTGGCTTAAGGTATTAAGATTTAAGGCAGAATCAAAACTGGGCCTTTGGACCAGCATTTATATGCTTAAGCTGTCTTATTGGACAGATCACTGGAGTCCAAAGTGAGTCCACTATCCTGGTCCATTTGTATAGTCAAGGTTTTAAAGGAAGGGTCAAGCTAGATAGACAGTTTACTTTCATTAATGAGCTAATTAAACCTCCTCAGGTACAACTTAAATGAATTGAAAAAACTGTGTACATACAGTGGGGGGCGCCAGAGTAACTTCTTTTTTGGAGATACTATGATCCTTCTTTAAGGGTGTTTCAGGATGTCGGGTTCAAACAGTCTGCCTGGCCATAAACATCTCAATTGTATACATACTGTACACTGGCTCAATACAGATGGGAACAGTAAACCCTAAAGTAACTGTTTTGGTTGATATTCCAAGGGAGACTTTTTTTTTTTTTTTTTAATCTGTAACATATTTTGTTTTGTAGAAACGACATCACGTCCTGCAAGGGGTACATCCATCACCTTTGTCGGCCCATCGCGGCTTTTTTGGGTGCAAACACTTCTCCCAGACCAATGAGCTACTAAAGAAGTTGGGGAAGGAGCCAATCAACTGGAAAGCGCTCTGAGAACCACGGGCCAGCCCAGCTTTATGCCTGTCTCAGTTTTGTCAAGACTAATGGGATTGCAGATTCATAACAAAGAATGTTTTACAGCAGTTCTTCAGAAATGCAGAATTTTATCCTCTTTTCAGAAATTGGTTTAATTTTGTGTATTAATGGGATTTCGTATATACAAGGTGTCACTATATTAAATCAGAGGAAACTTCCTGGTTTGTGATTTATAGCGTCTTGATAAATATTGTGACAAGCAGGAGCTGGAGACCTCTTGTCGTTCACATAGGGTGCTTAAATCAGAGGTGACCAGTAAACCAGTCCCGCCACACATTCACAATAACGCCCACTGTACCAGCAATACAGATAGTACAATCTGGCGGTTAGCCTGGCTAGCCCCCCCACACATAAAAAAGGTTAGACAACACAAAACGTTATCCACAATCCCACGGTCCGTGCTGCTACAACATTTTCAATTGTTTTTAATATAAAATATTTATCGTGCATGATATACGGCTCCCGTGGTCATATGCCTTAAGTCACCAACAAATCACGTGATACGCGATTAACATACGTTAAAATAACGGCATATATATTTAAGAAAACATAAAAGTTGCGTTAAACGAAAGCGGGGCGTTAATTCTCTAAAAGTACGACATACGACAAATGGCAGCCTTTGGGTATGAGGATTTAGTAACTTGTTAAACACGCTCATTTACGTTCGAAGCGCACCGCAGCTAACCAGCTAGCTGCACTGACAAACTTATTTTGAGGGCCGTGTTCATTGGGCAGTAAGTCGCAGTTGAACCATCGCTATGTTACGGGCTTTAATTCCCATAAACGAAACGATAACCGAGTGTAAATTGATCAGACATTTCCCTAGGATTACCAAAGCATCACTAGCACTAACCCTAGCATCACGGCAGCATCAGTGACCGTAACCCCTAACTATAACCCCAGCATCAGTGACCGTAACCGCTAACTTATAACCCTAGCATCACTGCAGCATCAGTGACCGTAACCCCTAACTATAACCCTAGGATCACTGCAGCATCAGTGATCGTAACCCCTAACTATAACCCTAGGATCACTGCAGGATCAACGACCGTGACCCTTAACTAACCCTACATACACCCGTCGCCTTCTTTCAAGGGGGAGGAACACTTTACCAAGATTGGCATCTTAATAAGCTTATTTAAAATATTATTTAGTTTGTAGATTTGATAGGAGAAGAATACATTCAACGCTCTCCATGACAAATTTCTTATAAAAATACTAGCTGCATTACGGTTTACGGATTGCTGTTTATCAAGCAGTTATTAATTAATATTCAAGCAGGAGAATGAGACGCTGACCTCGGAAGTGAAGCTCATCGTGGAGGATGCCTCTATAAATTAAGACTAACACGGTTTTGAATGCCTGCAAACTTTCAAAAAGCAAGTAAAACGATTTCACTGGTGGTTTAAGATGCTTGGGTGGTCTTATGAGATCTATGATGTGACAGCACTGTAAGATTTACAGCGGAATTATGAGCAGTTTATGATGGTCCTTTATCCTTCAGATCGTAATAAAAAAACAACTTATTCCAATATCTAAGTTTGCCATTAAACCAAAATCCCAGCCTTGCTGAAGATGGTACAGAGGAATTGCTGTTTTTTTTATACATTATATAATAATAAATCTGCTTAGTTGCATCGCTGAAGAGCTGAACACACATGTGAAATGTTTCAGGCATGTTTTCGTCTGCAAAACGGAATGAAGAAGCGGGTTTTCTTACCTCCATGCAAGGATCCCAAAAGGTAACAAATTTGCGTTAGCAGAACGTTTTTAAAACCTTTTTTTTTTTTTAGGTTAGAACGTTCATACCGTCTTCCGGACGTTACAGGAACGTTTTTTAACGTGTTCCCGATCCGCGTTTTAAGAACGTTACAGGAACGTTAGTTATGTAACGAAGCGTCTGAGGGGTTACAGTGTGTCGCCGGTTGAGGTCAGTAGGCGTGAATGAAGAGAAGTGAACGAGAGTGCGGAAGGAGTGCGGGGTTATTATAACATCGCCGTGGTGCTGTGACCTGATCTTACTGTCATGTCTCTCCATGTATGCCTGTATATTTCTATTTCTATCCATAAGCTATGTAACACGTTAACAGCTGTACCTCCTTAGTTGTACAACAAAATGTGCATCTGATGAAACACTGCAAAGCCATCACACGTGTTTTTGAAACGATCCATTATGTGGTAGTATTAATTTCTGTGAAAACCATTTTATGAAGCATTATGCACGCGCTATTTTGAGCCGATGAGCTGCTGTGGCTTCCTTTTCCAGCCAGCATGCGTCTTCTGTGCTGTTTCTCCCAGTTGACCCCCTACATTATCCCGCTGACAGCTGACCTTTCCCCACACTGGCTGCAGGGCACCGATCTGCCCCCCGATCTGCTTTTACGGTGTACGAGCCGGGCAGATGAGTCGTTCAGCCTGGCTTTCTTCAGCATGTTCTTAAAGGGCCAGCAGGCCGTATTTTATATAACGCCTGTCTCTCCTGGCTGATCTCTCCGGGTATTTCCGAAGGGTGGTCGACCCGCTCACCCCTCCGTCAGTGGTCCTGTTTGAAATTTACTGAGCTGAGGGGCTCAAAATACCACCAAAGCCACTCTCTAGGAGTGCTGACAGCTGAAACAGGGCTATGCTGCTGTTACATTTATTTATTTGGCTAATACTTTAAACTACCTAAGGTATAAGTTAGGTTAGGCTGAGCATCTAATGAGGGACAAGCAACAAGTGAAAGGTAGCACTGGAACAAGAGAAACACAACATCTTTGACAGCAAGGTAAAAAAAAAAAAAGGTTTTAGGCGTGTTATTAAAATAATGTACCAGTAGATGTTTACCTTTTTATTAAAAATATGTTGTCATTGTTATTTTTGGGGCTCAAACACTATCCCATTGCTGGAATTCAGATATGTTATGCTAGGCTTTGCTCAGAACAGATAGTTACTTTATGGTTGCCTTAATGTTTGCTTCACATAATCTTGTATATTGCTTATATGTTTCCCTTGACTGCAGGTCCATAAAGATACAGGCTTCTGAATGCTGATTCTCATTGTCTCTGGGTTTTTAACACTTTGGCTGCTGTGGCACCTCACTCAGCTGATGCCAATGCACGAGCCGGGAGTTAAAGGCCAGCCTGAGGCGGGTGGGGAGATGCAGGTGGATCCAGCAACTGGCAGCCCCGTGGCAAAAACCTCCTCACCAGTGCGTTCTACGGTGGGCAGATACCAGACAGATGTTACGCCAGCTGCCATTTCTTGTGGAGGCAGAAGGCTTCTCTGTGATGCTGGCGCTTTGGATGGTGGAAGGACAAGTGAGCTTGGGCACGGAGAGCCTAGCAGGGACCCCGTACATGTGAAGCTGCTGCCAGGCAGCCTGGACCAAAGCTCTGGCAAGGAGACCAGAGACGGCTTGAAGTTCATCCTGGGATCTTCTGAGGACAACTCATCAGATGAAGAACCAGTAACGCTGGATCAGACCTCTGGAAAGGATAAGAGGGGTCCATCTGCCTGGTGCACTAAAACCCCAGTACCATCACCCTCCTACCCCCATATGAGGTAGGGCCCACCTTCTCTGATGGATCTGAGGCCCGTGCCAGTCAATAAATGTCAAAAATGCTGGTTCCTCTGAGCCTGATTTGTCCTCGTGTCACCAGGTGATGCCCACAGATGTGCTGTGAAATATCTGAAGTAGGGTGAAAATCAGCACAGTCTTAGGGAGCCTTGCAGACCTCCAGTCCCATGTTAATTTTTAACTTTCTGTTGTGTTCAGTTATTCCCCATCCTTCGCGCTGCTGACTCACTGAGGGCTGCAGCGTGTGTACTGATGTATACTTGTGCATATGTTTACTATGAATGTTGTTTCACTTGTGTTTTTCACATCCGTTTTCATTTAAATAATCGGCGGTTTACTGCTGCTGAAAAAGGCGCGTGTTCGGTTCGCCTGTTGTGGTTAGCATTGTTGTTTCGGTACATTAGCATCCAGCATGTTGGGTTTAGCCTCAGGATTTGACAGGTTTCCGTGCACCGTTGTCGATTTGCATTAATGCCTGCCTCTGAGTTGCTACTTTCTCTCACTGGGGCCTATATGTCTGCCCCTTACCTGAGCTGGTGGGGACTCCATTGAAATGACCCCCTGTGTTAGTGCCATGAACCCCCACAAAAAAATACTCTAACTATTATTAAAGTAAGGGTTTACTTTTGGTAAATTAAAGGCTGATAAATTAACTATCATGAGCCTTACTTAGTCCTGTCAGATTTGGCCCATGCTTTGCCCTGCTAGACCATTAAGGATTTGAAAATGTTAATACACGTCAAAATTTATAACCACATTAGTAACGTGAAATTAAATTCAACTTTTATATTTGTGGGTCAGGCAGTGGAATTTTGTGAAAACCAAAGTATTTTGCCAGTGTAACCTAACAAAATATAAATTATAATTTTACAAATGTAGTTAAGCACAAATTTTAGTCTAGAGTAGATATACTTGACTGCAGTTCATGCAGTGTGCCACTGGGAGGCGTTGCTGTGACGCGCACTACATGCCCAAGTCCTGATATTGCTTGCCTGTCTCATGTTGTCCTGTGTTGTCACAACGTGCCATGCGTTTTTAGACTATTAATGGCACAAGTGTTTATGACATTGACTTTGAGAGTCGTGGTTTGCTTCCAGAGACTGAGAAAAAGGAACTGAAAAACCTGCCTGTAGCTCTGTAATAAGTGCCTTTACTGTTTAAGAAATGAGCATCAGCTAATGGAAACACCAATGAACATGTGGAGTACGAACCTTTTCAAGCATGTTTTTGTTGGTGACCAAATCTCGGAGAGTGGCTGGTTTAAATATGCTGGCCTGTAGGCTGTCCTGTTGCCTAATCAGTGGCTCAGTGGGGGCTCAGCTGACTTTGGCTGCCTCTGTGCAGAAGCGTTCAGAGTTTCCCCCGTTGGGCCAAATGATTGTTCTGCACATGAAAACAGCAGGTGTCACATTGCAATGGGGTGCAGATATTGAAGGAAACAAGGTGACCCCCCTTTGCCATGGTAAAATAAAGCTGTGGAGTAACATACTCCCCCCCGTTAAGTAAATTTAAGTGAAAATTAGTTTTTGCTTAAATCATGCAGGTGTTAAGTTCTTCACTAGCTACTTGACAGGAGTGCCGTACTTTGCCAGTGTTTAGGTGCCTTGTAAAAAAAAAAAAAAAAAAAAAATGTTTGTTCGGTGCTCCCCAATGAAGCCGGCTCGCCTGTTTGGTGGGGGAGAGGAGTTGGCTTACAGTCCTGCGTCCCCGTGCACAGCAGAGAGCTGTTTGTGGTAATGGTGGGGGTGGGGCCCTATTCACAGAAGGGGGAGGAAGGAAAGGGGCGGCCTGAGGTCTTGGAAAGAGCCGTTTCGGCTTGGCGTCTGAGGCACAACAATGGAGGGGGACGGCAGAACCACCCTCAGCTGGTTCCAGAGCCTCAAGAGGTGAGTCCCAGACAACAGAACTACCTCTCTCCTGTTCCTGGGCTGTGGAAACCTTATCCCCTCCTTAGATGTTGTTGTTCTTTTTTTTTTTTTTTTGACATTTACTCATTATCCCCAAAAAAAAAAAAAAAAGACAATCTGATTTTTGAACAAGTGAGCAATCCAAAGGGGTGGAGCTTCTTCTCCGGTCTTGGTATGTGGGCTGGGAGAGTTTCACAGCTGCAAAGAGAAGCTTTCAGCCGGAGGCATGGCTAACAGGGAACTGAGTGTTGCAAACTTGCAGGAAGTCAAGATTCTGCATTGAGCTGAGGTTCTGCCTGTAGGTGGCTGGTGTGGAGTAAAGTGTGGTGGATGTATCAGGTAAACAGCAGGGAAGATGCTTAATCAGCACTGCGGCAAGCAGCAACGGCAGAAGACCCCGGTACGGGAAGCAGGCTCTTCAGGGTTCCTTTTGATGGACTGTTTTGTATTTAAAATTTAGTTGCCTCTGGAGTTTGGCTTTTGATGTCACTAACATGATTGACCAATGGCCTCATCTTTTAGTGACTTAAGTGTGTTAACAAGTACACTGCTGGCTATCTTCATAGTGGCATTTTAACAGGAAACTCAACAGGAAATGTGTGTCGTACTTTAATTCTGCATGAAATTATTGGCTAGTGTTGGAGCAATACTTAACTGGAACTCAAAATCACCTGCACTTTAGTTAAGATGGCAAATATCAAATGTAAGGACCTCCCAGAACCATGGAAATGCCTAGCTGACATGCAGGTTTAGCCCTCTGGAATGAAGGCAGCTTTCTTTGTACTGTGATCTGTGTCTCCTGAATGCCGCTGTCCTGACCAGATCACACCGAAAGGGCTGTCTTGGCTGTTGTCTCCAGCCAGTGGAGTGTTCTGTACGGTGTTCAGGGGGCTCTCTGCAAACACTCTGAGCAGCGGGCTCCATCCTCTGGACACACCGAGCTGTGCAGGCCAGCCCCCGGGGGACATGCCTGAATGTCACCTGTACTGCTGCTGGTATCTACTCTCCCTGAATGACGATGCCAGCCTGTCGCAGGATATCTGAAACCTGTGTCTGTGGTAGGACACCCCAGTCAATGCATTACTCTGACTGACATTATGTGTGAGGTATGCCTTTGGTCTGTTAGTAAACAGATCCATCTGCCCTGTGATCGGTTGTGAAAATGTGGTCTTAAAATGCACTTTTGGTTGAAAAGAGGATCACTAGGAAATGCTGATTTAGACCAATGCTTCTGGAAGGGGGAGAGGGGTGCCCACTATTTTCAAAACTGAAATTTAGTAATAATTCAGCCAGCTTCTGGTCACTGTGCCTAGTTCTGTGTGTCCTGTCTTTCTTTTCTAATCTTCAGCAGCTGTATCTATGGAGACGTACAAGCAGATGAACAGTGTAATGTACACAAATTTGACCAGTGAAAAAATGGCTTATTGTGCCACAAAGATTTAATAGGCTTAAGGGTTATTTAACTTTCCAACATGCTCAATGCATCTTTACGGTTCTTTTTCCATAGTCCAGGAAATTACATATTTAATGAAATTGTTAGCTTAAATCCCTTTATCATCTTTGTTCCTGGTCTCACTCTGGTAATCAGTAATCAGCTGAAGCCTTTCTGCAATATGATATGCGATTTGGCTGCCAGTAGTGAATGAGGAGTGGACTCGCAGAAGGATTGTTTCTTAGTGATTATATTGGAAATCCTTCAGAAATGTTGTTGTGTGGAACTCTTTTCGAAACAGGATGACAGCAATTTTGAGGGTGGGATGTCCGTGAATCAGTGCAGTGGGTTTAGTTTTAACAGTGGACTAGAGATTAAAACCAGGCAAATTTAAGTCGTCTTGGTTTTTGTTTCACTCTTTCGCTTGGTGGCAGCCATTTTGGCCAGAGATTTGTAAGCTGCACCACTACTGGAGGAGTTGGTTATACCCCTGAAAGATCCAACGACCGGTCAACCACCCATGCTCAGAGTGGCCCTTGGTCTGTCCAGGTTGGGTTCATTATCCCCCCCATATCCCTGTAACCCCATGGTTATTCGTGCAGGCACTCAGACCTGCTTCGTGTTAATTGTTGGTCATGCACTTTATTGTGGATGTGGCAGGTAATGTACATAACTTTATCAAGCAGTTAAAAGCAATACCTGCAACCAAACTTAAGTACAGCTACCATATCCTACTTTTTTATAATTAGATTTTTTTTGTTCCTTTTTTACAATTTGTTCTCTTAAAAACAATTCACTTTGGATGTGATTTATTTATGTTTGACCAAATTATCAGTGTTAAAAGATTACGGCAGGAAGAAAAGCATACTGAGGCTGCGTTTATGTACAGTCTCAATGTTTATTGGCCTATAAAGTTAGACTGGTAAAACTGTTTGAAGGCGTGATGTCATTTACGGTACGTTGCCTGTTCTTAAACTTAAATGCAGCCAAAGTATGTTCCTGCACAGCTTCATTTTATCATGGCAAAGGCAACATTGAGCAACATAAAGAAGAGCATTCTTCCCTCAATGGCATGAAGTTGTTTTTGGTCCACTTGTTCACTTCTGAAGGGTGTTGGGTGACACAGGGTTTTTGACTTTGCTTTCTGGTTCCTTCTGTGCTTTACTAAAATATCCGAAACATCTTGGACATTTTTGTTCACAAATGTAAAAGACATGATATCGTGTCTTTATCCACTTTGTATACCTGTGTGTGTGTGTGTGTGTGTGTGTGTGTAAGCCAGCTGATAACGGGTAGATAATGTTTTGTGTGTGTCAGCTTAGTGAATTTCCTTGCAAATGGGTAGATAAGGGAAATTCTGCTGTGCTAGCTGTATTTCATACTTCAGTCTGTGCTTTCAGTGAGAGAAATCATCTCCACACAAGGAAGAACTTTGTACTCGTCTTTGTCCCATGAGCCTGCTGCAGTATTCTGAGGAGGGATGGGTTGTCCTTCTTACTAAGGTTGCAGAACAACACAGCATCCCCACAAATGGCTTTTTGTGAGCCCCACACTGAAGTGCCAAACATTCCCAGGTCTTTTTGCTTTGGTCCGAGCAATTCAAGTTGTACTAGTACGTCCACCACCCTGGAAACTGAGACATCTTCACCATTTAAGCGTATATTTGCATTAAATCTACGTGCCGCCTTCATATTTTTAACACAGTTTGTGTTTGAGTATCTCCCTTTTTAAATTTCAGAGGTCACCATAAAGTGATCTCCCTGCTCTGAAAGGGTTAATTCCCTGAGGCTTTCTCTTAGGATAAGAAATCGCTTTCTATTGGTGCTTTAGCACCTGATTCACATCTGCACAAAAGCAGTGTGGAGTCGGACATGGCAGGACGGGTGCCGGCAGGTAAATGAAACTTACGATCTGTCGGGCAAGGCGAGTGGCTGTCTGTCCTTCTGGGGACGCTGCAGCTCAGGGGTAGAGATCAGTCTCTGAAGTGAGACAGCAATTGATCCCAAGTACAGTGATAATGTCTTTTTTTTTTTAGGCTGATTTACTATAAATGTTTTGTCTAAAGAGTAGATACAGATTCAATAGCTGTGTTTTGTCTGTTTTTTTAATTTAGTTTCTCATCTCCATGGCACACAGGAAATGAACACCATATGTTACTTTTGCATGAAGCCAGGATTGTGACTGCTTTACAAGTTTTGGTTTTCACTCTACAAAAGTGAATTCAGAAAACTTTAAATGGTGACTTGTTCAGCAGTAGTAGGTCAATAGGTAGTCAGGGGACTCAATCTGGGCTTGTCCAGTTAGTTCCTGGAATATTTGGATTGTATGAGCAGTGATGAGATGATAATTGTAGCACTTGCCAAATGTTTATAGCCACAAGAGCATGAAAGGTGTTCTCACTGCGTCTTCCACCAGACCCAGCATGTCAGGCCTACATCTGGTGAAGAAAGGCCGGGAACAGAGGAAGATGGACCTGCAGCGAGACTTCACCGTAGCCTCGCCGGCCGAGTTCGTCACCCGCTTTGGTGGAAACCGAGTCATTGATAAGGTGGGGGTTGGCTGCCCTGTTATGGGGTGGGTGACATCTAACACGTTGTACATTTGATCTGCTGCCCCTGACTTCACAGTACGTTGGTGAGCAGTTTAAAACTGGTCCATGCTGCATCCTAGATCACAAAACAGGCCTCGCTCATAGGCCATTGTGTTTAGGCTTGAATAGGCCTATAGCTCTGCAAACCAGGCCTCTCCAGGCCAAATGGGTCCCAGTTCAGTCACGTTCACTGCCTGGCATGAGATTTGTGGACTATTAACACAATTACAGGGCACGCTCTTGTGTTTGTGAAGTTTTGCTGGACTCACCAATAAATTACCCATGTTATTGCCCTTAAAGGGGAAGCTTGTTTAACACCAGTTGGCTTTTCCTGCTAGTCAGGATTTTCTCTGCTATCAGGAGCTGTTTGCTGTTTAAGGAGCCTTATCAATGACTAAAATATTATTCTTGTGACCTTTCTTGGTTTACACTTATCAAATAAAACTCTGTATGACATGCGGTGAACCTCAGAAAAACCAAATCGCACGTCAAGGTGACACGCACAGTAATGGTTGGAGCTGGACTGTGCTGCTGGATGACAGGCGGCTGACAGCATAAACGTGCTGCATCTTTATTTATTCGTGTTCTCTCCTGGAGAACTTCGACTTGGAAGCGAGAAACATTCTTCTTCTTTCAAGGTGCTCATTGCCAACAACGGTATTGCGGCAGTGAAATGCATGCGGTCGATCAGACGCTGGTCCTACGAGATGTTCCGCAACGAGAGAGCCATCCGGTTCGTCGTCATGGTCACGCCGGAGGACCTGAAGGCGAATGCAGGTGCGACGTGGTGCGGGAGGTGCCGTCCACGGTGCTGAAGTGGGGGGGGAGGGGGTACTGATGCTGTAATGCTTGGCCCGCTGTAGAATACATCAAAATGGCGGACCACTACGTGCCTGTATGTGGGGGACCCAACAACAACAACTATGCCAACGTGGAGCTGATCGTGGACATCGCCAAGCGAATCCCCGTGCAGGTGCTTGAATTCTACTCCTCTTCTGGCTCCGTGTCTCCTGGCTAACGTGGATAAATATCAGCTTCTCCGGCTCTGTTTTTTTGGGAATTTCCCTGGTTTTTCTAGGCTGTTTGGGCTGGGTGGGGCCACGCATCTGAGAATCCCAAACTTCCTGAGCTCCTGCAGAAGGCGGGCATTACTTTCTTAGGTATGGCTTAATTAACCGTGACTCTCTGCGTACATTTCCATTTTTCTTCGCCGCCGTGTTCAGCTCGCTGCGTTCTCGTGATTGGGTGTGCCGCACTCCAGGTCCATCCAGCAAAGCCATGTGGGCCTTGGGTGACAAGGTGGCCTCCTCTATTGTGGCCCAGAGCGCCAACATTCCCATCCTGCCCTGGAGCGGATCAGGTGCCATACGTCACGTCGCTTGAAAATGGAAAATGGTTAAGCCTGGTCACTGATGTCCGGGGAAATGCTAAGCTCACGTTGTTTCTCATGAAGCAGGTTCCACACATCATCCCAGAATGTAAAAGCTGTTTATATGTATCAGAAAACATAAGGTAGCAGTACACAAATGCCAGATTTTAACAGGCGGTTGATCTCGTCAACGTTGAGCAAAAAAATCAATTTAAGCTATTAAAGCATGGATTTCATCAGAGAAGATGCTCTCTGTGTGAGTCACTAATACCGTATGTTCGGATACTGCAGATCTGAGGGTGCAGTGGACAGAGGAGGAACAGCAGCGGGGTCATGTGATCAGCGTGGCCCATGAGCTCTACTTGCAGGGCTGCGTGCGCGACATTGACGAGGGACTTGCGGTAATTAATTTCCCTAAGCCTTATCCATGTGTCGCCCTATATAAAGGCTATTTGTCAAAACAAAATTCATTTTATATTTCAGAAGTTCTAATATTATCTTTAGGTCACTTGTTCAAATGAGGTCATATTTAGCATTAATTTCCCATGATTCATTGTGGAAATGGATAGTCAACTTTAATGGTGCGTGTGTGTGTGTTTTTATGTTTGTGTTGAAGCGCGCAGAAAAGATTGGGTATCCAGTTGTGATCAAAACATCTGAAGGTGGAGGAGGTAAAGGCATTAGGAAGGTGGACAAAGCTGAGGACTTTGCCAGCTCCTTCAGACAGGCAGGTTTTCTGGTAGCAGACCACACCGTATCGCTGGGTTTCTAGCGCCATCTCCTGGTTTTGACGGATCCATATGCCTGCTGTTACTCATTTACTTAACGATCCTGTAGATTCAGGCGGAGGTCCCGGGATCCCCGATCTTCGTCATGCAGATGGCACAGCATGCCAGGCACCTGGAGGTGCAGATCCTGGCCGACCAGTACGGCAACGCCATCTCTTTGTTTGGTCGTGACTGCTCCATCCAAAGAAGGCACCAGAAAATCATTGAGGAGGCCCCAGCCACAGTAGCCCCACCGTCCATCCTGGAGTCCATGGAGCAGGTAGAGTGAGCTGTGGAGCTGGCTACTGTGAAAGGTCAATAAACAGTCCATGTGTAAAAAGCCTGGTATTGGTCATCCCTGCCATATGGACTCTGTCTGACAGTGTGCTGTGCGCCTAGCCAAAATGGTGGGTTACGTAAGTGCTGGCACCGTTGAATACCTCTACTCTGAAGATGGGAGCTTCCACTTCTTGGAGCTGAACCCTCGTCTACAGGTGGAACATCCCTGCACTGAGATGATTGGAGATGTCAACTTGCCAGCTGCCCAACTACAGGTATTTATCTACCCATTCATCCATCTGTCCGTCTGTCCTTCCTTCCTTCCTTCCTTTCTCACTTGCCTGAATTAATGTCACTTGCACAGTAACAAGGATGTACTGTCTTGTCTGTGTAAAGATGGATGTTTTTCTAAAGGAAAAGCTCGTAAGTTTCTTAGTGACCTTTTTGAAGAAGTTGTCAATAGTCTAAGGGTAGTTTGAGAGGTTCAAGGGATCATAACCAAGTTAACAGAGTCCTACCAGGCCTCTCTACCATCTCCTCCTCCTGAAGGTTTCTTCAGTGCATCTATATTCTTGATGCATCATGTCCATTGTGTTGTATCCAGCCCTCAGTCAATTGCGTTTGGGTATGTGATGCTTTACTCTCTCCGCAACGAGACCCCCCACTGGACACTAGTGTCTTCCCGGTACAGGACCTGCCGGTAAAAGGTCGATGTTTACAGTGCGAACAACCTTGTTGACTGGTATGAAGAGGGTTCTCGGTCGATCAGTCCCCAGAGGGAGATTCTGTCGCTACAGCAGCCTACTACTTGATAAGATATGACGGTACCAAGTAACAGAAATGTGCACAGAAAATACTTTTTGCTTAGATAATTCAAAAAGCATCGTTACAAAACAAGTGTTGACAAGATTGTCGTGGTAGCAGGAATGTAAATATAATGTGTGGCTGTCCTTTAAAGTTGTACAAATGCAAATCTGATATCCATATGTCTGCGATATGTGACAGTAGTTGTAAAGTAAATTTTTTATTGATTTAAAATGGCAGATTCCACACAGCCGTCCAGGGACTTGAACCAAAAACCCTTTGGTGGTTCTAATCTCCCTTTGTCACTTGACTGTGACATGGCAATGATAATGCTAAGCAGCTGATTGTACGCTAATGAGTGGAGGCAAAAGGGTTAATCTGATTGGCTTAGCTAGTTGCCCTATGACCTTATGACCTATGCTCGCACTGTAGAGTGACCCCTCAGGCATGTGGAAGAGCATGTGTTTTGTTGACATTTCCATCTCCTCAGATCGCCATGGGGATTCCGCTCTACAGAATCAAGGACATCAGAGTGCTGTATGGAGAGTCTCCTTGGGGGGACTCATCCATAAACTTTGAGGCTCCAGAATGTACTCCAAGTCCTCGTGGTCATGTCATTGCTGTTCGGATTACCAGCGAGAATCCAGATGAGGTGTGGTTCAAGTTACGCTAATAGATTGCTTCACTTATGTTTTTCGTCTCAGGTTAAATCTTTACTCAGTAACTTATCTGTGGACCATGAATCGTAACCTTTCTGTTAGCGTGTACTTATCTTCTCCAGGGCTTAATAAATGAACCACTTTACTGAAGGATTTTATTAACATTGTCCACTACATCCTGTCAGTCTTGATGCTCTTAATGGTTCAGCAGGGTTTATCAGATCTCTCTTCTTGCCATTAAGAGTGCAGTGATGGTTGTAATACACACTGCTGTGTTGTCCTCCATGTCCTGCTCAGGGTTTCAAGCCCAGCTCTGGCACAGTGCAGGAACTCAACTTCCGCAGTAGCAAGAACGTGTGGGGTTACTTCAGCGTGGGCGCAGCCGGAGGCTTGCACGAGTTCGCTGACTCCCAGTTTGGCCACTGCTTCTCGTGGGGGGAGAACCGCGAGGAGGCCATCTCGTAAGTCATGTTACTCAAATGTCTTGGAGGCCTTTGAGTGAACTGCCCTCCTAGCTGCTGAGTTACCTTCCTTCTTTATCCGTCTGATTTGGTTTTACAGTAGACCTATATGGTGTTTGGTTACCATTTGTCCTTATTATGTCATCATATTAGATAAGATGACACTGTAAATGTCTATGTTAGAGCTAAGTTAACTGTGTCCATCTAGGAATATGGTGGTGGCCATGAAGGAGCTGTCTATCCGTGGGGACTTCAGAACCACAGTGGAGTACCTCATCAAGCTGCTGGAGACGGAAAGCTTCCGGAACAATGACATCGACACTGCCTGGCTAGACCATCTCATCGCTGAGAAAGTGCAGGTGAGTTTCTGCTCTCTCTACGGAGCCCGCCTGCCCCCCGTCAACCCCAAGATGGCTGGTACCCAGTGTCGCTCTGTGATTCTAGGCTGAGAGGCCCGACACCATGCTGGGCGTGGTCTGTGGATCTCTTCATGTGGCAGACGCCAGCTTTAGGAAGAGCATGTCTGACTTCCTGCACTCCCTGGAGAGGTGTGTCAGGCAGCTACACTCAAACTCGTTCATAATGCCAAAATTGCTGTGGTGACAGCTGATTGGCTGCTGTCCTTCATCTAGGGGCCAAGTGCTGCCTGCCGCCAGTTTATTAAACACTGTGGACGTGGATCTCATTTATGAGGGAGTCAAGTACTGTTTGAAGGTCAGTATCCCTTTGGTTAGTCTTCAGCTGTTAGGGAAATGCTTTTTGGTCTGACGGTGTGTTGGCGTCTTTAGGTGGCTCGCCAGTCGCCCACCACGTACTTCATCATCATGAATGGTTCGGACATCGAGATTGACGTCCACCGGCTAAGCGATGGGGGACTTCTGCTCTCCTACAATGGCAGCAGCCACACCACCTATATGAAGGAGGAGATGGACAGGTGAGCTGAACAGCAAGCAACTCATGACATGAGCAGCCCTTCACTGAGTGCCTAGCCTGCTGGCTAACTATATTTAGAGTGGGCCGGTGTGCTTTGCTTTGAGAGAAGTCGCTTCAATAGTTCTCCTGTTTACTTTAGCTACCGAATCACGATTGGGAACAAGACCTGTGTGTTCGAGAAGGAGAAGGACCCGACGGTCCTGAGGTCGCCCTCTGCTGGTAAACTTCTTCAGTACATGTTGGAGGATGGAGGCCACATTTGTGCTGGGAATGCCTATGCAGAAATAGAGGTAGGGTGTAACTTGAACTTGGTAGGGTGTAACTTGGGTGCTCTTGTCCATCTTCTCGGGATCCTCTGTGTGTGCTGAGCTCTTCATTAAGTACGATGAGTACTCATTTTAAAGATTTTACTTTTGAGATGAGAATCAGATCCCGAAGACTCTACCTGGATTTAGCTATCTGAGCCCATTCTGGTGCTGTTTTTTTGGTGATTAAGCTCGTTTACCAGACTGTCTGCAACGTAAAAGTTTTAAAAACCTGTATGCACTTTGCTCACCCTCGCCCCCACCTCCAGGAAAAGGCACGAATACCAATGATTCCACTTGTTTTACTGTTCCATTAAAACACCATATTTTTTGGGTCAATTTCTTATTTTTTTTTTTTCCATTGAGATCACCTTTGTTAGTCACCTTTAAGTAACCGGATCGTCGAGTCTTGATTTGAAATTTATGAATTGTCATTTATACCTTAAACTGTTTCTGAAGGGCTGGAAGATGTTTGGTTCTCTTGTAAGATTGCATATTTTAATTATCAATAACTTATTAATTATGCATGCATATATTATCCATCAATTTTTTCAGAAAAAGATGAAAAAATAGTCCAGGAAGTTTCATTCTCTGTTTTCCGGGGTTTTTATTTTCCTGCATTTTTATGCATAACCTTTGCTTTTTTTGTAATACGTTTGAGAATATATCTCACCTCCTTATAGTTTACATTTTATTACAGTATGAATCACTACTTCTGAATGATGCATTTTGGAATTGCAAGATTTCATGATGTCAACAGAAATCTATAGAATTCTATGAATCGTGTTGTTAGCAAAGCGACGTTTGCATAGTGGGTTTGGGTATTATGCTGGGAAAAGCTCAAGCTAAACTGTAAGTTGTATTGTACAAGTATCCATAAGAGGTAGACTCTAAACTAGATTGATTGATTATATGCTTGGAGACTCCAGAAATGACTGCAGTAGCAATACAGGTGTGTGTGTGTGTGTGTGTGCGTGTGTGTCTCCAGGTGATGAAGATGGTGATGACTCTGAACGTGCAGGACTCAGGCTGTGTGCACTTCATTAAGAGGCCTGGGGCAGTACTGGAGCCCGGCTGTGTTGTGGCCAGCCTGGAGCTGGATGACCCCAGCAGACTCCACCCGGCAAGTCTCCAGCAGTTCTGCAACTCGGACTGCGATGAAACTGGTGCCCAGTGGTTTAGTGGATGAGAGATGGCTCTTACACAGTCCTCCGTTCCCATAGGTGGCGCTCAACACTGCACCCCTTCCTGCCCAGCAACCCCTCCCCATTGTAGGGGAGAAGCTCCACCAAGTTTTCCACAATGTGTTGGAGAACCTCATCAAGGTTATGGATGGATACTGCGTCATGGAGCCTTACTTCAGCACAAAGGTGAGGATTTGCACAAATATCTGTGAAGTGTGGTGTGTTTCCATGCATATCTGCCTGGCATGGCACCCATGGCAATAACATGGTTATTTGTGTATATTCAAATGGTAATTCTTTGAGCAAATATACACTTGCTGTCCAGATAAATGGGCTGAGATATTTTCTTTGCCTACCTAAGACTTGTACAATACTGTGTGTGTGTGTGTGTGTGTGTGTGTGTGTGTGTGTGTGTGTGTGTGAGTGATACACATTGTAGAAACAGTAGAAATTGATGGTTCTCGTCCCCGTACCCTTCACCTGGTGCCCAGATTAAACAGTGGGTCGGCACACTCATGAAAACCTTGCGGGACCCCTCGCTGCCTCTGCTGGAGCTTCAGGAGATCATGACGAGCATTTCAGGCCGCATCCCACTGTCTGTGGAGAAGGCCATCCGCAAGGTCATGGCCCAGTATGCCAGCAACATCACGTCTGTACTCTGCCAGTTTCCCAGCCAGCAGGTGAGGGGTTGTCGTATGACACGCGAACTCACTTACCCCCCCCGTTTCTGTTGGGAGCCTGTTTAATGCCCTCTTACGTTAGCGTACGCTTTTTGAGTTGTACGTTGACGTTTCAAGGTCGTTCTGTGTCTGGATATTCCATTTCAGATTGCTAATACTTTGGACAGTCATGCTGCCACACTGCAAAGAAAGGCAGACCGAGAAGTCTTCTTCATGAACACACAGAGTATTGTGCAGCTTGTGCAAAGGTCAGAGTTTCCGCTACCCTACAATTAGATGGTCTTTCCGCGTAGCTCTTCCACCTCCTGCACCACTTGCTTTCTTGCCCTAGTTTGCAAAGTCCAGAGTTGTGCAGCCTTTGTTTCTTATAAACTTGGTCTCTAGCTAGGAGCAAGTGAACATCTGCGGGATGATGGTTACCCTGAATGGCTTTTCTTGGTCTAGACTGAAGATCCAGTCAAATTGCATTGTTTGTGATGGCCAGGTATCGCAGTGGAATACGAGGGTTCATGAAGTCCGTGGTGCTGGACCTACTGAAGAGGTACCTGCAAGTGGAGATGCAGTTCCAGCAGGGTGAGTGTAGCTGAATGCTCATCAGAGACCGGCCCAGTGTAAGACACCAGCTGAATCGGCTCAGTAACAGCAAGGGTGGGTGGGTGGGTGGGTACTCTTTTCAACAGCCCACTATGACAAGTGCGTCATCAACCGGAGGGAGCAGTTCAAACCAGCCATGACCCCACTGCTGGGATGCAACTTCTCACA
>JAACJT020000034.1:27893705-27923154 GCA_009936485.2 Gymnarchus niloticus
GCCCACTATGACAAGTGCGTCATCAACCTGAGGGAGCAGTTCAAACCAGACATGACCCCAGTGCTGGAATGCATCTTCTCACACGCTCAAGTGTCTAAGAAGAATGTCTTAGTCACCATGCTTATTGTAAGTGTACAGACCCCCCCCCCCCCCCCCTTCCCCAAGCACTGCTGTCCCTATATAGCAGGTCCTTACTGATATCTGCAGGCTTCCCAGTCTGTTCTACTGGTGCAATTTTATGTGTGGAGAAGGATTCACTTCTCTCTCTTGTTTTTTCTCTACCATGTTCTGAAACCATTTTCATTCATTTTCCACGTTTTGTAAGCTTCCCGAACTTAAGAATTTTTCATAGTGCTCTAAGATTCTTATTGGTGACTGAATCCTGGCCTTTTCTAGGACCAACTTTGTGGACGTGACCCAACCTTGGCAGATGAGTTGATGGCCATCCTGAATGAACTCACACAGCTTAGCAAGGTGGAGAACTCCAAGGTGGCCCTACGTGCCCGCCAGGTGACAATTTTCTTTTTAAAGATGATTATGGGTCTTTATCAATGTCCCGTGTCACAGATGTGGCCAGTAGTCAAATTGCTATTCTAATGTTGATTCCCACAGACAGCATTAAAATGTATGTAGTCAAATTTTTTTTATTTTCTGTAATATTTTTAAAAAATGGTTTTTGTTGTGGTATGTTAGATTCCATTGTTTCAGCCTTAAGCAATGAACCAGACCAGAGGTGCTCTCTTTGGGAGGAATTAAGGAGTTTATTTCCAGATGATGTTTTCTGGTGTGGTAGATGTTGTTATGCACAGCCTTCAACCTTCTTCTCTTTACTTGTGTGTGATACCAGCCTTTTTACAGAGTCTATGACAATAGATCATGTTTAATCACAGCCAGGCAGGAGCCGTAAGATAAAATGGTAAGAACCAGAAGGTGGTGATGAACGACTCAGTTCCTTGATCATCCTACCTTGTGGCAGCCTGATTGGTCAGTCTTTGTTAGCTGATTTGCATTGAGTAGCACCTTGCCTTTTGGTCTCAATAGGGAGTGAGGGCGGGGGGGTTTCTAATTAGCATTACTATTACTGGAGGCCACACAAGCTAGGATTTTTGTGTTACAAAGTAATAGAAGAACCAGTAATATAACAAGATAACATGGCAAAATCCTTCAGGTAGCTGTGTGAAATGACTTGCAAAAATATTGGTACGCTAGCCAAATTTTTCAGATTTCCATTTTTTTTGTTCCCGCTGTATTATGGAAAAAGTAAAAAGTATGATTGTTTTAATGGAGGTTTTGCCCTTAGGTGCTGATAGCCTCACATCTACCCTCATATGAACTGAGGCACAACCAGGTTGAGTCCATCTTCCTGTCTGCCATTGATATGTACGGCCACCAGTTCTGCCCGGAGAACCTCAAGGTGAGCGATGGAAGGCTACCTTGTTTTGAATACAGACTGTGTTCCTCACTTGTATGCATGTGCACGTTTTCAAAACGTGGACCTTCTTTGTACAGAAACTCATCTTGTCTGAGACCTCCATTTTCGATGTTCTTCCTAACTTCTTCTACCACTCCAACCGGGTCGTGTGCATGGCCGCCCTGGAGGTGAGTGACCCCAGCTCCTCTTCTCGGCGTTGACAGCGGTCTTAAGAGAGCCCATGCCCGCGGTATCGTGTGTGTGTGTGTGTGTGTGTGTGTGTGTTCCGTCAGGTATACGTTCGCCGGGCCTACATCGCCTATGAGCTCAACAGCCTGCAGCACCATCAGCTACAGGATGGCACGTGTGCTTTGGACTTCCAGTTCATGCTGCCGTCCTCTCACCCCAACAGGTATCTGTCCTGCAGCTACTTAGCTGTGCATTTCCAATGCGTCCGTCCATTAGCTGACCATGAAGGCGAAGGGCTCTCTTTTGCAACAATGTGCCTGGCATTGTGGAGAAACCAAGGGGATTGCTGGGGGTGTGAGACGGAGCAGTGGATTGTTAGCTTCAGGCTAGCTTAGATGGCATGGGATATATCCTGAGACATTTTAGAGTGAAAGCCGGTGGATAGTGGTGGATGTTAACACAAGACTGGGCTGTGCTGAACGGCACAGCGACTCGATGGGCAGAACCCTTGCCTTGTACCTTTAAGGGTCAGGATTTGAATACTGTCTCTGCTCTGCGTGTGAAGTTTGCATGTTCTCCCCATGTTGAGTGAGACTCCTCAGGGTACAGTAGTCTCCTCCCACAGTCCAAAGACAAGCAGTTAAGTTCACTGGCATCTCTAAATTACCATAGAGTTTGTGTGTGTGTGTGTGTGTGTGTGTGTGTGTGCGTGCCCTGTGATGGACTAGCATCCCTTCCAGGGTGTACCCTAGGATTTTGTGTCCAGTGCTACAACAGATTGGCTGTAGGCCACTCCATGAATGACTATGATAAGTGGTTAGTGGATGGATGGATGGATGGATTGTGCGGAGCTTATTTGCAGGTTGAAATAGACTGGGGAGGGGTTCACATATTTTGCATGTATGTCAAACAAATACTAGATGTTCACCACTCCGTTACCTTCTGGCACCCTTCTGACAAACCTGTTTACATTTTCTCCTTTCAAAAGTTTCCTTTTGGTCAGAATAGTTTATCCTTCTACCAAGGACAAGTAATGAATCTTTCCTTTTTACGTATACTCCATTGTGTGTTGTGGTTTCTACTGAGAGCACTTTAGTACGGTAAAACTTATAAGAAACGAAGAAAAGGTGTGCTAGTATCTGGCAGAGAGCTCCGTCTGCCCTGTCCAAACTCATTCCCCCTTTTGGCCAAACCTTCATTACTGGCTTCATATTCACTTTCTCATGCAGAATGACACTGACCGACTCACCTTTCCCAACTACACTATTCCATTGGGTCATATCGCGCCCCCCAAAGACGGCGCTAAAGCTTGTAACCATTCTGGATCTGGCGCTAATGCTAATGTGTCAATGGTCTTATTTCAGAGGAAGCAGTCCTACCCTGAACAGGTAAAGTACAGCTACTTACAGTCATGGTATCTCTATGCAGAAGTGCAGTAGGTACATATCTCTTCAGCATGCTTGTATGCCTCTTTTCTCTCTCTGCATCTGTTGTTCATTGAAAGTATAATTGCCTTCTAATTTGCAAATGCAGGACGTTTTCTAGTGTTTTCTGGTTACCAGATTTTTTATTTTTTTTGCCCACTTGATGCATGCTGTGTTTGTTACTATGATGTGCTTTGCCAGAAGGGGGTATCATTAGCTAGTGCTAGCTGCTATTTGTTACTTTTTAAAAATAGCACACTTTTTTTTGCATACTTTTCCTTATTGAAAAGCAGTTGTATGCACAATGCTGTAGTCTTGCTTTCGTCAGATATGATGCTCTCAGTAGCTAAGACCACTAAATGGCCAGACTTCTCACTTTCTAAATGCCACCTCATGTCCTCCCCACTCGGGTCCTCTGCCACTGTACAGCCGTACTCTGTCCGCTTGCCAACAGGGTGTCCGTTCCGGTGAGTTCCGGCCAGTTTGAGATGAGGCGTCAGGGCAGCGACCTTTTCCTGGACAGTGCGTTTTCCTCACCCTGCCAGAGGATGGGTGCCATGGTGGCCTTTGAGTGCTTTGAGGACTTCATGAGGTAGAGTTCAAAGGTTTCACACATCGGTTGGGAAAAGGTGTCTGTGTGTCGATTGTCTTTGATGCAACAGCGCTTGCAAAAGGAACTTTTTGCCGTTTTATACCTTGAAGACCAAGTGAGAATTTAGTTCTCTTTGTTGCTTGTATGATATGTTATGAGACTGAAGGCCCGTGCTTTCCATGCTGTCTTCAGCTGAGGAAGATAGCGTTCTTGAAAAGCGACCAAACGGCTAACATCTGTATTGAGACACGAACATGACCAGTCTGTTCGTGTGTTTTTGTGTGCTGTGAAGGAATTTCGATGAGGTGATCGCTAGCTTTGCTGAACCTGCCCTGGAGAGCCCGTTGTTCCCTGAGGTGTGCGCCACTTTCTTTGATGAGGAGAGCTTCAAGGTCAGAAGGGCAGGAAGTGGGTAGGGGGTGGGTGGGGCTTTGTAGGAATGATGCTCTCTATATCCAAGGCTTGGTGTTAACTCACTGCACCTTAACCTTTTCCCCACCCTTTAACAGAGCATGAAGGAAAACCCAATTCACATAATCAACGTGGCCATCAGGTCAGCTGACACAGAGGACGATGACTCCCTGGTTACAGCTTTCAGCACGTTTGCTCAGTCCAAGGTGGGCCACTTCACCGCAGTCATGACAGCTACCAATTTGACCATCTGCCGCTCTTAAGGGTGAAACTACTTGAACATTTATTTTGCAGAGAAGTATCCTCTTTGACTATGGCATCAGAAGGATAACATTTCTAGTGGCTAATAAGGTAAATTGCCTGGCTTTATAGCCAAGTCCCCCCCCCCCCCGCAATCTTCAAATTTTTCTAGAGTGTTTCAAATACAGGTCACACGTAACTTTGATTAGAATTATTGTTAGTTGTATTTGAGTTTTTAACCAATATGAATTGTGATTTTTCAACTACAGAGAGAATTTCCGAAGTTCTTCACGTTCAGAGCCAGAGATGAGGTAAAACTTCAAACTGAAGCTTTACGGATAGGTTTTAAATGTTAATATTTCATCTTTTCGGAGAACTCTCTTCACTTTGAGCGCTCTGTGGCGTCCCCAGTTCCAGGAGGACCGTATCTACCGCAACTTGGAGCCCGCACTGGCCTTTCAGCTGGAGCTGAACCGCATGCGCAACTTTGACCTGACCGCGGTGCCCTGCGCCAACCACAAGATGCACCTGTACCTGGGCGCTGCACGCGTGCAGGAGGGCACCGAGGTCACGGACTACCGTTTCTTCGTGCGGGCCATCATTCGCCACTCGGATCTCATCACCAAGGTAACGGAGCACGGAACGGCGGCATCGATATTTACAAGAGACTTACTACTGTTTTACCAAATACTGAAAGTCGACACGTCCGCAAAAAATTAGTTGATTGACTAGGCCTGGCTGAAGATTTAGAGTCACTGAATTGCTTCCAGATTTAGCACTAACGTTACACCAGCTTATTGTGTGTTGTTTTTTTTTTTTTTTTTTTGAGCATCACGGTTGTGTACCTCATGAACGAGCGTGTGCTTAAAAACACGGGAAACCGAATCGTCTTTCCTGAGACGTAGCTCTTAGCATGAGGGTGACAGAAAGCTGAGCTGCCTGCTTCTGGCCTACAGGAGGCCTCCTTTGAGTACCTGCAGAATGAGGGGGAGAGGCTCTTGCTGGAAGCTATGGATGAGCTGGAAGTGGCCTTCAGCAACACCATTGTTCGCACCGACTGCAACCACATCTTCCTGAACTTCGTGCCCACTGTAATAATGGACCCATCCAAAGTCAGTGCCGTTCCTCCCAGTCCGTCTGAGAGAGCCTTGATAATCCTACCAGCTTACAACGAGACCGCCTCCCCCTCCCAGATAGAGGAGTCCGTCCGCTCCATGGTGATGCGCTACGGCAGTCGGCTCTGGAAGCTGCGTGTCCTACAGGCCGAGCTGAAGATCAACATCCGCCTGACGCCCACAGTCACGGCCATTCCCATACGCCTCTTCCTAACCAACGAGTCCGGCTACTACCTGGATATCAGCCTGTACAAAGAGGTCACCGACCCCACTTCTGGACAGGTGAGCCTTTTGAATGATGAGCACAGATAGCAGGCTGTAAGTGGCTGATAGTAAATAGGTGACTGTGCCTCCAGATCATGTTCCAGTCCTATGGGGACAAGCAGGGCCCCCTTCACGGCATGCTCATCAACACGCCCTACGTCACCAAGGACCTGCTGCAGTCTAAGAGGTTCCAGGCCCAGACGCTGGGGACCACCTATGTTTACGACTTTCCTGAGATGTTTCGACAGGTACGCAGCTGCCCGCGTTCACTTCTGTCTCGTTGGAACCTTTCGAGTCTGATTTGTCCTCTGTGGGTCTGGCGTCTGCAGGCCCTGTTTAAGATGTGGGGAGCAGGAGGTAATTATCCCAAGGATGTGCTGACCTGCACTGAGCTGGTTCTGGACTCCCAGGGCTGTCTGGTGCAGATGAATCGACTTCCGGGCGACAATGAGGTAGGAGAGCTGCTAGTACTTGTAAGATGGAGCTCTCGGGGGTAGTCAAAGGATTTTTAAAATTTTATTAGCAACTGACACCCCGGGTGAGGTGAGCTTTCCTGAAATGCGGTTTGTCATTTGATTCGTCACATGGATCAGTCCTGGTTCTGGTTTACCAACACTTCTATGGGATTTTACGGTGCTTCTAATAATTCTAAAGCGGCAAATCTGTTTCGGGAAGAGGATGAATTAAGAAAACAAGGTCAATCGATGATTGCTCCTCATTATCTCTTAACTTGTCTTCCTTCCAGGTGGGAATGGTGGCCTTTCGGATGAAAATGAAGACCCCAGAGTACCCCGAAGGGCGGGACATCATTGTCATCTGCAACGACATCACGCACATGATCGGGTCCTTCGGGCCACAGGAAGACCTGCTCTTCCTGCGTGTGTCAGAGCTGGCCCGCTCTGAAGGCGTGCCACGCATCTACGTCGCCGCTAACAGCGGCGCGCGCATCGGCCTGGCTGAGGAGGTGCGGCACATGTTCCAGGTGGCCTGGAACGACCGGCAGGACCTGTACAAGGTAAAGGCAGCCGTCAGGGCAAGTCTGTCATGTGAGCGTCATACAGTATCTCTTCAGCGGCCGTTTTTATATTCTTCTGCCCCCTAGTGAGCATTTGCTGCCTGTATTTGAAGGTGTTATTGAAAATTCAGTCACTGTCTGTTTTTATTCACATCACGTCTTCCTTTGTATCCAGTGGGTTAAGCTGTGATTGACAGACTCTTATGATTCCTGATCCATTGACTTTCTACAGCCCGTTTTTCCCATTACTGTTTCAGGGTGGCTAATGTACATACGCCGCTCACCTTGCCGAATGTTCACTCATCTCGAGGAATTTCTTCTGTGCAGGGCTTCAAATACCTGTACCTGACCCCACAGGACTACACCCGCATCAGCTCAAGCAACTCTGTGCACTGTCAACATGTGGAGGAGGGCGGAGAATCCAGGTAGGGGGGTTTCTCATCTGGAGTTGTGGTCATAGTGGGGGTATGGAGAATCAGCAGTGAGAGGCTCTATGGTCAGTGGCACAGCTGTATTGCCACATCTTGAATGTAGCGGACGCCTTGGTTCATTAAGTGATTCAGTCGTTCTGATGTGCTGGAAATTCATGGCACCAGCAGAGGGGGCGACAGTTGAGGACAGCTGAGAGTGAGGATTAGAAATGGAATTGAAAGTAAAGAGAGAGTTCAGAGTTGGGAGGTGGTGGCGGAGACTGGAGGCGCCCTCTGACTCTGTGCCTTGCTGTCTTACCCCACCCTCTCAGGTACATCATCACCGACGTTATTGGGAAGGAGGAGGGGCTTGGCGTGGAGAACCTGCGAGGTTCTGGCACCATTGCGGGGGAGTCATCCCTGGCTTATGAAGAGATTGTCACCATCAGCCTGGTAAGACCCTCCCTGCATGGATTGGAGTGAAAAGTTCATTCATTGGTGCTTTAGGTTGCAGCTAGGGTTTGGACTCCCTTTTTTGTGGGGTGTGGGGGTGTACTTGACTGCGTGACCAAATAGCCGTGAATTTTACATACGTGTGTGTCTGCAGGTGACATGCCGAGCTATTGGCATTGGGGCATACCTGGTGCGTCTGGGACAGAGAGTCATCCAGGTGGAGAACTCCCACATCATCCTGACTGGTGCTGGGGCCCTCAACAAGGTGTGTGTGTGTGTGTGTGTGTGTGTGTGTGTGTGTGTGTGTGTGTGTGTGTTGCCCCATCAGCCATAACAGATCTCTCTCTGTTCGTCAGGTTTTGGGTCGTGAGGTCTACACCTCCAACAATCAGTTGGGTGGTGTCCAGATCATGCATGACAACGGGGTGACACACACCACTGTGCCTGACGACTTTGAGGGAGTCTTCACCATCTTGCAGTGGCTCTCCTATATGCCAAAGGTAGGAAGGAAGGCCAGCACAAGAAACTGCTGTCTCCAGGGAACTGAAACATCTACTAGGTGTCAATATTAGAGCATAAAGGCTTTTTCATACTACTTTCTGTGCTTCTAAACCGGCACACGCACAGTCGAGTGCACGGACCGTTGTGTCCATGCTACATTTGTCAGTGTATGTTTGTGGTCCACGGCTATGATACTTCACCAGACCAGGAGAGGGCACATGTGGCCCTCGCTGTCTGAATGAAGCTTCAGTAGACACGATACTGACGCAATGGCAATCAAGAGCGATCTCTTTTGCTTCTGTTCGCTTTTCTTGAGAGACGAGTTGTAAACACTCCCTCCGCACTTCACATAGCTGCTCAGAAAGCGTCCATGACAAATTCTCTCTCCTTCTACTCCATCATCTGTTCATTTAAATTAAGTACTGCCCTCTACTGGAAACTCCCAGCAGTGCACTAATCTATTCCTTGTGTATGCACTTACGACATACAAAATGTCAGCTAGATACAAAATCTGGGCTGCACGCGCACAATCTGCAACTATACCCCTGATGATGAAATTTGTCATGTGCACCGTGTGTGGGCCATGAATCAGGATTAAGTCAATTTGGACACACGTAGGGTGAGGAACATTTTGAAAGTTCTGCTCCCATTCATAATGCAGGACAAGCACAGCCCGGTGCCTGTGCTGCCTCCAACAGACCCGGTTGAGAGAGAGATTGACTTCACCCCCTCCAAGGCCCCCTACGACCCTCGATGGCTGCTCATGGGGAGGCCTCACCCCAGTAAGATCCCTGTTTAATGTCGGCAAAGACATCATTTCTTTAGTTTTTTGGTGAATTTGCTAGAGTTTACGGGTTTGACTGGTTGAGATCTTGCCTACAGCTATAAAAGGGGCCTGGCAATCTGGTTTTTTTGACCATGGGTCATTCATGGAGATCATGAAGTCATGGGCTCAGACAGTGGTGGTTGGCAGAGCCAGGTAAATATAGATGATTTATAGTTTTGAAGGCAGTTTAATTAAGCTGTTAGACCACTGTGCTTGTATCATTGCATTTTTTTACAAGCTGACTGTAGAATGTCTCACAGGTTAGGAGGGATACCCCTAGGGGTCATTGCCGTGGAGACGCGCACTGTCGAGGTCGCCATACCTGCTGATCCAGGCAACTTGGACTCTGAAGCCAAAGTTAGTGATTTTCTCCATTTCCACACTTGTGTCCTAAATCTCTGCCAAGTGCCTGAGTGACCTCCTCTCTCCTGCCTTCAGCTCTTACAGCAGGCCGGTCAGGTGTGGTTCCCAGATTCGGCCTTCAAGACGGCTCAGGCCATCCGGGACTTCAACCGCGAGCGACTGCCATTGATGGTGTTTGCTAATTGGAGAGGATTCTCTGGCGGAATGAAGGGTAATCAGCACAGGCTGGGGCAGCAGAGAGAATTTTTTATATCTAAATGTTTATCTAATTAGTAGTTCCTCGGGTAACACTGTAGTCTCACCCCTGGACAGCTGGAGGTTTTGCGTCCTGCCCTTAACTCACGTGCACGCGTGTGCGGTGAGGTGAGGTGAAGTGAGCTGGTGCCTCAGTGTGTGACCATGCCCGGTGATGGACCACCATCTTGTCTGTGGCATTCCCTGCCCCATGCTTAATGGGACAGGCTTCACTGTCACTGTGACCCAGAACAGGATCAGAGGGGACACCTGAACTCTGACATGTTTATATAGCTAGATAGTTTCGGGTTAAGTGTTTTCAGGTGTCTGGACAAAGAAGCAAAAATCCTTGGCTTATTGCACCATCTCCATGTTCATAGCCAATAAGCTGTTAATGACTTCTTGTTCTTTTATTTTTCACCCAAAAGCATAATGATGAGGTAACAGACCTCGGAAGCCGAAACTGTAACTGATGTCACGTCTGCCAGACATGTATGACCAGGTGCTGAAGTTCGGGGCCTACATCGTGGATGGTCTGCGAGAGTTCCGCCAGCCCGTCCTGGTGTACATCCCGCCCCACGCCGAGCTGCGGGGGGGCTCCTGGGTGGTCATCGATCCGTCCATCAACCCGCTGCACATGGAGCTGTATGCCGACCGGGAGAGCAGGTGGGCGCACCAGTCTGCATCAGAGGCTGCCTGCAGTTCTGCGAGAACCGTGTTTACCGTGCTCATCTGGCACGGTTCCCGTACAGGGGCGGCGTGCTGGAGCCCGAGGGCACGGTGGAGATCAAATTCCGCAGGAAAGACCTGCTGAAGACCATGCGCCGAATTGACCAGGTTTATGCCAGGCTGGTCGAGCAGCTTGGTGAGTGCAGGTGGAACAGAAGTCTCCGGATAATCCTCTTGGTTAAATGGCAGCACCGTTTGTTAAATTTTATTTCCTTTCTGAGACATAGTTCTTCACAGGAGGGGTTATTGTTGGCTTTGAGGTATCATCCCAATGCCACCATGGACTTTGTAATCTGGTGTGCATTTCCTTGTTGAAGCAGGAAGTCCAGAGCTGGTGGAGGAGAAACGTAAGGCTCTGGAGGCCAAGCTGAGAGAGCGAGAGGAGTTCTTGCTCCCGATCTACCACCAGGTGGCGGTGCACTTTGTTGACCTGCATGACACGCCGGGCAGGATGCAGGAAAAAGGCGTCATTACGGTGAGGTCATGCTGTTTGCCTGCTTCTTTATCTGTTGTTGTAAGCCGCTTTTGTAAAACCCATTCCTACAGTTTGATGATGTTAATCTGCCTCTGCTTCCAACTTCTGTATTTCCCGCTTGAACGTGCTGCCTTGTACTGGCGAGTTTAATGATCCGCTGTAGGTCGCCTTGTTTTTAACAGCTTCATCCCTGTGACTTTTTTTGCTTTTTCACGTTAGCAGATTTTTAAAACTGCGGCTGCTCACAGCTGGTTCTGGTTATAGGACATTCTGGACTGGAAGAATGCCCGCGTCTTTTTCTACTGGCGACTGCGGCGCCTCCTGCTGGAAGAGGTGGTCAAGAATGAGATCCTACATGCTAACAGGGAGCTGAGCGACGGTCACATCCAGTCCATGCTGCGCCGCTGGTTTGTGGAGACCGAGGGTACGGTCAAGGTGAGTGAGAGGCGAGGGCACCGCCAACTGTGCCATAGATGATGTGGAACGTAATGGCACAGTGTGTCTCAGTCCGGTTGGTGACCGTGAGGATGGACGAGTGAGGCTAATCGGCTCGTGGGTGAAAAACACAAAAGCGTTTGGTTTTTAGGCTTACCTGTGGGATAACAACAAGGTGGTGGTGGAGTGGCTGGAGAAACACCTGGCAGAGGAGGACGGCACGCACTCTGCCATACAGGAAAATATCAAGTACCTGAAAAGGGACTACGCCCTGAAGCACATTCGCAGGTCAGGCATAGTGGGTGCAAGTTCTTCTGTTTTAGCTCAAAGTGTCTTGGTCAAAAAAGGTAGCCAGCAGTAATGGGCCCATAATTACCATTTTATAGAAAGACGGGCTGTCGATTGAATTAAGTAATTGTAGTTGATTTGGTACATTCTGTCATGCGCCTGTGCATTGTCACTGTAAACTCAGGCCTATGCTCTCTGTGCATCTCAGCCTGGTGCAGGCAAACCCGGAGGTGACCATGGACTGCATCATCCACATGAGCCAAAACATCACTCCCTCCCAGAGGGCCAAGATCTGCCACCTGCTGGCCACTATGGACAGCACAGCCAATGGCTGATCTCTGCACTCTGCTCCGTTCATCTGTTCCAGTACCTGACAAAACGAGGCCAGTGTTTGTTTGTTTTTTGGGGGGGGCTGAGGGCCACGTAAATAATAGCAGATAATTACTGAAAAGTACTTCTCTCAGGGCCTTGCTGACACCGTTTGACCACTGTCTGTAGCTGTAAACGCACCAGCTTTGAGAATTCCCTCTAATCCCTACACATGGTGCTTGAGTGTGGCGACAGGTTACTCCCACCCTGTACGTATGCAGGTCTCTTCCTATGCTAAAATGGCCTGATGTAGCCATACTCAACAGCAAGCCGGTTCCCATGTTCTGTAGCAGTCTTGTAACCGTGTGTATTTTTATTTTATTATGAATATTTGGTTGTTTTGAGCCGTTGCTCTCTCTCTTCGTAAGGGAGGAAGAGGACGGGCTGTTGAGTTGGTTTTTGGGTTTGACGGGTCTAAAATTGCCAGTACGAAGCGTATTCAGTATTCTGTTGGGGTCATTATGGTCAGTGATGGTCTGCTTCATTACAGACTGTGTCCGTTTGTACTACCGTAAAGCAAAAAGCCCGAAGATGGATCTGGGGAAGCCACGTATTGCTGCAACCGCACAGGCAGGCGAGAGGGGGAAGCTTAACATTTTTGTGGGGAGCATTTTGTTAATGACACTGATATTGAGGTTTTTCTGTGTGCCTTCAGTCTGAGTGAGTTACACTGAAAGTCTGCATGTGATGCTTTCATAAAGCTACCGGGTGAATTTGCAGGGTCACCTGCGTAAATGAACAGTGCACGCACGCATCGTTACGTTTGTCTGAAGTCAACGCTCGCGGAAATGCGGGGCCGGACTGCAGAGCTCAGTGGATGCGTCAGAGTGACATTGTAGGTGTCATGTTATTAAAGTTATTTTGAAATGAAACGCCCATTGTAATGCGTCACCATGTCTGAAGGAATCATTGGGGACTGAGGCGGGTTTCAGTGCTGGGCTGTCAATCCAGTGGAATCAATAGGAGGATATGCGTCTTTTAAAAACGTTCACAAAGTTAAGATTTTACTGTATTTATGAAAAGAAATGCTTTTTTTTTTTTTGTCTTCACACATACTTTAAACTGGTTTAGTACCACTCGAGCATTTACAAAATAATGGCTGTACATGTCAAAATGTTTCTTAAAGACGACATTAAGTACATTTAGTGGGATTTTTATGCTACGGAAAGGTCACAGTAGTCACTCTGTCGGTGAATGTACTGAGGTTTGTAACCAGATTCTATCACAGAGGCTTTGGATTAACCTGTGGTGTGTACAGGTCATTAAACCAAAAACCTTATCAAATCATTCAACAGAATCTCCGTCCAAATCATTGCTTTGGGTGGATGCATCTGATGTAAACACTTCATATGAAAATCTTGCATCTGCATGATATTATAATAACTTAGCTCTCCTTGGAACAAAAAGATTACACCATCACAGCTGTAAGAAAAGTATACAGTGTTTCACAGGTGCCTCACATTTACAAATTATAAATAAACACATACAACATGGCAATACTATCTAGCACAGGTAAAAGGACACAGACCTACCATCATTAATGCTTGAGGTAAAAAATGCATGAATTCCTCCCCAGCTTCTATAGGCTTTGATGTTAGTCTGCTAGACTGGAGCCCTTTTCCCTCCGAGTTCATATTCACAATGTGATGTGGGTTAAACAAATGGAATGACCTGGGAGAGGCCCTCATTTTCCAGAGTTCCCAGTCTGCAGGTTGCCTGCAGATTTGAATATCAAGATTCCTACAGGAAGAGAGGCCACTTGCTTGCTCAGAACAGAGCTGCTCTTATACAATTGAGTCCAGTGTCTTTATAGTGGAGATGCCTCATTTCAGGAACTGTGCAGCTGTGCCCCATATGCTATTGAAACTGACAAAAAATTTGAGGGAATGCAGCAACTGCAAAGTGTAAACGTCAGGATTTCTATATGCCAGTAGTGGAAACAAAAACGTTTATCTGCTCTACAAAAGAGAGTGTCTTAGAATATCTACAATACGTGGAGAAAATGGAATGGAGAAGCTGCCAGGAGAGCCTGCCGAATCTAGAGCAGAGCTATGGGTTTGCTGCTGCCTTGCCTTCCCATGTACTGTGTTGACACTCCATCTATGGCGGGGTAGGTGGTATACAAGCCCATCACGTGCAGGTCGGAGAATGACGGGCTGCTTTGGCCGGACACTGGGGTCAGACTAGGCACCGCAAGCTCGCAGTCGGACAGTCGTAACGGGGAGCTGGTGAACGCATCCAGGGTCTCCAGGCTGAAGCTTTCCTGCTTCACATCCTCCCATAGGTTCCCTGCACAGACACCATAGGAGAACATGTCATGCCTCTCTGGTGGTGTCTGTCTCGCTCTCACTGAGCTACAGTTTGCAAAAACAAATCCACTATACCAGACAATACATGGAATTGTAGGATCTTCCAATTAATCTAATTCAGATGGGCAAAATTTGGCAGGAGTAATAATTAATTTGAATACCTTGGGACATCACATTTGAAAGAGTCCAGCTCCTGTTCCAAAAGCTTCACGCTGACAAGCAGAATTCCATGATGGTAATGTTACCGACGAGACCCACCTTGTAAGGCAAAGTCCATGATGCTGGGATCCAGGGCATCTACCTCAGTGCTCGCCTCTGCGTGCAGGCTGTGGTAGTCGTGAGCTGGCTTCCTCGTGTGTTGGGTGAGGGAGCTGTGTGTGAGGTCAGGGGTGTGGTGAGGTGGTGTTTGGCCAAGTGCAGGTGAGCTGGGAGCCAGCCGGATCTGAGCCTGGGCCAGGTGGTGTAGAGGAGTGCACTGCAGGGACAGGGTCATCACTGGCTGAGGTTGCAGCCTGCCTGGAAGCCCCAGGCAGCTGGACATCCGGGTCACACCCGCATCACAGTCTTTCCGCCTGCAACTCTCTGGGCGATCTGTTATCAGCTTGTCCAGTTCATCTGGGAAAGCGGAGAGCAAGAAAACGGTCAGGATTTTAAAGTGAGGATAAGATCTGTGGCAGAGGGAGGGTGTCTGCAAGCTTTGGATTTTTATTAGCATCTCATTTCTACCTGGTGCACCTGCTGTGATGATGTCGTGGATTCTATTCCAAAGAGCTCAGGCAGACACCAAGAGTATAAATTATGGGCCTGGATGGACTGTGGACCTACCCATTCTAAAGTCTCATTTATTAACACCGTCAGTGATGGCAATGGTTATCTTATGAACATAGTCTTTCTTAGCAGGCTGCATTCCAGAATGACATGCCTTGCTCATTTATGCAGTTGGACATTATTTACCCCCGTTTGGGATTAAATGAGCATCGACTATGTTGCGGGTCCTCGGCCGCACAGTGACCTGCCATCCCTGTTCATCCAGCTCCTCTCTTACCTGGGTTAGCCATGCTACGGCGGATGGCTGGCAGGTCCTTGTGCTTCCACTTTTGCATCTCTTCCTCCATCTTGTCGATCTTGGCCGGGTTCAGAGCCCACAGGCAGCCCTTTCGTGATGAACCGCCCAGCTTGTTCTCCACTTTCTCAAAGCATTTGTTCAGAGACAGGTTGTGGCGTACCGAATTCTTCCAGCCATCTGGGGCTGTCTGAAGTTGATTCAACGACAGCAAAAAAAAGATGTTTAGGTCAAGCCTGAGAAACGCTGACACACAGTTGTCTACTGGCATATTGTGCTGTTCATCTTAACTGGATAAGATCTAACTTTACCAGGTTTTCTTGGTGACTGCTGACTAAACTCATTGCTAACGGAAAGGTAGCTCTAAAATCTTTTAACAGAATTTCCCTCCTCAACTTTAGATGATTCGCTTTGGCTACATGTAAGATTATACCCCCATGTCACAATCCTGGTTCCCCTTCTGAAATGGAATTGTCTGGAGAACCTTGAAGTAAGGGAAGTGCTCCTTCATGAAGGTGTAGATCTCGCTGACCGGGAGACTGCCCGTCTTGCTGTTCTTCAAGGCCATGGCGATCAGACAACTGAGGAGACACCGGTAGGCTATTTATTTCATATGCAATACTCGGGTGACCACGATGCCCTTCAAAATCATGCTTTTGAGGTGGCCTGATGTATATGCCCCACCATGGGTTTACCTGTAGGAGTAGATGGGTTTTGGAAATGACTGAGGCTGTATGTCTTGATTGCCGTAAGGTATATGGTGTGACTGGCTGAACTGGCTCTGGACCGCAAATGAGGTGCTGCCGTACTGAGCAGCACTAGTACACTGTGAAGAAGGGGGAAATTGAGACTTTGACCACAATGACTGGAGAACATAAACAGTTCGGTGTAGCTCTGTTCTATCACATCTAGTCTGATGGCCTTCAGATGGTTCACCTTACCTGCTGGCCAGTCTGTGCCAGGGCAAAGACCTGGTGTGACGATGCCTGGTAGACTGTGGCAGGGGACTGGAACGCTGGAGAGGACTGGCCATTCAGAGAGTAATGTGTCATCTGGAAGGGGGGACATGTCAGGAGATGTTCTCCACCATCAGAGACGCCTTACACAGAAAAAGAGGGCTTCAGCACTTACACTGGTGTTGTGGGTGGCAGCATTGCCCCCTCCCAGCACTCTGTTCTGAATGTTACTCTGAAGGTGGAGTGTGGCCTGGCCCCCAGACGTGGTCAAATGAGCTAAACCCAGAGGCAGCCTGGTTAGTCACCTGGTCAGCTTCACATACCATCTCAGGGACAAGAACAATGTTTGTGTCTTCTAGTCAAGTCTGAGCATTTATTATGGAATCTAACTGTTCTTTTCTTCATTTTCGTGTTTAAAGCTTGTTCACCGACAAAGGGGTATTTCCTCACCCATTAAAACATAGAATAACTGTCAAAGCTGAAACAATTGCACATTAATTTTAGAGTGTGATACTCTGCGAATTGCATTTATCCCCAACTACAGACCATGTAAATTGGTTTAATTGAGCTGAAATAATCTGAGTATATGAAAATGCTCAAAGACTGTACAGATGCCAGGAGAAGCTTCTAGAACTTGTCAATGGAATTCCCACCTGTGGGTTGTCCCAGCTGGACGCTCTGTGGGCCTGAACTGAGGTCCAAGCGTTCCGTGGCCATCTGCTGTAATCTTGGCACATCCACAGAGGTGAGCCAAGACAAGGACTGCAGGTCCCCTGGGAGGTCATCCTCACTCAGCTGGGAAAGGTCTGCGGTCAGCAACCTGCGGACGGAGGCACCGTCGACATGAGCAATCTGCCCGCATGCAGCCAACCGTACCGCAAATAGCAACCATCACCTAACAAAGGGGTCCAGGTGCCATTCTCTGTCACCTGGTTGCCAGATGGCATTGAAATCCATGTCTGTACGGGAGATGATGGTGTCTTTTTTTTTTTTTTCTCGGCTTTTATGCGCTGCCGCCTGGGGTCACAAAGCCATATGCTGACAGCTAATTTGAATAAGAGAGCGAACAAAATGCAGCGACGGTGCTAAAGACTGGGGACAGCTGACACGGCCCCCTCGCTGCTCTTTATGCCCAGGCACATATGTGCAGATAGCTCCACCCTGGGGAAGGAACATCTCCTTCCTTCTTCTGTTCTTTGTATCATGTGTCTTTAAACAAAGTAAAACACGGTTTGGTACAACCCTTACAAGTCTGATGAGAATTTATTTTTTATGATTCCAGGTTTAATTTTAACTGGCTTGATTTCATTTGCTCCATAAATAAACATTTTTCCTAGCTGTGTCATTTTTCTACCCCCTCATTTCTATTTAAGGTTTTCTATGTCACTCTGGTAAGAGCTGGATAGGGGTCCGCACTTAATTCTTTTGTAAACAGGGGCCTGCCTTAAAAAACAAGAATCCTTAAGTCCTCTCCAACTCTCCATGCATACACTTAGGAAAAGTACAATAATTAGGGTTGCCATGGCAACTCCCACCACTCAGTTACTTTGTAGGTTTTTGGGCACTGTAGAAGCCCCCACCCACCCCCATCAGGTGACTAAGGTCTCTCTCCACTATTGGTTGAATCGTAAGTAAACAGTGGCCCAAAATCATTTGAAATCTGGAGTAGGCACATGTTTTTTGCAACAGTTGGCCTGCCTAATGAAAGATAATGACCTATTGTGTCCCAAACGACAGTCAGGCCCATGGCACGTGGCTCCATTGTTTTGTCCACGCTCTCCCGTGATTGTCGCTGGGCTTCGTCTGTCCCCCTCTGTCCATCCCATACATTAATCTGCAGGAATGACAGTCTACACACGAGGGGGACAGACAGAACACTGTCTGTTTCTCTCTCCCTCTGTGGCCCCCACTGCCCGCTGTTGGCTTCCAGTGGTGTAACAGACGAGGCCAGTATGAGGGTGCAAGAGGACACTCTGCCAGTCACCCAGTGAGCTACACCATTCCTCCCGAACTTGGCCTCATGGCTCTTCTACGGAGGCTCCAGAATATCCATGCATGCCTTCATAAAAGGGTTATAATAAAGTAATTTGTGCCATAAGCAGATTTTTCGTTTTATTCCTCTCCCTTTCCTAACAGTATTCTGAGTTCTGAAGGTTGCTCCATGTGATGGGATTCTTTAGTTCCACTAAACAAAAAGATAACCTTAGTGATATATTCTAGGCTTTGATTTATCAGAACCGTGGTCCATAAAACACACCTTTACAGTTTTGCAAATAGATATCAGAGTTTCAGTGTGCATAGATGTGACATTTATTTTTAGTGAGCCTACAGCAGGAAGGCCACTGTAAATGTTTGTTGCAAATAATTTTGTTTTCAAAAATAGTCACATATCACTGAATGTTTTTTTCTGACTGTGTCTGGCTTTTCTGGTGCTCATTTCTTTGTAATATTTAATAATCAGTTGTCTGTTAATCTTTTAAAGCAGTCCAGGACTGGTAGGGTACATGAAATGCTTGTTTAATAACTGTAGTTAATTTATAGTTATTTATACAGCAACATGCAATTTGTACAATAGTGTTAAGTTTCTATTATGAGGAACACTGCAAGATGTGAAATACCTGTAGATTAAACTGTAATACCTGTTACAGTGGCTGAACTAAACACCAGGGCTGAATTCTCATGTCTGTTTTCTGAATGCAATTCATAGTTACTGCGAAATAATAATGACTGTAGCCTTAACACCGCCTTTGTTTTCTCAAAAATACACATGTGCATCAGCTCAGCTGCAATTTATATGTGAAAAAATCTCTCCATAATATCTTACCATTATTAAGTCTTTCATTATGAGTAAAATGATCATTCCGCGCATTTCCCGTTCATACCAGATCTTAACTATACACTGAAATCGCGGGGAAGCCGAATTGATAATGAATAATGAACAAATATACATGGTAAATTTCATAACACCCTCCAACCTGGATCTCAAGGAAAAATGTCATATCTAGGGCATAAATTAACACTGCTTTAAAATTTTGTTCTGCGGTTACGAATTCTAAAAAAAATACAGCCATGTTTAAAAGTGTACCGCATTCATAATATAATAATTCACATCATGAGGTCTTGGTACACTCCTCAAAGAGCGTCCGCTCGGCTGCTGGCTCTCTACAGGAGGATATAAGTGGAGCTTAACCCTGACGTCCTGTATGGCTGTACACATCTGTATCCTTCACAAACACAGCCATGGACACTCGCAAGGCCGACAGCTGAAATGGAAGGTTTTCTGAACGCCAGCCTGGTCGTTTCCGTACATCTAGATCCTTTAAAACATATCCCATATAGCGCCGAAAGGCTGCCTATTAATCTCAGCGTTAAACACTGGCTGCCAAAGCAGTGCTGGATTTATGGGCACTTAACGGCTTCTCATTAGAACGTATATATAAGTAGGAACCTGAAGGCAGTTCAGAAATCAAATTTCATTTCAATATTGTTAAAAATACACTTGTGTATATGGAGTTAATTTAAAAAAAAGACCACAAATTGAAATAACATCGTGAAATTCACGATGCGATTAAATAAGCAATGTACAAATGTATACTTAATTACATACGTGAAGTGTCACAGTGTCTGTGTGTGTAAAATAATATTATATTAGAGTTGCTGGGACGTATGAAAGGGACCGAAGCAATTTTGTTTGTTCAGTGAAGCACATCACGTACGGTGTGGTCGTCGAGCAAGTTTCCCACTCCTAATGCCCCCCCCCCGTGCTCCCTAACTGGGGGCCACTTCCCCCACCAATGACCCCGAAAAACCCACCCTCTAGACTCACTTGAGAAAGCGGCCATGTAAACAGACCTGATGGGGTCTGACAGGTTCATTATGACAAAAAATCATTTATACTGGGAGTTTTTTTTTTTTTTTTTTTTTTTAATCTACCCCACCACCCTCCCCCCAAACAAAAGATCCATTCATACCTATACAGATCACAGATCACCGTAGACGTGGTACCCGCCAAGTCTTTCCAAAACCAAGATATAATAATGATTTGTTCCAAAGGGAGCTGAAGCCGCAGTTCTGGATGCTGAATGAAGTCTTTGCTCCTATTTGCTGATGTGTTGATTTCCGCTATAATAAAAACGTACCTGTAATCCTGCCTTGATGAATGTTGACCTTGACCTGAATGTCCGATAATTCCTGACATCTTTGAAGTATTTCTACTCTCTATCATGTCCTGAAAACAAAATACATACATTGATCAGATAAACATGGCAGCAATGATAGTTAAATGTTATTCTCAGAAAGTCGCCTTCAACATATATGTGATTATTACTAATCAGTGAAGCAGAAATCAGTAAAGTACAATATTGTTTTAAGTGTCCTTCCGTGGATTTGCGTCTTCTGCAGGTTTACCCCTGTCTTGGTGCCCAGGGTGCCTGGGAGAGCTTCTAGACTTTCCCACTATCCTGGATGAAATATGGATGGAATTGATAGGATTATTCTATTCTACCATCCAAATGTATAAGATCTGTAAGTCTTACAATTATATTTTATAATACATCCATTTTTGTCTTCAAATAAAGTGCGAGCTTCTCTCATCACCTGGACAATTATTTGACAATTACTTTTCAAGTGTCAACTTTTGCACAATCAGAACACAACACCTGAACTCCAAATCTGGTCCTTCTCACACGACAAAGCCTTGTCTCCAATTCTCTGCCTCTGGACTACTAAAATAATAAAATAAAATAAAGTGAAAGAAAGACTTACCTGTCTGCGGCTTTTGAGGGGGTCCCCGTGTAGTTCAAGTGCGCCCCGGCCCCCCAGCCCGGTTTTTAAATTTCCCTCTGCTGCGCAGACGGCCGGCTTGCGTCACTGTCGCTCATGGGGGGGGGCAGGGTCTCCGCAGCTCTGACAAGCCCACCTTCGGCACCATCCTCCGGACCACCGAGAGAATTCCCTCCTCAGTCCAGGACGATTGCTGTGGGCATTCGGAGTCCCTGACTGTACACTGACATCACAGTCCAGAAGGTGATCAGAACACACGCACATGCACGGCCATCACGGCATCTGAAACATTCTCTTATTTATCCAGATCCTCCGTGAAAAAGGATTTAAGTCTGCAAAATAAGCACCAAACTTGACAAACTTTATTTAGATCGTCCATAGAGATGCCAGACAAAAACGCCCCCTTCTTAACACATCAGTCCATCCACAGGTAGTTCAGTGGAAGTCTCCGGCCGTCTCGGCTCTGGTTTCTCTCCAGCTGGGGCGGACAGTTCGTGTCCCCGCCGATCGGCCCGCGGTTCTGCCGGTGTGGGCAGCGGGAAAGGCGGTCGAGGTGGCGGGGAGCGGGGGGCGGGGTGGGGAGACGACAGACCCCTTAGAAATAACTTGGGAAGGCAGACATATAATATTGCCGACAGGATCTGAAGTCTTACAGGACAGAATAGCTCAATACATTTAAATTGTGTGGTGCATAATACATATCCAGACATACTATCCGTTTGGTAAAGATTTATAGTTGTGTTGTATCTCGGTAAATTATAGTTTTTTATTTATTTTGATCTCTTCAGAACATCAAATTAGCTGTGCCAAAAGTACTATTAAGCTTCAATTGATAAGACCTTCCGATGAAGTACATTATATGTGCGATGACTTAAAAATATAGATTTACATGCAAGAATAATAAATAATAAAAATTGATTACAGCCAAATGATATCTACTGTACTTCAGGATGTGCTCGAAATTGAGGTAGGGTACGGCGGGACTTTTTTTTCTTTGTTATTTTGGAGGAAATAACTGTATCCTTTGCATAATTTCTGCCTTAGATTTAATCCTGTGGCAAGCGAGCCTGTGTCAGCCGTCTCACCCCCTAGGGACCTACAGATGGTGGATCGCAATTTTTCACAATGGGCACAATCAATGATTACATGCATGGACTTAACGGACGAAAAGACTTACCTCTTATATCCACTAGGTCCTAGAGCCCGAAAAGCTTTAGCAGCAATTTACTACAAAGAGCTCTATAAAGCGCTATTAATGCACAGTCAGAGCAAGACAATGTTTTATGTAATCATTTATCCAATATAGTATGAGTGTTGTATGTAAATACGTCATAACGTGCATTTTTGAGTATAGGCAAAGTGGTTTTTATTGTACATATAGACCTTGACGTTCTTACTAACTTAATGTGATTCTTTGGACCCAAAGAATTCTTCTTAGGAGTATCATTCACTGCTGGCATTCCTGGGCAAGCTGGGTTATTTAAGTAAATGACCCCCCGTTGTGTTGGCAGCCATGATATGCAGTGAAAGCTCACCCCCCCACCCCCCATCCTCCTCCCAAAATAAAGCTAGGATAATGGAAATGACAGGATTCCCTCCTGAGAAACAAGAGAGATCACTTTACTCTATTTTGTTACAAATAAGTGTTTACGAAAAACATGGAAGGGTCAGCTCATTCTATACCGGGCTTAAGTGACTGTCCTAATCGGGGGTCCACTGTGAGGTGGACTAACATGTTCCGCTGCTGTAAACTGGTTTAGAAAGCCTGGAGTTTCCCCTCTAATGTCCTCACCAAATGCAGTTTTTCATGTAAGTGTGAATGTGGTCAGTCGAACACAGAAGCCAAAGTAACCGCCATGTGGCCTGGCAGACGTTGGGGTGGATTGTAACATGAAGACAGAAGCAGGGCTGACAAAGATATTAAAATACATTTCCTCAAGCAGGGACAGATCATGGTCACGCGAGGCCCCTGGGCAAGCAACTTTGGAGTCCACCACACTCCCCAGGGCACTGGTAACTGGCATTCAGCAGCCTTTGGCAGTCTTGAGCATTTCATTATTTTGCATTTCCTTGGTGATTTAAAGTAAAGTTTACCCAGACTTCACCTGGTAATGTATACAGTCTGAAAATCATATCTCAATGTGGCAGGTGCTGTTTATGAATTCTTGACTGCATCTGATTTTGATATCAGTGGCTAGCGGGTTGCCTAGATATGATTTACAGCAACATGAAACCATGTAAAATAGGGTGGCAGGTTATCAAGGTTCCGGGTTACCTGAGACGTGTTTAAATTACTGTATTGCCGGCTCCCTGCTCATATTTCAACAGCCTGTAATTACTTTGTATATGCACAATCCAAATGACCCGGAACTTTTATTTAGGAGTATGTTGTGTTATAATGACATTAATAATGTGAATATATAAGCTAATTGGTATTTTATATGAATTTATGAAGATGATATACTTTCCCACACATTATGCAATATAGTTGAAGTGTGGTAAATGAATACTTTAAAATGCATACAAACATATGCATTTTTATAAGTAAGCATATTATAAACTTGTATCCATCCAAGCACTTGTCTTAGTCAGGGTTGCCAGAGCCAATCCAAGGCAGTATCGGAGGTTATACACCTTGAATGGGATGCCAGTTCTTCACAGGACCCATGCATGCACACAGTATGGGCTATTTAGAGAGACCAGTTAGCTTAAGTGCATGTATTTGGACTGAGCGAGGAGAAAAGGCATTACTATTCCCGGAAGACAGCATTGGGCAGGAGGGAGGGTACACCCTGGATGGGACTCGAACCCAGGGTTCCTGATGTCAGACCTTGTTCTTTCGCTATACTTGTTTGCACTAAAGGACAGCTTGTACTCTGAATGAACCACAGGAAGTTTAAATTCAATATTATATGTTCAGTTTTACTTCTGGAGCTCATCAGAAACATTTGTTAAAAGCAGACTTTGAGAATCTCCTCTTGGGTTGGACTTGAAGGCCTTTCAGAAGAGCAAATGTTTTTTCCCTTTCTGGCACACTCCTCGCACTGCGACTCAAACCCCAGGAAGGAGAATTCGGTTACTGACAGTGTTGCCCGAATCACCGCTGATACTCAGCTGTGGATAAGTGCTGGTTGTTTTACTGTTTTTTTCGGCTTTCAGCGGTGAGCGGAGTCAACGGTTGGAGACACCGCAGGAGAGAGGAGGCACCTTAAGATTCACTGTTACCCCCAATTAAGGGATGAGGAAATAATAGGAGACTGGAGGACTTGGGCTGGTGCCAACAGAAGAATCTAAACCTGATAAGAATGGTTTTCAGCCTGCTGGAATATTATATTTGTGTCATCATTTTCTCCTTTTCTCTCTTGTCTTTTCTGCCACTCATCAATGGTTTTACTAAAAATACTTACATTTTACATGGCTGTTAACGGAACGGCCACTGAAATTTTCTTGTAGACCTCCCAAGAATTGCATATTCCAAACTTTGACAGTTATTTTTTTATCCACATTCAAATACATACGTGCATGCATATCAATACTGATGCAATTAGACATCATTATATCATGCGGTTCACGTCTATTCACTTTTCACTGGCAGATGTTTTTAGCTTAGATGTCGTAGGACAGTTTGATTCCCACAATGCATCAGGCTGTCAAAAGAAGGGTCGAGTTCATGTGATGTGAGAGTCGTGTGGGGGGGGGGTAATTGTATTGAATCCCTGTGACAGCAGGCATAACCTTGAGCTGCAGTCGCTTGAGAGCCGTGGTCTCTTTCCTTTCAACGCCGATGAAAAGGGGACAGAAATGAGGACGAGATGTATTCACTAGTTGAAGTACAAAGTCCAATGGAAAGCCATTTTATCTTTAATTTGACCGATTGTTCCTTCCAAAATCTGTTCAGGGCACAGGAATAGATTCTCATAAAGAGAAATGTCAATTTAAAAAAAAAAAAAAACTGTCTAAGACTGATGTTACATAATGATTTATAATTTTTCAGGTTGCAGTTTCTATGTTGAAAGTATAGTTGGATGTAGGTTCCAAACTGAAGTTATGTAGCAGGATGCGTTTCAGATAGCTTTAAAAGGTTGCATTCTGTCTGTCTGTCTGTGTTTGTCTGTCTGTCCAGCTCATCACTGGCTTGCTTTACTGTTTTTATGCAGTTAAATGCTTTATTAAAAGTGTTTCTCAAACATTGAACAGTATGTTATGACGGCTTCATTCACAAGAGGAAAAGCAATTAGACTGCTTGTTACTTTAACAGCAGAAGTAATCGTCCCGGGTTAAGGCGTAAATCTCGCTTGTAGATATTTCCCTTTGACAAAGTCTTTTGAAGAGGGGAAGGCACTCCTCAAAACATCTGAGTGAACCACAGCGAAGGACAGGATGGCATCATGGAAGAAGCATTATTGTTGGAAGAGACTTGCAATTACTGTTGTTGACATGGCGGTTTGGTGGGCGTATGAATGGGATCCTAAGAAATACACCACACCCCTTTCAGTTCTTCTGCTACCCCCATGCCTAAAACCCCGCCCAATTACATTGACAGATAAAGAAAGAGGGCCCTGGCGGGAACTGGCTGAAGGCAGTGTAATCATCCACCCTTATACTCAGCATGAAATCTTTAATGGGAAAATCAAGCTCTGTAACTCCTGTGTAATTGGATTTGCTGGGACTCGTGCTAAATCAGGGCCCAGTGGGTAGCAAAAAGCTTGTTAATTCTGGACAAGCATTGCTAAACTGGAGGGTGGGGGTGGATGTGCTGGTCAGGGTGGGGGAAATGATAGTCGTGATTGCAGTGTGAGGGAGAAGACCCCAAGCCGATCCTCACACGCTGGGCAAAGTTGCAGAGAAACTCTGGCAGCTTCATGCATGCCACGTTAAGCCATGTTGTTACACCTAATGACAAATGAGTTGAAATCAGAACATGTCCCTCCGTCCTTATTGGCAAAAGCAATCAACAAGTGAGTGGGGGGGTGTCTGAGGAGGCATTTGAATTCTACAACCATCTGAGCTACATTTGTTCCCTAGGATCTTTGTTTAGCCCCACACACTTTGGCCGCAAATATCCCACTGCGTGCTACGGGGACGGCATGGAAACGCCTCAAAAAACAGCAATCAAAATGACACTCTGGTGCTTCACAGCCTGCTACTGCAGCCCGGCCTTACCTTCCCAGCCAAAGGAGGCAGCCACTCCCACAAGAGTAACGAAAACGATGGTGCTCTCGCTCCAGGAGGTTCTGCTCACAGGCTGTTCTGAATGGCTAGAGAGGTGGCTACAGAAAACATTTCAATTATAACTGCATGTCACGGGTGTGCTTCAAGTTTGCGAACTACATCGTTGGGGCTTGGTGTTTTTAGAGGGTTTCAATCAGGATACGTGTGATAAAGTTTAACATTTCTCCAGAGCTCCGGCATGTGAATCGGTCTGTTGAACGTTTCCTCTTTTTGTCTGGGCGATTCTTACCTAATGTTACAGAGACCCATCTTTTGCTCACCAGCCGTGCAGCGTCTTTGGCCCAGCGAGTGCGTGCCTCTTCTGTCAAACCCGGAAAGCCGGTAACGCTAGAGCCCTCTGCAGTGTTTACAGGATGCCGGCCCAATAAATTTTAAATGGACTCAGCAGCAGACAGCAATACGGTGTCCATTGGTGGTGGTGACCGAATATCACCCAGCCCTGAGGGCCTGAGGTGTTTGGGAGGAGAGAAAGGAGAATGGTGACCCAATAAATGGGCAACAGCCACAGCTAATTTATAACAAGATTGTCTAGTCATCCTACCTTTGACACAGCCTTTGCTGTATCCATCAAACATCAACTGCATGACGAGGTTTGTACTTAATGTAGCTGAACAATAAGAGAACAATAAAAGATTTCTCAGGTGTCAGATATCAGATTCAGGGTGGAGTTCATGCCAAGCAAATCTAATGGCACAACTTATTCCTGTCAGGAGAGTGACTGAGCATCAAGAGAAGATGTGTGGCAAACAGGGCCCAAGCACTGAATCACGGAGCAGTGCATAATTACTCATTAATGCATCCATCTAATCAAAGATCAGAAACATGATGCCTGCGTGTGTACATCTGTGTGTGTGGGGTGGGGGATGAGTAGATAGTGTTTCTCATTCAGGAGCAAAGAAAAGGCATTTCAGAGAAGCTGGTCCCCTTCACTCGGGCCCTCAAACGGACCTTACGTGGAGCTTGCTTTTTGCTTTTCAAGGGCTGAAGAGAAAAGGCTTTTCAGGACAAGGTTCAAGCAGGGGCCCACAGGGGCCCATCGAGCCTGCAGAGCTGGTGTGATTAACCAGGCCACATGGAAGTCAGAGGAGATTTTAAGAACCCAAAGACAAGCCTACTGGTCGCATAGCACTGCAGGTATGGTACCGTGTGGTTCACGAGTGTCTGTATTTGACATCAGCAATCACAGTGTCAAGATAAAATTCAGGGTTGGGGATTTGGATTTGCTGGAGGGCAGAGATATTCATGCACCCATATGTAACTGATAACCTTCTATTTCTGCTTGATTAAAACACTCTTTGGGGGGTGGGGGTACGGGTCGATGCAATCTTTTATCAGTGCTCTGAATTTCTGCATGATAAGGATAAATTCCCCATTAAAACAAAAAAAATGCTTCTCCTTATCCTGCATTTGTGCTTCTGCCGAACTGATTATTGATTATTTTATTCTTACAAAAGATTAATAAGTATTCACTCTTTGGTGGGTAAAACTAGCTTAATTTACAGAGAGCAGAGTGTAGATTATTTACACTCCATTTGTCTGCAGCTCACTCTTTAATAAAAGATTTTCTGTCCCTAGGCCTTTCATCTTTCATGGTCTGGGTTATTTCTTTCTGACCATAATTACCTGAGTCGTGTTCATAGTTGGGCTGTGAATTGGTTACTGAACAAAAGGAAAATATAAAATGGATTGGCACCCTTTCCTGAGTGACCTCTGCCCTGTGCCTCTTAAGATTGGCTCCAGGATCACCATGACCATGTGCTGGATAACTTACGTATACATAAGATGGATGGACAGATGGATGGATGGATGGATGGATAGACAGATGGATGATAAATTAGTGGGCGTATTGCTCTAGTTAATGAATAAAAGCTTTTAGAAACCACCCAGTGGGTGGCAGTTCTCCAGTTACATAGACAAGGAACAGTTTTTGAAAGCAAACGCCTGAGCAAAGTAACACTGGCAGTGCTAACGTGCTAAGTACCTTAGCATTAAGTTGAATTTTCAGAATGCTACATGTAGTGCTGCTAGTTGTTGGTTTAGTTGTCGATGTTAATCGAGTCTAGTGCAGTCAAAGCTGCTGTTTGGCATTCCTTCAGATCAACAAGTTCTTCTGGATGGAGAATCACAGTCCTTTCTAAACCCAAAGAATAGTTTTTTATTTTCATGGACTGGGTAACGGTCAATGGGTGACAAGACCCTAAATATTCATGTATCGTGTTACCTCACATGGACAGCCCTGCTAGAAACTTCCCTGGAGTGTGTTTAAAACAAAACACTTTAAAAGTATTTATTTGTGAACGTAACTGTAACAGCAGCAAATAGCATTTTTTTTTGCTACGCGATCACGTCAAACAGAAAGAAAACGACAGATAAAGGGCCTTCAGAAGCTTAGGGGGTGTAAATGCCTGGCTGAGGGTCGCGTGATGGAATGAGAAAAGCAACTTCAGATGAGACAGCAGGGTGCCCAGGGTGTCAGTGACAGGATCTGGGGGGGCAGCACCCTCGTCACGGTGGAAGCCCAGTGACCATCACTGATGGACATTGCTGAACGAGGCTGGTCCCACCATCCAATTAGGCATCCAGTGTCTTTTCTCTGTCCCACAAGTCAGGTCATCCATGACACTTTAATCCAGATGAAAGGCCATTTCTTAATTAAAGTTGGTTCAGTACTGAGATAACAAGAAAACTGATCTAATGTTTTGAAGGGTTACTAAAGTCTGGAGCTACAAGGGAGAACCTTCTTTTATTCAATGTTCGTTTTTTAGGATAGACATAGGGAAAGGGGTGATGCTAACCCAGTGAAGATTCTTACAGTGTCTTAGAACATGGATGTGAATTGTAATGATGGGACAAATGAGGCTTCAAAACCCGTGGTAGGTGGGAGTATCCTGAGCTAAGCAATCAATGCTGGCATTATTCGGGAAACTCCCACCCACCGTGGGTCTTGAAGCCTCATTTGTCCCATCACTCGAATTGCATATGAGCATCTGTCCAATGATCATTGTACAGTAGCCCTGGGTCAGCTGTGTCGCAAGCTAGAGAAGGATTTATAGTCATAGGGGAGCCGTTAATGCTGGGGACATCTCAGCACATGACGTGGCTGTCCCTGTTGAACCCATGTTGAATATGCATGATGTTATGACTCAGCTTGCGCACGAAGGATCCCAAATAAGCTGTCAGTGAAAATGATAGCTTAGCTGTTATTAATGGCAGTTTTAAGCTAAAGACTGATATCACATGGTTATTATGTAGTGCTGTTTTTCTGTACTGTATCTATATGGTTGATGTATGCAGAATACATCATGCGAAATGCTAAGCTGGACGAATCAAAAGCTGGAATTAAAATTGCTGGGAGAAATATTA
>JAACJT020000034.1:27931099-27967672 GCA_009936485.2 Gymnarchus niloticus
TGAGTTTGGGCAGGCTCCGAGAGGCGGTGGAGGACAGGGCGGCCTGGCGTGCTGTGGTCCACGGAGTCGCGAAGAGTTGGACACGACTGTGTGGCTAAACAACAACAATCTATATGGTTGAAGCTGGAATGGCTTAAAACAGCAAAACTGTTAATCTGGAGAAAGTAATTCCTGGAGATTTAAGCGGTAGCATGTAGGACAGTTATGACTACTGTTGGCTAAAGCCAAAACTAAATGGGGTACAGCAACAGACCAGGGGGTGGGGGCATCCTGAGAAAGGTGGGGAGGTGTAACCTCTGCCCCCCAAAACCCAAAACAATGCCAGAATGTGTTGCATGGTAAAAACACAGGCCTCCAAAGAATTCCATATTCCTTCGTTGGTCTACTTTGGGGATGAACGTGAGGGAGGAATTCCCATGTTTTCTTGGGGATGGGGGGGTAAAACGCCCCCATCAGTCCATTGTGAGATTGGTTCTGACGTCTCGAATGGAGCGCCTTCAGTGATATTGTCCACCTGTCTCATTGGCTTAAAATGGCCAGAGGCTGAGTTGAGGTTGACCAGAGGAGGGAGTTAATGGTAGATGCTAGTCAGTGGGGGGTAGGTGAAGGGTGGGGTGTGTTTGGGGGGGGGGGGTGGCCATGTTGAGAGCTAGATTTAGAGTAGCTGACAGGTGGAATAAAACCTCTTATCTGATGAGACCCCCATCTTTCCAACGGGGGGCCCCAAGTCTGAATAATGAAGACCAAATTACAACATAGGCTTGTGAAGAACAAACCCTTATTGTTTGGTGTGCACTCCGAAAGAGTGTCACAGCAAGTCGCGGGGCACGGACTGTTACTCTGCTATTTGGTCAGCCTGTTGTCTTGAGAAGGCTTCATTTAAAGGGGCTTCAGACAAATACTGCCCCCCCACCCCCCACCCTCTCGAGGCCTTTTCCCTTCCTCTCTCAACATCGGCATCTCTTCTGGAAAACTCTGCCCCCCCATCCCAGATAAATAGGCCAAATCTCTTCCATTGTGTCCCGACTGCCCAGTGTGAAATTCGCTGTGACGTTAAATGTTTTCTAATGAATAATTACTGAAAGGATATGGAGGGGGAATATGTGTAATGGATTGTAGGCTGCGTATTTAAAAAGGGGGAAAGTTTTTTCTTAGCCGCCGTATTTACAGGACAAAAAAAAAGTCGCCTTTCACAGGAGTAACTAGAATTGCCGGGGAGGCTTTGTCGAATTGATCTGCTGGATTATCTTTTTTTTAGATGTTTTTTTCCACATAGAAAATCGAAAATCAAAGAGTTCCTGGCCCCTGAAAAACCCTTAAAAATAAATAGTTTTTTTTTCCTTTCACGTTTTAAAGGGGGGATCTGGCAACTATGAAAGCCTGTGGGTGAAATGCTGAAGGCGGAGGGGGGGTTGGGAATATTGAGAAAGTGGAATCTGAACTGTGAGATTTTTCTTCTTCTGCTGGCTTCTCAAAGGTGTGGCAATTTTGCCAGCCGCATCCCCCCCCCGCCTCCCCCCATAAACTTAGGCCACTGGGAAACTTGTGAATTTAGCCCATGTTTCTTGTCTTCTTCCCCACTACATTTTCCTGATTTCCTCCTGCATCGACATTCTTCAAAGCATTTCTCCAAGTAACTGCTGTGTGGCCACCTTATTTACACATGCCGGTGCCTCCTCTTCAGATTTCGGTGGAGACACGGGCCATGATAACACATCCTTTGATTACTCTTCACATCCAAGTAAACCTGACCTGCAAGATGAAAACCAGAATCTTTCTAGAAAAAAAGCCATCTGTGCAGGTTCAAACTGCTTATACTGGTCAGGGTCTTGGGGGGCCTGAAGCAGAGGGCACAAGGTTGGAGTACACCCTGGATGGGATTCCAGTCCATCACAGGGCCCAAGGTTGGAATACACCCTGGAAGAGATGGTGGTCCATCACGGAGCACAAGGTTGGGGTACACCCTGAATGGGATGCCAGTCCATCACAGGGCATATACACACAATTTTACTCTATGGTCCATTTAGAGGTCCCAGTTATGTACAGGTCATTAGACTGTGAGAGGAGATCCACATGACTTGGATGGAACATGTGAACTACACAAACACAGTGGAGGCAGGACAAGAAGCTCCATCCTGCACACATAGCGAGCCCAAAAGAGCCCTAAATAATGTGACATCTCCAGCATATCATGACAAATGTTCCCACAAGGGAAAACTCAGCTTTATAAAAACCTGTGAATGCAAGCAAAAAAACAAAAGAGCCAAAAGCCTTCTATTTTGTTGGGTTAGTTATGGTTAAGGTTAGGGCTGGGTAAGGGTTAGGTCTATCGTAGTTAGGATTAGGGTTAGGCCTATAGAAATGAGTGGAAGGTCTCCACAAGGTTAGAAATACAAACGTGTGTGTGTGTGTGTGTGTGTGTGTGTGACTGTGCCCTGCAATGGATTGGCCCCTCTGTCCAGGGTGTCCCTCACCTTGTGCCCTGAGGCTGCCTGGGATGGGGTCCAGCCCCCACGCCCTGCGACCCTGCATAGGATAAGAGGTTTGGAAGATGGTTGAATAGATAACTTAAGTAATGCCATCATTAAACTTTATTCTAGAATATTACCAGCACCAGGTGGAGTACGAGTCCCACAACATTTTTTGAGTAAAGTGGCTACAGAGCATTACAGCTGGTATTAAGTAAGCCTGACTTATCTCCGGCTATAGATAACTGCTGTTAAAAGTTTAAGAGTATGACTGTGTACAAGCCCTACAGTAGGCAGTGCAAAGAAAGTTCTGCTGCAGTCCAAATGTGTGTGGGTGGGAGTGTATCGTACTCAGGATCCCCTGTCTTTTAGGCTATCATCTATCTCCTCGAAGCTTCTAGAGTATCACAGACTCCTCACTCATCCTGTCAGCTCAAGTGTATTTTGATTGAGTTCAGTCGAGATCAGATGTCTGTTGTACTCAGGAACCAAGCCTCTGCTTGCAAGTTATTTCTGCTGTTTAAATGATTTAACAAAAGATTCCGCTGTCACGCTGAGGGGATCATTAGGTGAATTACAGACCCTCAGCTTGCCTTAGTCACTCTGTTCTGCACACCTGCCTTTCTTCTCATAGCCTGCATGGTCTTCTCACAGTTGCAGTTTTTATCATTCCAGTCAGAACAATTCCCTCTAGGAGGAGGATTGTACGTCTCGATCAGTTCAATGCTCAGCTAGTACTTCACAGTTCTCAGGTTGCAGGTTTGGCTCCAGGCCCAACGATATTCTGATCATGATCCATTCAAAATGGTCTGGCTGTTTTTCCATAGTCTGAACATGTGACCCAGCAACGCTCTTGGTATCTGGGCATGCAAGTTCTGTGAGAATGACATTGTATGCAACCTGGTATGTAATGTAAGTGCCCTTGAATTTTGAGCAATAGATCAGCAGATCCAGTCTTTTTTTCATTATTGGACTGCGTTGCACTGAGCTGTCCTTCAATGCTATGTCAACCGAATGGAGATTTAACAACTTTCAGATTGTTTGCGTGATGTTGACCAGGTTTTGACTAACTGAAGCCAAAGTTCACAGTATTTATGTCTGCTTTTGATGGAATAAGAATCTAGTATCTCCCAGGCAGGTGGAATTTCCCCCAAAACCATTGGGAATCTTCTGGAAATTGTCACAGGCGCCTAGATGTTCAGAAGCTAGTGAAAACCTCACAGAACTGCAGAAATGTGAAGCCCATTAGCTTCTGAGGTATATTTCTCTGCAGCTGACCTTTGATCTCCCATTTAATTGCAGTGCTCTGGATCATCGCCATCCGTGTCCTCTCAACTCTGAGCAAATGTTGCTCGCTGAACTTCTTCCTGAGTTTCGGCTCAATGCTGATGATGGTGTGTTGAGGGCTGAGCAACGATGCTGATGTGTGATTCGTTACAGAGACGGATGCACAGCATGCGACGCAGGCTGGACATGGAGGGGGCGCTGGTAGCCCGGGATCGTGTGGGCATCCAGGACTTCGTTCTGCTGGACAAGTTCACCAGTGAAATGGCCTTCATGGACAATTTAAAGAAGCGGTTCAATGAAAACCTAATTTATGTATGTTTATTTTTAAATAAAGGACTGGATTTAATACAGAAGGTGCAAAGGTCTCCTGATGGCAGATTACAGATCCTCCATCTCAAATCTATTCTGCAGATGATCAGCCATTTTTCATATGCTTACCATAATGACATATTCTAGACAACTAATTTGAATATTCAATAGCTAATAAATATTCAATGCCACTAATGGCCTCTCCCTTCCAGACATATATCGGCACTCTACTGGTTTCAGTCAACCCGTACAAAGAGCTGGGCATTTATACCAAAAAGCAGATGGAAGGCTACATGGGAGTCAACTTCTTTGAGTTACCTCCACATATGTGAGTTCACCAAACATGTGTTGGTGTACGTGCCCCATGGCACACCCTGGTCACTGCAGCAAAACATGCAACAGACCTGCAGCTAACAGCATGCCATCGTTTTCTCCTGCAGCTATGCCCTGGCCGACAATGCGTATCATGCCATGCTGATGGAAATGAGCAACCATTTCTTCCTCATTTCTGGGGAGAGTGGAGCTGGCAAGACAGAGGCCTGCAAGAGGATCTTGCAGTTCTATGCGGTCAGCTGCCCAACCTCGAGTCTTCTGGACAGCATCAGGGATCGGATGCTCGTCTCTAACCCAGTGCTGGAGGTAAGGGTTCTCCTTCCAGAACAATGTTCTACACACTGGCCATCCCATCATGAAACACAGACAGGCATCAACAGGAATGTCTATGGAGCATCGGCCTACATGTTAGGGCACCCTTTTCTTTTCTATATTCTTCCTGGCTCTCCCTCCGTTTTCCAACAGGCATTCGGCAATGCCAAAACACTGAAGAATGACAACTCGAGCCGCTTCGGGAAGTATATGGACATCCAATTCAACAGGCAGGTCAGAGAGCCGGGTGGAAAGCTTAGCTCATCCATCTCAAGGTCCAAAGATACTGCTCCAGAGAGCCAAGTGACATTCTTCTCTTATGCAGGGGGAGGCAGTTGGAGGCCACATCCTTAGCTATCTGCTAGAGAAGTCCCGGGTCGTGTACCAAAATCACGGCGAGAGAAACTTTCACATCTTCTACCAGCTGGTGGAGGGCGGAGAGGAGGAGACACTGCGCTTGCTGGGCCTGGAACGTGACTGCAAGCACTACAGCTACCTGGTACAGGTGAGAAGAACATGTCAAGAACATGTCACTCTCTTCTTAGATCCACTGACCCCCCAGAACAGCCCCATATAACTTTTCGGTTTCTTCTTTCTATCAGTTTTTCGGGCAAAAGGTCGTAGAATGTTATAATTGAAGGAGTATCAACAAATATGAAATGCTATCAATCTGTAGTTCACAACATTGTGTCCAGTTGTAGTCTTTCCTATGTCTGTCCTGGCTGTAAAACCAAACCAGTTTATCTTAGCTCTCCCTTTATTGAATTATAAATGGTGTGTTTACCTGATTGAAAGTCCTAGTCTGATCCATTTAAGTTCACTAAAATGTTGACTTACAAGCAGTCTTATTTCCGACTTTACCACATCAAGATTTTCTGGATTCATGCTCCAGACATTCCATTTTCCAATAGTAAACGTTCAAAAAGCTTTAATCTGACCATGACCTATACAGCAGCCATACTCTGAAAAATCCTTAGCCTTTGTTCCAAAACACGTGTTGTATGTTCAGAGAAGACTTTCTGAACAGCACTGTCGTTCTGAGCTGTAATTTTTGCATTTTGGCTTTCCTGTTAATGAGTTTCTCCATTCTCCAATGAACACACTCATCAACAAGGTGTCTTTGGGCCCAAGAACACAATTGACCAGATTTAATACTTCCTACAAGGCTGGTTGTAAATCTTCGACACCTGTGTTCAGAGCATGTGGTTCCCTCTTCTGTCCACCAGGGGCAGTGTGGCATCAACTCCATCAATGACAAGAATGACTGGAAGACAATGCAGAATGCTCTTGCTGTCCTCAACTTCTCAGACAAGGATACTGAGGTGAACTTCAGTACCAGTCATGCTGCTATGTTTTTATGGATCACATTCCCATTTATTTCGCAGATGCTTTTGGCTGAAGCAATGCACATTGAGGCAAAAACAATACAAGCGTATGGCTGTTAAGGAGTCAGCTTGGGTTTAAGTGCAGGTAGGCTGAGCATCCAATGAGGGCCAAGAAACAACGCCAAGATAGCACTGGAACAAGAGCGATAAAAACACCTGACACAACAAGGTAAACACGTGTCAGAGAAGCCTTTCAAATGAAACACCATGACTGCGGTCCTAGCAGACAAGTGTAATATGTCAGAGGACATCAACAAGGATTGGCTGATGACAGAGAAGGTCACCTTACGCCACCAGGATCAGCCAGACCTCTGCTCCAGCATCTAACACAGACTTCGTTCCTCTTTGAACCAGTACCTGTTTGCAATCGTGGCCAGCGTGCTTCACCTGGGTAACGTGCAGTTTGAAGCTGACAGGGACGGACATGCACAGCTGAGCTGCAAGGCAGAGCTGCGCTGGGTGTCAAAGGTGAGTAGTGACCTTTGGCCTTGTAACAGTTTGGCCAGATGTAGTTACATTTACCTGATCCGCTGTATGTCTCGTGTCTCCAGCTGCTGGGGATCCACGTACAGGTCCTACAGGAGGCCCTAACCTTTAGGAAGATCGAGGCCAAAGTCGAAGAGGTGAAAGGGCTTTTGGGAAAGGTCGCCATGGCGTTCCTCTTGGATTTTGCTTGGTCTCACAGTCGTTACCCTCCTCCTCTGACTATGTGCCCTCCAGCTCCTCAGCCCCTTCTCAGTAGACCATGCCATTTATGCTCGGGATGCATTGGCCAAAGCTCTATATGGACGCATGTTCACATGGATCATTAACAAGATCAACGAGTCCTTGGAAAATCAGGTGGGCATGTGCAGATGCATTATGTGTAGTGGGAAAATGGACGTTTCAGAAACAAGATAATTTTCTGCATCTCTCTTTCCTCACTGTAGGATTCAAGGAAAAAAAATGTGATTGGACTGCTGGACATTTATGGCTTTGAAGTCTTCTGTGTTAACAGGTTGGTGGGATTCAGGTAGCTGATAGCTGCCATCATAATGTGCTGGAATCTCCCAGCCAAGCTTTCTTTTGGTCTAATACAAATGACTTAAGTCATTCCAATTGATTTTCAAAAGGCTTTCATGACGTACTTTCATGCAGTTTAAGGACAACTGAGTATTGTGGAAAATGCAATTATACACACAATGCTGTAAATGTTTACTTCTGGCTACTTTGATTTTTGCACAGTAAAATGCTAGAAGCAATGCAAAGTCTGAATTGTCTGTCAATAGTAACACGTAACTGAAAATCAGCGGCTATATTATGTAAAGCTACTTTAACTGTACTTTTGCTGAGATGTTAACATATTTCTGTTGACTACATATTCTGTTGTCAAGGATGACTGATGCGCCTTAGCTTACTGTAAGGTTTTTAATAATTTATTTTATCAATTACAAACAAAATGCTGAGCAACTGGTCAGATTCCCAGCTACTTCCTGTTCCTGCTGTGCACTGGCTTTAACCCTTTAACGCTCTTTCGTGCTACCAGCTTCGAGCAGTTCTGCATCAACTACTGCAACGAGAAGCTGCAGCAGCTCTTCATCCAGCTGACGCTGAAGTCAGAGCAGGAGGAGTATGAAGCCGAGGGCATCGAGGTGAAGCCCCTCTCAGGACGGCGGAACCTAAAGCCATGCGGCAAAATGGCTCCCTGTCCACATTCGTTCTTTAAATTGACCGTTAAAGAACTGCAGTTCGGTCGAAGCACTAAAGCTTTTTTGTGGCTCTTCTGACACGCGGCCAATCCCTACATGGGCTGGATTACCCCGGTGTGTAGTGAACGTAGCTGTTCTACTGCCTTCCTACATTAATGCTATTGATACTTATTGATCCATTTCAGTTAAAATCGAAGCTTCTGGAAGATGTGATAAAGGGGAAAGTTTGGCGTCTGTTTCTTTTTGAACTGTTATCTGGGGAGTTTTGCTTTTCTAATGATGCTCAGGGTGATGGCCATGTTGAAGAACTTCCAGTAATCTACCGTTTAATTTAGGATGTGTACATACAGGTACTCCTCTTTGGAGTCTGTAAATGTGACTTCTGCTCTTGATTGCTATGGCTGCATGGTATTATTTTATAAGTAGTAAAATGTTACATGGATGTAAAGGATAAAATGGAGATGGGAATTGTAAAAACATAACGATGTGAGAATTTGTTTTCTTGTCCCTCCTTCTTGGAGCTCTTTGAGATGCTACCCCATGTTTTGAGTGCTCCCTTGGTTCCAGTAGAGGTCATGGAGTGGGGGGTGAGAGTAGGTCAGCAGAGCCAAACATCCCCCATCCTCATTCATTTCAGTGGGAGCCGGTGCAGTACTTCAACAACAAGATCATCTGTGACCTGGTGGAGGACAAGCATCTGGGCATCATCTCCGTACTGGTGAGGGAGTGGACTCGATGGCCCCTGCCCACTCAGACCGTGATGGATTTTACGAGCAACTCAGAGGCCCCGTCTCCTCATCTTACCCGTTTTCCTGAAGGACGAGGAGTGCATGAGACCAGGAGAGACGACTGATTTAACATTCCTGGAGAGACTGGAAGAGAGGATGGAAAACCACCCTCACTTCATCACGTAACTCATCAACCTCCATCTGACCTCGCCCCCCTTTGTAGTGGAGTTTCCCACTTGCATCCACCACACATATTCAGATTTACATAAATAGCCAGACCAATTGCTAGCAGCATTTGACTGTTATGTATTGTCCTCTGGTTAACAATGACATTTGAACTCTTGCTTTTGGTAAACCCTGCGGATAATAGACACAGACTGGCTGACCAGAAAACACGTAAGACCCTGGAGAGGGGAGACTTCCGTCTCCTTCACTACGCCGGACAGGTCACGTACTGCGTGGTGGGTGAGTCTGCTGAGGCCGGCCCATGCCGGCCGGCACCTGTTGCATTTCCCAACATGTTGTGCAATGGTTATGGAAAGCTGCAGTTGTGTAATGTGTTTGTTGCCGACTCCAAGAAACACACAATGAAAATAATGAGATTCTTCAAAAATTAGATTTTTTTGCCATACTGTTAGTAAACAGTAGGCTTTTTGGCCTAGTAATAGTACTGGCCTAGCCTAGTACACGATACTAAACTTTGGTCAAATCTTTCATAAAAGCAACATCTTAAAGTTAATGCTGGGGTTCATAAGAAACAGACAAATGTTGTTGGGTCTTTGTTGTTCATTTTTACTTGGGAAATCATTTTAAGAAAATGTGACAAGTTGGGAATGTACAGAGATATGCTGGAAATTGTCTTTAAATTGAGATTTCTGCAGGAGCGAGCATCGGTCACTGTCTGACAAACTGATCTCACCAGTGGATACTGAAATGGACATTTAGTTTCCCGAATTAGCAGTCACCGGAGTAGCCAAACCCAGGACACATAGTCTGGTCACTGTCTGATATCTTCAAAGTTTAGGTTTAGTCTAACCTTTTGGCAACCTTCCTCCTACTTTTGGCAGCCCATCCAACCATTTATCTGACAGTCTGGACAGGATGCCGGTCCATCGCAGAGCACAAACACACTTGTACTTACACACGCAATCATACACTGCAGACAATTTAGAGATGTTAATTAGCCTAACCTAATGGGCTGTGAGGCCTCGGTGCTATCCACCAATCTACCGTGTGTCCCCCCCCGGTGCTATCCACTGATCTACCGTGCCCCCTGGGGAAATTTCAGAAGTGACCTGTTGAAATGGTTTGCAGATCTGCAGTATAAAGAATATTATGTTGTGTCAGATATGGCAAAACTGGGCCTTCATGTTTTCTGTTTATTGATACCCAGGATTCATCGACAAAAACAACGACCTTTTGTACAGCAACATCAAAGATGTAAGTGCTCAGATATGCACTGTAATTATTCATAACCCAGTGAATTTGACTTAAATAACAGAGCACCTGACAAGTTAATTAATATGCGTGTTTCACTGGATCTTTAATGTCAAATGATGTATCGTCTTCATAAAGTGTATAATTAACTAATGAAAAACAGATTTTAAGGAGATATCACCTCAAAATGTGTCAATTTTTTAATGTTGTTGAGAGTCGGAATTATGAATCATATTAAAGTATGAGTTAATGGAAAGGCCACACTAACAATCACAAACATTTGTGTGTGTGCGTGCAACAGATGATCCGCCAATCCAAAAACGGTATTGTCAAGCAGTGCTTCCCGTCCACTGAGGCAGATAGCAAGAAAAGGCCAGAAACGGTAAGGAGACAGAGCCCATGATGTTTTGGTTTTGGTCCAGAAAGACGGAGGGGGGGAAACAGGTACAGTACAGGTGGCCGTGTGGTACTGTAGAGAAGTGGAAGTGGGGACCATGTTCCACGTTTCCCACAGGTGGCCACCCAGTTTAAAAGCAGCCTTGCTGAACTGACAGAGATTCTGACGGCCAAGCAGCCGTGGTACGTGCGATGTCTGAAGTCTAATGAAGCCAAGCAACCAGGTAAGGCCACGGCTGTGCTTATCGGCATCACTTCAGAACCTGATGTCAGTTCTCTTCCCTGAAAAGATCTTACTGTAGTAGGTTTGAGTCAAGTGTTTGACTAGTAAAACACATCGTGATATATACAGTATATATGTGTTTAATGTTGCGTAATTTTGTGTGAAAACAACAGTTTATCAACATTAAGAAACAAAATGGGATTCTGAGAGACAAACAGGTAATCGCACGTTAACCTAACATTTGTGCCTCAGTAGTCGGAAGACGTCAACATCTCCTAGGGTTGTTTCAAGTGAAATGTTGCTAAGTAACTAAAGGTAAATTTGGTTTGCGATAAGAACAAGCACACTACATTGAACTAAGACTAAAGAAAACACAGGGAACGCTGCAAAATCACCCGGAAAGGGGTGAGAATCACACCCGCATTCCTGGAGGTGATACCCATTGAGCCGACATACCACCCAGATTTGAACTTCGTAACACAAGTCGTGAATTCCTCCAGTTCTGGTTCAGGTATCTCAGGTGAGCTGACCTCTCTCTCCCACCGCAGGGCGCTTTGACGATATGCTGGTAGGACACCAGGTGAAGTACCTGGGCCTGATGGAGCACCTGAGGGTGAAGCGTGCCGGATTTTCCTACCGGCGCCGCTACGAGGTCTTCCTGCAGAGGTACGTGGGATGCAGTCAGTGACACAGACCATGGCGCGTTGCAGGCCAGAGAACAGCGTTCATTCATATCCACAGGTACAAACCCCTGTGCCCAGCCACCTGGCCTCACTGGAGAGGAGTGCCAGCTGATGGGGTGGAGAAGCTCCTCAAACACCTGGGCTACCTGGAAGATGACTATACAATGGGCAGGTGGGGACAACCAATCAGGATGCAGACAAATGATGGAGGCAGGATTCAAATGCCCAACCCTCAAGGTGTACGGCCACTGTACCCCCAATTTTATTTATTCATTGTTTATTTACTCTATTTTTTTAGAACGAAGATATTCATCCGCCATCCTAGAACCCTGTTTGCCATAGAAGATGCCTATGAGATCTGTAAGCATGAATTGGGTAGGTGCGAAGTTTAAAAATCACAAATAAAACAAAACGACACACTACGCAGAAGTGGGAAGATCTGTTATTCTTTTTTTTTTTCTATGCACAGCTTCAAAAATCCAGGCCAAATACAAGGGTTACAGGGTAAAAAATGAGTTCCAGAAGCAGAAGGAAGCGGGTAAGTAGAACAACATCACTCTGTGTGCTAGATAAAAGGCCTTCTAGATCATGTACGCTGAAGCAAGGACAAATGGAGTCCATCAGAGTTATCAATTATCAGATGTTTCAAATCCTTTCAGTAAATGTGATAGAACCAAAATGGCAGATGGTTTTGAAAAACTGAAGGCTAAGATTCCTTCGTTCATTCAGCTATTAAACCTGTAAGGTACAGAACAGCTGATGGGGTGATTTCTCACTTCCTTCCCAAGCTACAAAGATTGAGACCTGCTGGAGAGGAGTTCAGGCCAGGAAGGAACGAGAGAGGAGAGCTTGGGCCGTCAAAGTCATCAAGAAGTAACAAGACACATGGCTTAGTGTGTCGCTGAAACCTTGGCCAAGCCATACCAACTTTTAATGGGCTACAGTTGGCTATCAAACACAGAGCGTGCACATGCAGTCATGGGAAAGCATTCTAACAAAAACACAGATACACACTACCGAGTCTGACTTCACAACATACTGCCATGTTGAAGTTTGCTAGCATTTAACAGGCACAACCTGATGTTTGAAGTTCAGTAAAGCTAACTTCAAACAACAGCCTACGTTCTGGCACTGTAACCTTCTTCAGGACAAGGCTAGAGAATATCCATCCACTTATTCACGACTGGGATGTAGTGAACCTGGTGTGTATCCCATGAAGCACTGTGACTGAAGCAAGAGACACCCTAAATCAGATGGCAGTCCATCACAGTGATGGGACAAATGAGGCTTCAAATCTCCTGGTGGTTGGGAGTTCCCTAAACTAACTTAGGCTTGGGTTTTGAAGCCTCATTTGTCCCATCACTACACACACAAACACACATTCAAAATCACATATTAAAAGCCATTTAGAGTCACCAGTTCACCAAACTGCATGCGTTTTGACTGTAGGAGTGAACTGGAGGGCCTTCAAGCACAGGAAGTCAGGGCAAGAAAACAACAAACCACGAATCTGGGATTTTATTTGAAAAAAACATGACCTCACTAAGCAACACCCACTGTCACTGTGAGGTCTTTCCTTCTACCTCTTACCATGTAACTACCTTTTTTACTACTGCTGCTATCTGTAGCTAAGAGAGAGAGAATGAGAAGCTCCTTATGTTTTGGTGCAGGTTCATCAAGGGCTACATGACCAGACACCAGGCAGCCACCATAGATAATTCAGAATACCTGATGTTTGTCAGACAGAGCTATCTAAACAGGCTGAAGGATCACCTGCCAAAAACCGTCTTGGACAAAGTCACCTGGTTAACGCCTCCCCCTGTGGTGAGCGAGGTAGGATGATGTCGAGGGAGACTTCTTATCAAGTCATGGAAAATTCAGTTTATGAATTCGTTCATTATGATGAATGTCCTTGATTACTCTCCTTCCGTTGTATCTAGCATTGCACAATGTGCAGGGAGTCAGTGAGGCAGCCACAACTTTAGGCTACTGATTTTAGTTTTTTTTTTGACTATGGACGTAATTTTTAAAATCTTTGAATCCTTACGAATGTTAGATTGATCATCTGTAGCAGGCAGAGCACCAGCTGGGGATTGAACCTGCAACCCACATGGCCGGGAGGATTCGACCTTGTGTCACCAGATCAGGAAACCAAATTAACATCTTGCACTAACTCAGGGGGAGGCAGTACCATTGTGGATGACAATGTAATGTGCGATCGGTTCGGTCTCGGCTTTCTGCAGGCCTCTGACATGCTGCGCAAACTTCACCTGCGACTCCTGGTGCGGAAATACGTCAGGGGGATCAGCACACAGCGGAAAGCCCAGGTCAGTTCTGGTGATGCCACCTACATCTTACCTCTTTCACTGAAGTCTTTTCACCAGTTTAACAATGTAAAAATGTATGCTGTAAATGCTGTTTTTATATCAATGTGTCCATTATAATGTTTTCCTCCAGCTGCAATTAAAGGGGGTGACTAGTGAGCTCTTCAAGGGGAAGAAGGACAGTTACCCCCAGAATGTTAGCAAGCTGTTTGCAGACACCAGAATCAGTAGGTTCCCTTTTAGCTTCATACCTTAACAAATACGGTAACGGCGATTATATGAGAACATGGGCACCGTGAATGACCTCCCTCCGCATTTCCAGATGAACAGGACATCAACGTGAATGTTTTGCAATCTATTCGCCATGAGCGAATCAAGGTAAGCAAAACACGCACTTCTGTCCTGAACATCTGCACAAAGATGTATGAAGATACTGCCTAGTATTAATAAAGGATATAAGCATGTGAACTAAGGGTCGATTCCTTTCAGAGAGCATCTGAAAGATAGGGTCCCAAACGAGCAAGCCCTTATTGGAGCAAGAGTACTGTCTAATTTCTCACTGTTGCAATCTGCAGTACGGCACTCCGGTGGTGAAGTACGACAGGAATGGCTTCAAGCCCCGCCCACGCCAGCTAATCTTAACTCAGACTGCGGTTTACCTGGTAGAGGAAGCTAAGATCAAGCAACGGGTGGACTACAGTTCACTGAAAGGTGACCAGCACTGTCCCCTGAGCTTTCCAAGTCATTTCCAGGGCATTACTGAATGGAAACTGGGCAATCAAATGACTGAGATGCAAAAATGGAACTCTTACTGCGGTTACAGGTGTATCCGTTAGCAACTTGAGTGACGGCATTCTGATCCTTCACGTTGCATTCGACGGCAAACAGAAGGTAGGCATCCAAGTAATTTGGGGTGTCTCTCTCCATGACATGACTTCTATTTCTAACAGGTGAATTGGGCACTGATGGTACTGGCCTATCAGCAAGCTCTGAAAGCCCTGACCAATAACCTCGGCTCACTCATCTTCTGCCCTCAGGGAGACCTCATCCTGCAGTGTGACCATTTATTTGAGGCAGTGACCAAACTCATTGTAGTGAGCAACAAGCACAACATCATCAAAGTGGTTCAAGGCAGGTGAGGTTTTATGTCACGCCATTCAATTCCTTCTCTCATTCAGCCGTGTGCAGCCATAAATTCAAGACTGTAGATGCCTCCACCCAGCAAATGGACTACCAGGAGCCTTTGGTAGGCAGCACAAGACAGGGTCTACCCTACATAGTAGACTAGTTATGACTGTAGAGTTCCACGAAGAATCTGCTGAGTGGAGCATTTTGTAACAAGAAGTGCTTTTCAAATTGACAAATTCAAAGGTGGAGTCCTCGACTTTAGTTTGAAGTGATTTATGAGTCTGCAGGTCAATTTGGAGTCTAGCTGTGTTAAATCTCTGCATGATCTGCTGCCTGTAATCACATGAGCCTCACTCCCCTACTTTGATATCACCATTACAGTGTTAAGTTTGACATCAAGCCAAGCAAAGAGGGTTATGTAGACTTCAGCAGTGGTCAGGAGGCAACGGTTTACAAAGCCAAGAATGGCCACCTGATGGTGGTAAGTAGCTACACGTTGCAATATGCTTCTCAACTGTTATTTTCACAAGCAGTCTGAAGTTACACATTTTACCAAGGCCTGAAATATAGTTTCTCCCTCACGGAGTCCATCTGTTTCTCTCCAGGTGTCAACACGAGCAAAATCCCGGTGATTATGCTACCTGAGAACACATGGATCTTAGTCTGCGAAGCACATCAACGTGGAGATGGATGATCATACGTAACATCACCCTGAAAATCAGTCGTCATCAGCTAGATCCTACAGAGACCCTACATTCTCACCAAACAGGTTTAGACAGATGTTATGGCCAAGAGTACAACCGTAGCAAATTTTACATCAAAACATGTGGAGCTGAACATCTACGGGACTGACTGATGGGAAATTATTCAAGGCAGCAGCCAGTCTTTCATGATTAACGAAGTAAGAGAGACTACTGAAAAGGTCTCCGTCGTACTGTTAACGACAACCACCTTTGAAATAAAGGCATTCATTGCAGGAAGTTCCTGCTTCCATCCTCTACAAGGTCTCACCAAACCCTGCACAAATGTAACACTAGTTGGGTGTCTTTTTCATTAAGAGGCTGAATTTTTGCTACAAAGTAAATCACACCACATGCGAAATACAAAGGACAAGTATACTTAAATATTTTTATTGTGATAATGTATAAATACAAGTAAAACACCGCACTGTGCAGATATGTACAAAGATTTGGGAAATGATTGTTAAAAAAAAAAAAAAAAAACAAAATACTTGAACCAAAGCAGAGTTTTAACTCCTCGCTGCAAATGGGAATCTGCTTGTCATTTTGGCCTTCAGGTCCAGTTCAACACACAAGTAAAATAGGCAGGGTACCAATTAACAGCACACACACCACTCAAAACACAAGCACACAAAGACTTGGTGGGGTTAGAAGGGCATCATAGCCATTAAAACAATACAGATGAAAAAAAAAAAAACTACTAACCGAAACTGAGAATATTAAGTTTTTTCCCCTACAATGCAAAGTAAGCCTTAGATAACAAAACAAAATTTTGCCAAACACTGCCCTCTTGTGGACCACACAAACAGCTTACCATCACTATGTCTCGCTCAAAATCTTTTTGGAACCTCATCAGTAACACACTTCAAAAGAACATCTCAAGTCAGACATGCTCAAATTCACTCACTTGCCTTTGAATACCTTGACATTCTAAGGACCCCCTAAATGATCTTGCCAAAAACATTTCAGACACCACTTAAAATATTAAGCCCATCAAATTCCAATGGGGAGCCTGTATTCTTCCCCTGAACTTAAACACAATCCCACTGTTCTTTCAGTAGTGTTTGGAACTCACTTTAAGACATTATGTTGACGAGAAGATGACAGGTGAAGATTAATTACGACCAAGTAACTAAACATCACCTGACAACCGCGGAGATTGGCAGGTTTCATGGAGGAGCTGGGAGCCTCTCTGTACCTGAACTTGGCCAGCTCACTAGGTACTGGAAGCCACAAACTCAGGACTGAGACCAAAGACTTATGTTTGAAAACAGAGCTTGTCAATTACCACCTGGAATGGCAGAGCCCAGAATCTCAAAATACAGCTCTCATTACACAAAGCATCAGAAAAGGATGTTGAAGGGGCTGCTTTGGTGCCTGGCTAGAATAGAAGCATCCTGGACCTTCATGATTGTACATGAGCAGCACTGTAACCCCTGGCTGGTTCTTGGAGAGATGTACCTCCTGTATCTGTGAGGCCACCGTAACATCACAACAGGAGGACCCACTAACCCAGACACACACTGCAGAACTCACAGGAATGTTCTCTTTCAGGGTTGGACTACATCAGGGGCACCGACACTATTTACCGTTTTGTTCTCAGCGGTTCCTCAAACAAGGGGAATCATTACTGTCTCTATTTTCATTACAAATTGACAAGAACTGCCAAGACGAAGACCGAATTGTCCTTCACCACCCCCCCCACCATCGCCCACCAAAGGGTCCTGACTTCTACACACAGGTGCGGGGAAGCAAATACACACGCCGCAGTGACGTCTCTGGCATTGTGTCAGTCGCAGTGAAGCAGGTTTCGAGATCAGAACCACCGCGGCTCAGGAAGCAGTCCGCCCCTGGCGGTAACGGCCGAGGGGCTCCTGTGTGTGGAACGCAGCGGTACTTGCTATAAGGCACGGGGCACGGCCTGCTTGTGTGGGTGGGCGTGAGCGTGTGTTTACGTATAGCGTGTGCATTTGAGGGGGCTGGGCGCCCGTCACTGGTGGTGGTGTGTGCGGTCGTCCGGCCTCTTGACGTGGATCCGGCGAACCCGTTCGATGCGTTCCCGCTCCTCATCCTCGTCCAGGTGGTGCGAGCGGCCGGCTGCGCCCCCTGTGGCCTCCAGCAGGGCGTTGTCTGGGCCACGGCCGTCCTGGGACTCGTACAGGAGGATGTTGAGGGTCTCCTCATAGATGCGGGCCTCCGGGAACTCCACCTTGGCAGGAGAAAGCAGAGATGGAAGATGCAGAGGGAAAGAAACATAATGCACAAAACAAGTGAAATCTTTTAATGCTCTGTTCCAAACCCAGGAATCCTTATGGCTGTACCTACTATGACATACCGTAGATAAATGGGCAGCTCGTTTCTGCTTACTGTATGGCATTTCAGCCATGCAGAGCACTAACACCCGTACAATCGGTGTCAGTCTTTAGCACTCACGCTAATTAATCTGCTCCGTTCACTGCAAAGCGGAGCCCCTCACTCCTCCCGCATCCTACCTTGGTTTGCTTCTTCTCCGTAGCGTAGACTATGGACGTGCAGCAGACCTCGGCGATCTTGCGACCCTGGCCATAGAAGGACCAGCAACAGATCTCATCCCCGATGACGTCCTTGATGAAGAGCACACGCCCGTTGAAGCGCAGTGACAGTTTGTCGAACAGCTCGATGTTCTTCAGCATGTTGTCGTCCGAGTTGCTGAAAGCCAGCGCAGCATGTCGTCAGGTAAATGAATACCGCCCCCTGGAGGCGAGTGCAGTCCCTACTTTCCTCACGGGCCCATCTTACCTGGTATAAGAGTACTTGTTGTTGCTTCTGTTGTACAGCAGCTTGACTGTTGGCTGAAGGGAGATGAAAGGCAGACACCCATGTAAACAGGGCACATCTCAATCCATCATTCGTCACCCATTTGTCACGGTTACCTGTATACCTTATTGGAGGTGGCAATGAGCCTCTGCTCCTCCTTAGAAGATGTTACAAGGGGCACCTTGCAGAACGGCTCATAAGTGTCCTTGTTCTGAAATGAAACGTGCGAGTCATGCTTGTCAGATCACGTGGTCACTGACTGACAGCCACACGAGAGATTCGACATCGGGCAAGGTGGCTAATCAAAATAACCTCCAGATACTGGGAGAGACAAATCAGGGACCAAGGGGGGGGGGGGGGGGGGTCACTGAGCTCAAGATGGCTCCAGCCAGGCTGCCACGGTGCTCTGGTCCCTATACCTGGAGTGCAGCATGGCACTCATCTGCCAGCCCTTGGACCAGGTAGTACTTGGCCTCCGCCAGCAGCTCCTCCACCTCCCGCCGGCTCTCAGGAAGTGGCACCGCCCCATCCCGCAGGTAATTCAGGATCGTCCCAAAATGCTTCCCACAGCGGTCAATCAGGATCCAGCCTGGGGGGTGAAAACATGCCTTGTGACATACATGTATCAAAATATCGATTTTATTTTGACCTCAAGCAGCTACAGGCCACCAGGATCAGGTCACAGGGTTCGTACAAGAGAACCTTGTATTCAGTGAGTAAAAGTATAAATAAGTACAGCCAAACAGAGTCAGCTCTTAAATTCACATTGGCTAATTCAGGCAGCAGCTCTTAGCTCAGACAAGTGCCTAAATCAAGATGACTCAGTTTCACAAAAGCTTTGGCTTCTGCCAGACCACCGCAAAATCATGTGATACATGATTAGCACACAAGACAGAGAGAAACAGACAATGTATTGTGTAAAAAAAAAAAAAAAAGTTTCATATGGTAATTTGAGACCAAAATTAAATAAAACCAACTCAAAAACAAAAAACCCACAAAACATACACAACCAAAGATGTTAAAAGAATAAATCATCACAACAGCTGGTAAGCACCTTCACTGTCCGTGAGCACCTCCATCCTGCCGCTGAACATGGCCTTCAGCATGGTGTCCTGCTTGGTGAGGGTCTGCATGGTGGTGTAGTACAGCGCCCCACCCACGTTCAGCTTCACATACTTAGAGCTGGGGCTGGAGCCTTTGAAGGACGTGGTCCTAGTCGTAGCTGCCGGCACTGCCGAGCTCACCATACTGTCTCCTGACATCTCTTCCTGAAAGTACAAGGAGCGTCAGGTACTGTGGAGCTTAAAGGACCTAGTCTCAAAATCCAGAAGATTGTCAGTTTGAGTCCCGTGGGGGCGATCCAGTGTTGCTGACACTGAAAAATTCAACCTGAAGTGAACTGAAAATAGTGAAGTTAAAACATTCAGGTGGATAAACAGGGGAAAATGATTCAAGTCAAATAAAAGAACAGGAGGGTTATAATGCATGCTAATCCGCCATAGTACCAGAAAATGTAATCGGCACCAGAATGAAGCCACACATTTCACACTCGGGATACTTTAAAGGCAGACGTTCACCATTAAGTAAGAGATACACCAGAAGCCGATCAGGAGATTAAGGATCTTTATCCTGCGGTTGTCCGGGGAGCGAGGTTCGGCCGAAATTCTGTGAAATAGACCGATCGAGAGCTCGGAACCAGCCGGTACCGAAGAGTGGGGTCATAATGAATAAAGCGGTGTTCAAAGACCCCCTCATGGCGTACCGGGGGTCTACAGGCTGAGGCCTGATGCCGACTGCGACCTGACACCGTAAAGCGGTGTCCCCCCCCCGGTGCTAACAAGCTACTCCCCACAGAAGACAAGGCCGCAGGCTGTCGTCCACCTGCCACTAGAACCACAAATCGCACGGCGCTCAGAAGAACGACGCGGCCAGCTGTTTAAAAGCTTAAATCGTTTTTTCACTTTACCATAGAATCCAGAAACTCTCTCCCGAACCGTCCGAAGTAGTCGGCCAGTTGCCCACTTCCGGTCCAAAGAAAGGTGGGGCCTCAGCCGCTCAATTTCCGGTCTCCATCGATGACGTAAGCGTCTACCACTCCTACATCCCGCTAGTCCGTCTGCGATTCCGGCTGCTTTTATGGTATCATTCTGAGTGCGGTCTGGACAGATCGTACTGCAGATGATGTATTCATGTTTCGGCTGATCGGTGCACCGGAAAGTTGTAACATAACCCCGAGTAGACAGTTATTTTTCCACGTTCATCCTTGTGTGCATATAGACACAAAGCTACGGGACTGTTAGTAACTGAAACCTCAAACCCGGAGCCATCCCAAATAAGGCATCGTTATCCGACTTGGCACACTGGAGCGTAACTAAAGCACGTATTTGGTGAGTTCGTGAATTATTACCCAAACCCGTTCGGGGGCTGTGGGGTGTAATTTCGATTTAAATGTCAAAGACAGGCGACACATTATAAGATGACACCGTCAGGATTAATGGTTGCTCTGTGTGTTTAGTTTTGTTCTGCCCGGACACATTTCGAGGTGACACCATCAGGATTAATGGTTGTTCTGTGTGTACGGTTTTGCTCTGCCCGGACACATTTCGAGGTGACACCGTGAGGATTAATGGTTTCTCTGTGTGGAGAGTTTTGCTCTGCCCGGACACATTTCGAGGTGACACCGTGAGGACTAATTGTTGCTCTGTGTGTACAGTTTAACTCTGCCCGGACACATTTCGAGGTGACACCATCAGGATTAATGGTTGCTCTGTGTGTACAGTTTTACTTATTATTTTTGAAACGGGCCTTTTCGGTCGTATGTACACTCGACAACGTTACTGTCGACAAGCTATCACTTCTTGCTTTTTGCCTCGTCTTGTGTATCCCTAGTTTTATGCGTGATTAAATGTGATGCCCGGATTTCACAGCCTTGCAATAGTCGTTGTTTAGCTAAAGCAAAAAAGGGCAATAAACCGATAACAATAAATCCGTTCTTTTAGCCGAATAATCAAATCGTTATTGTTAATATAGAAAAACTGTCAAACAGATCGTTGTATGCACGCGTGTGTTTAGTACAAGGCGAAGGGCAAACCAGTTACTGCGTCCAGATGTTATGTCGCTTTAAAGCTTGTTCATTTTTGGCTGTTTGTTTGCTCTGTTGACATCTTCGGGTTAGTTTTAGCTAATTATCACAGATCCTACAGCTGAACATGAATACTTATAACGTAATAAGTCTTACGGTTTCCTCCGCGTTATGAGTGTAACCAGCAGGTTGCTGGTTTTTAGTGTAAGCAGAAAACAGCCAGTCATGCCGTAATGTTAACCTCCTAAAGTGTTTGTGTGGTTCGTTTCCAGAGATGACACTGTCATCAGCCTATGCTGATTGTATCCTGAGTTATTTCTGGAGGTCGCCCAGCGGTCCCCGGGCCTTTGGATGTGGTAATTCTCTCAAGACCATGGGGCATACAAAGCAGGCTGCATGAGCTGAAGATCTCAAGATAACAATTCCTTTGGTCAGTAAATAGCCTTTCGCACACAGATTTTCTCTGCTGGGCATTTATTTGTTGTATCGATGCCCTCTGAACGTACCATTGGCAATCTAACACACGGTAGGTCATGGTGTTTCCAGTAATTGTGTGCTTTGCGCACTGTCGTTACCCCTGTCGCCTCTCTAACATGACTGATTGTGCCCTTTAAGGAGGGAAAGATGTTCAGCGTGGCCCAGACCTCCAAATCCCAATTCCTGGACAAAGCCAGGCAGGCACGGGAAGAGAGGAAGGGGCATAAAGAGCGTGAGAGAGCCGCCACCCAGATCCAGGCGCTAGTCAGGAGGTTCCTGTGCCGCTGCAGGCTACAGAAGCAAATAAGGTTTGCATACCATATCTAACCGAACCTTGTAGATTTTAGGGGCAAATGCCCTTTAAGAGCCTTATTTATATAATGAGTGCATTAGAATAACTTAACAGGCGTTTTAAATAAATAATCATGCACCACAGACATCAGGTAAGTGCAATCTTGCTTCACGTAGTAGATGGAGATCTAAAGATAGGATTTTGTTGCATAATAACATGACGTCTGTTGAAAAATCCACTAACCCAATATGCCTGCGCCCAACATGATGTATCAGCAAACGTATGTACATTCATGCCAAGTTAATTACAAGACCGGAAATGTCGTAATAGGTTGACTGAGCGTCTTGAAGGATATTTAATGGGCAAGTTGTAAAGCGTCATGTGCATATCTGATTGGGTACAGTGCCTCTGTTCCTGAAAGTTTCAGTTCAGCTCATCACACAGTAACGACGTGGAAAAATGTCAGTAAGTCCACCTTATTCCACAAATGTAGGATGAAAATACACGATTTCTTGCTCATCTGCATTATCTCTCCTCCCCAGGAAAGAGGTGGATGACTTCTTTTTGGCTTGTGATGCTGGAACCACAAAAAGAAATGCACTTTCCATTTTTAAAATTGCAAGAAAGTTGTTATTTATATTCAGTAAAGAGGATAAGCCGGTGAGTCATCTGTCTTGCATTTTACAGCAGTGTTTTAAGAGTAGCTATGTTTTAGTAGCGGTGTTTTAACTTATTTTACACCTTAAGATTTGCACTTAGCAGGATGAAGGTGCACTGACTTCCTATTATATGGTACAAAAATTAGATGGCTGCTTCCCAAATAATTTCTTAAATATTCTGGTATGCATTGCCTCAATTGTAAAGACACTAATTGAAGACTGGGTATTCATTGTTAAGCAAATATAGACAATATCACTATGTTGTTGTTTTTACCATATTTATCCCACACCGATCACTTCATTCTCACCCAGAGACTCGAAAAGCTCTGTCGTGTCATCCTCGGCAGCATGGAGGTGGAAAATGAGCCGAAGGTAAGTGATGGAAGCTTCACTGCAGGCGTCCCAGTCCGTGATCGTCTTGGAACTGATTTTGCATGTTTCCTTTAGGTGTGGTACGTGTCCTTGGCCCTGTCCAAAGACCTCACCATCCCTTGGATCAAACAGATTAAAGATGTATTGTGGGTGTGTTGTGAATCCCTGAAAGTACTGAAGGTATGCTTGGTGGTGGCTAAGAAATGTTTTCTAAGACAGTGTTGGGTTCACTTGACTAGTTGCATAGCGAATAGAAGCTGTTCTCTTATTTACCCTGAAAAATCAGCGGCAAAACAAGGTCCACTTGAACATGCTTTGCTGTAAAGTACAAGACTGATTATCGGTTGTGCTTCACCTCACGGTTCTTTCCTTGTAGCCCGACATCCTGCAGGACAGTAAACTAGTCACTCTGTATCTCACCATGCTGGTGACCTTCACCGACACCTCAACATGGAAGATCGTTAAAGGCAAAGGTGGGTTTCAGTCCGGAAAATATCTTCAGCCAGCCAGGGTTTATTTAACATTAAAAGCCTTCAGTTTGTCCCCTCCTAAAGATACTCATCCTCCTCGTGTCTGCCTCTTTGGTGCCAGGGGAGAGCCTTAAACCTGCGTTGACTCGCATTTGTGAGAATATCATGGGCCACCTTAACCAGAAGGGATTTTACACCATTCTGCAGGTGCTGTAATATTTTGGAAATCAAGTCCCTCTTACTTTTTACTGCTCTGTGCTTTTCATTGATTTTGTCTGATTTGCTTTCTTTTCAGATTTTATTAACTAATGGATTGGCACGATCCAGACCGTCGCTTTCTAAAGGAACTCTCACAGCGATTTTCACACTTTCATTAAGGTGATTTAGTGCTTGCCAATCTTGGTGATCCCATTTCAAGCATTGATGTGTTTTTTGTGTTTCTTTGATTTGCACATCTTTGGAGAGTCCTATTTTATTAGGTACTACATGTTTGAGCAGTTAAATTCATCAGCTTGATTCTAATTCAGTTGAATGTCTTGTTAGTTGCATCTCTGTAGTAAGAGATTGAAAAATGTCTTTGTTCCTGGCTTTGAGCAATTATAAGGTCAGGTTTTTGTGAATAATTTGAATTGATACTGATTTCTCAGGATTCCTAGTTTTAAAAACACTTTCAACAGATCTTCTACCTTGAGTTGTATAATGAGTGTACATCAACTCTGAACACAGACATCACTCTGTCTGTCAGCCAATGTTGAATGATGACGTGTCTGATTCACTGCCCTCAGACCCGTCATTGCTGCTCACTTCTCCGACAACCTCCTGAGATCCTTCCTCATCCACATCATGTCTGTTCCAGCTGTGGTCTCTCACTTTAGCACCCTCACACCTGAGGTGAGCACAGCTGTGAGTTTGGAACCGGAAAAGACAGAACTCACTCGGTGAGGTCACAGTGAGGCACGAAAATTAGGGATGTCCCGATCAGGTTTTTCCCTCCAGATCCAAGTCATTTAATATTTCCTATCTGCTGATTCCCAATCCGATATCTATTTATAATTACAGAGATAATACAGCTGCATGGCTGTACAAATTAAGTACATTACAGTTAGTGCATCTGAAATATATATAGATGGAAAGCCATAGCACGGCTCCAAGAGTGCTATAAGGCAGCGAAAGCCAACATTCTCTACCTCTGAGACAAAAACAGTAAATTCAGTTACTCTTTGTAAATTTTTTTTATTGCATTGTTGCTCGCTATTTTTGGGAAGTTGTGGTTTTTTTTTTTTTTTAAAAATCTTCACGTGCTTGCGGTTTCTGAGGCAGTCGTCTTCTGCGTAAATTGGCTGTGTTTTCCCCAAGGAGTCTGTTGTAGCTGCCATATAATATTGGTCTTGTTGAAAGCCGCTCTGTTAAAGCCACCTGCTCCTCACCAAATACTGGCATTACGTACCTTACAGGTGGCTGTTGGATGGTCTTCACTCTATTTTCATTCTTAAAACGGGCCACTCTCCCGCATGTTGTGGATAATTTATGTGTCTACTATACCACAGCTTGTGTAAACAGAGCTGTGCGGCAAAATAGCATGGAAGATAGGATTGGATTACCACGGGGCTTAATGTAGCTGAAACCGATCGATTAAAAGACCCCTTGACTGGCTCCAATGACGAGTCATCAGATCGGGACATCACCAGCAGGAATCCAAACTCTCAGATCGTCCTGCTAGTTCCTGATGGCCCTCATCTTGTCTCGCTTTTGTCCAGTGCGTGGCCGCCTTTCAGACTCATGACCTGCTCCGGAAGTTTATCATCTTCCTCAGCCGGGAGGAGCAGTGCATGGACATCTGCGTCTGCTTGGAGGGGAGTCACACCCTCTGTTTGCTGGGTAGGGCGCCTCTGCGTCTGATGTCCTTAGCCTTCATTTGAGATGGAAGACCCCTTTACCACATTTCAAGGCCTAGAAAATGTTCTTAATTCATTTAAACTCAAACTCAGGTCTCATGTAAACGATGACTGATTGTCTTAATTTTTCTTTTGTTGTATTTTGCAGGTAATCTGATTCACTTGGGCTACCTCAACGAGAAGATGCTCGAGGAGGAGGCCAGTCATTTTGTGAAAGACCTGACCGACATGCTGTCCTACTGCCAGCGCTACGTCTCTCAGAAGAAGTCCAACCTCACCCATTGGCACCCCGTTCTGGGCTGGTTCTCCCAGACGGTCGATTACGGGTCAGCAAAGAGCCAAGAGCGGCCTGGATGTTGGCGTCTCTGCCCGTGAGGCTGAAACATCACTCTTCTCCGCTCTTGTCCGCAGCTTGAACGAGTCCATGCCGTTGGTCACCCGGCAGCTTCAGTACCTGTGGGGAGTGTCCATCATCCGGACTCTCTTCTCTGATGTACTCAGCAAAAAGCTGGAGAGCCAGGAGCCAACATCTGCACTACCACAGCCCAGCACGTCTCAGAACAACCTGCCTGTGAAAAGTGAGGGAGCCTCACAAGGCTTACGAGTCTCGCTGTCACACGGCAGGCATCTCGGGCGAATACAAATGTCTGTATAAAGTTAACCTAAGATTAACTAAGCTGTTAGCTAACGTCCTAACCCCACAGTGTCAGTGTCTCTTATTCAGTGCTGTAAGTTATTTGAAGCATGTTAGAAACATTAAATGAGCTGATCAACACGATGTCATGAAGAAGATGAAGCTGCCCGGTTGGCTCATCGCCTTGTTCCTCTGAAGGCTTCGCTTGTGTCTTGTCCAACAGACCTGTTCAAGCGGGCCTTCCAGAAGTCTGCATCAGTGCGCAACATTCTGAAGCCGGTCGGGGGCAGGCGGGTGGATTCGGTGGAGGTGCAGAAGGTGTGCAGTGTCTGTGTGCTCTACCAGACGGCTCTGACCACACTCAACCAGATCCGGCTGCAGATCCTCACCGGTCCGTGCCTCGTGCTCTCTGCTGTCCCATCTGCTTTCTCTCTCCTTAGAGGTGCACGCTTTGAGTAAAGCTCACCTTGGCTCTCTCCACCTCAGGCTTGACGTACCTGGATGACCTGCTCCCCAAGCTTTGGGCCTTCATCTGTGAGCTGGGTCCCCAGGGGGGACTCAAGCTTTTTCTGGAGTGCCTGAACAATGACACGGACGAGTCCAAGAGGCTCCTAGCCATGCTGATGCTCTTCTGCGACTGCTCCCGGCACCTCATCACGTAGGGCCGTCTGTGACAGCAAGTGCTGCACGTCCACCTCCAGCAGCCTGGAGAACTCTCGTTTTTGAAATTTTAATAGTATTTACTTTCAATTGCAGTGATTTCACGTGATTTGACTGCCCAAATTTGTTATCGGCTGTAGAATCCTGGATGACATTGAAGTTTACGAGGAGCAGATCTCCTTCAAAATTGAAGAGCTGCTGACCATCTCTTCTTTCCTAAACACCTTTGTGTACAAGATGATCTGGGATGGCATCCTGGGTGTGTCCCTCGTCTTTCTATGAAGCACTCTCAGAAGGAGGGTGACGGTTCTCCTCAACAGTTTTTCACGTTGTCGTTTGCTTCTGTGGCTTAGAGAATGCCAAGGGGGAGAAGGTGGACCTGTTTCACAGTGTCCACGGCTGGCTGATGGCACTTTACGAGCGGGACTGTCGGCGTTGCTTCACCCCGGATGACCACTGGCTACGCAAGTGAGTCTCCCTCTGGCCAGGAATCCTTCAGGCGTCTTTGAAAGGGCCGAGGTTGTCGCCATGTCGTCAGTAACGAGATGCTGCAGGCTTTCTTCGAGTGCCCAAGACGACTGCCCCTCTCTCTTTCTCGTGCTTTCCCAGAGATCTGAAGCCAAGCCTTCTGTTCCAAGAGCTGGAGAAGGGTAAGAAACGGGCCCAGTTACTGCTGCAGTATATCCCCCACGTCATCCCACACAAAAACGTGAGTGAACCCCAGGAAGAGTCGTCTCTCCTCCTCGCTCCCTTCCCAAATGACCTCCAGCCCCTGTGTTGTTGTCTGTCTCCCGTTCCCAGAGAGTCTTGTTGTTCCGTAATATTGTGACAAAGGAGAAGGAGACTTTGGGGCTGGTAGAGACGAGTTCCGCCTCTCCACATGTCACCCACATAACCATCCGACGCTCTCGAATGTTGGAGGTATGTAGCTGAGGAAGGTGATCCATCCACCCAAGCTAATCTTGATCAGGCTCATGGAGGGCGGTGGTACAGCCGTTATCCAATCTAAACAACTAGGCAGTCAAAATTGTATGTAGAAAAACACTTTCACCCGTGGATTTTAGGATGGCTACGACCAGCTACGGCGATTACCAATCAATTCTATCAAGGGGGTTATCCGGGTGAAGTTTGTCAACGATCTTGGGGTGGACGAGGCTGGCATCGACCAGGATGGGGTCTTCAAAGAGTTCCTGGAGGAAATCATCAAGAAGGTCTTCAACCCAGCGCTGAACCTTTTCAAGGTTTGGTTTCTTTACATTAGCAACTATTGGAGTGTGCAAGAATGTTTTGTGGAGCCCTATTTTAAGGACATAAATGATCTACTCTTTCTGATTTTCAAAAAACAAAACTAGACCACCGGTGGAAACGAGAGGCTCTACCCATCCCCAACATCCAACATCCATGAGAACCACTTGCAGCTCTTTGAGTTTGTGGGCAGAATGCTGGGAAAAGCCATGTATGAGGTGAGGTGGCCACAGTCCATCTCAGTTTGAAGCAGTACCCTATCTGGGTTTTGAGGATGCTGATAAGTGATCTGTTGATCATTGGTGGTGGTGGTGGTGGTTTCTCACTAAGCATCTGAAATGTCTGTGGTGTCCAGGGCATTGTGGTGGACGTACCTTTTGCCTCCTTCTTCCTGAGTCAAGTTCTGGGCCACCATCACAGCACTTTCTACAGCTCGATCGATGAGCTGCCTTCCCTGGACTCCGAGTTCTACAAAAACCTGACCTCTATTAAGGTCTGTCCATCGGCCTCTCATTCCATCTTCTGAACAATTCATCCACTTCATTTTTTTTATTTCCCATTCTCCGGTCGTTGTCTCCTTCATTAGATTTTCTTTCTCTTTCATAATCGCAGCGCTACGACGGCGATGTTAGTGATCTTGGTCTGACTTTGTCATATGATGAAGAGGTTATGGGCCAGGTAATCACCCCCCCCGGATTCCTTTGTCGGCCGCATGTTACAGTGATGACGCTGGTGAACCTTACGTTAACCCTCAAACTATGTGTGTGTCCTCACAGCTGGTTTGCCATGAACTGATCACAGGTGGAAGGACCATACCTGTCACCAATGAAAACAAGTGAGTTCTTCGTGTGGCCACCTTGTCCCTGATTGACAGATCATCTGTTAGATTCTGATCTTCATCATCCCTGCACGTTCATCCCATACAGACTCTATGTATGTAACTGAACACATTACACACCGGCGAGTCCACGCCCCTAACATCCATTGTCTGAATGCAGTTTTGGACAGCAAGTTGCCTCACCTGGTTTTTCCAGATGTGCGGTCAGGATCTGCTGTACACCGAGCGGGGAGCAGCAAGGTCCCCGCTGACCGCCTTGCAAACTCCTGACCATTGTGACCGCTGTGCTGCAGGATCAGCTATATCCACCTGATGGCCCACTTCCGCATGCACACTCAGATCAAGGATCAGACGGCAGCCTTCATTCGCGGTTTCCGCTGCATCATCAACCCAGAGTGGTTGCACATGTTCTCCACCCCAGAGGTCCAGCGGCTTATCTCCGGAGACAACGCCGAGATCGACCTGGACGACCTGAAGTGAGACCTTGTTTGTTCTACTTTAACTTGCCTGTGTTTTTACCAGACTAGTCCATTGTACACCTTGTGGGACTCTACAATCCGTGTTTTATCTAACGTGCCCCATGGTATTCTGTAGAAGACCAAATCTGCATATGCTTAATTCATGTTATCTATAATATGCAACAAAAGTGAATACCCCCATGGCCAATATCAGTAAAAGTTTAGGCCTAACTTATTCAAATGAGTATCATATTTGACCGATAGGATATATGCTGTTACTTATTATTTTAAAAAAGTCAGGTTAGACAGACCATATGGAAATTATGGGCTCACATTCAGAAACTCAGTGAAATGAAATTGAGTACGCCTGTAATGCGATTTCCAATTACAGTAAGTCTATTTGCAAACAGTTCTGTTAGACCGTTTCATGAAAATACATACGGCTGGTTGACTGTTTGCTAGACTGCTTGTTTAGATATGTAAAACACCAAGCACTACTACTGTAATCTTCCGTGCTCTCTCTAATGCACCATTGCTCCACATGGCAAGGAATAGTTTTAAACTAAGAAGGCAGACATTAATGCGGTATAAGCTGGGAAAGAGGACAGGAGCATGGACGGGCTGCTAAACACTAGTCAAAACACCGTCCAGCAGTTAATAGGAAGCATTGGACAAGCCTCGGTTTTGGCACAAAGCGAGCATCTCAGTGGGAGATGTAGAGACCTGTTAAACTGTACTGGAACACATTTGCTCAAGAAGAACAAAGGACAGAAGACAGAGGCTGTCTGTCTCCAGACTTGATGATCTTGTCGACATTGCAGAAGACCTGGGAGATCATGCTGGCCCAAGCGAGATGCCCAGAACGTGGTGAATGACCGTGGGGAACGTGGAGTGCACTATTAAGCAAAGACGAGTCACAACTTCAGAGCTTATTGGCAATTGTTGAGCAGCACCAATGGGTTTGTCCAGACAGCAAGGAACAGATGCTGTATGGTCTAGAGACAGCTTGGAAAGATACTTACCTTCTTTGACACTGAAGAATGGGCTTGTATTTGAATGCATTGTTTGACTTTGTTCTACATACCTGATACACAACTGGATTCTTGGAAAAACTTTGTTTATGCAATTTTTGAGATGATAACCTCAAAGTTAAATTCTCATTTATTTTCTTTAGGAGTAAAGGTATATGCAACTGAAAGGAATTGTAATTTCCTAAGATTTTATTGGTGTTTGGGCAGGGGTGTCCTCACTTTTGCTGTATACTGTATATACATTTTGGAATTTATTTGTAAAATGATTTTTCCTAAGCATCTTTACACCAAACTTTTCACATTTTCCCCAGCAACTTCCAGCTGAGTAGTTCCAGTGTTCCAGGGATCTGAATTTTGCAGATAGCCAGAGTGTGCCTTGAACTAGTGAAGTTTTAGTTGCTCTGCTGTGTCATTAAACACTCTGCTCCTTGTGGCCAGTTGATGGCAGATCTGCATGACTTCCTGGGTTGTGTTAAACTTATTTATATATATATATAAACTGTTTCTCCTCTCAGGAAGCACACGGTTTATTACGGAGGATTCCACAGCAGTCATCGAGTGATTATTTGGCTTTGGGACATCTTGTCCACCGACTTCTCAGCAGTGGAGAGGGCCATGTTTCTCAAGGTGAACCACTTGGTCTGTCTTTATCATCCATATCAATACCAGACTGTGGTTTTTCTCTTTTTGTAATCCTATTCTGGTGGTGTTAGTGTAATTTGTGGTTTTGTTGTAAGCAGTTTTGGTGATGTTTTACACGTGGCTGTACTTTAGCATTGGTCTGGTTTGAGCTGCCACCGCTGCTGGTGGTTGCAGTGGCATTATTTTCGTAGCCGGTTTGCCGTGGTCACCATAGACAGGCTGAGTGGTGGCAGTGCTGTTTATAATTTCTCTTCTCCTCAGTTTGTCACCAGTTGCTCTCGGCCCCCCCTCTTGGGTTTCGCCTACCTCAAGCCTCCGTTCTCCATCCGATGTGTGGAAGTCTCTGATGATCAGGTGAGGCCGGGCCAGCTTGGGTTCCTCCACCTATTTGGACATAAATAAACATCTTGTTTTCAAATCTTGAAAATGGGTTGGGGGGTGTGTGTGCGTGTTGGGTGGTCTAGGACACGGGAGACACCCTAGGCAGTGTCCTGAGGGGCTTCTTCACCATCCGCAAGAAGGAGCCAGCAGGACGACTGCCCACCTCGTCAACCTGCTTCAACCTGCTGAAGCTGCCCAACTACAGCAAGAAGAGCGTGCTGCGGGACAAGCTACGCTATGCCATCAGCACAAACACGGGATTCGAGCTCTCCTAGAGCCCCTCTCCGGCTTCCAGAGCAAATCGATACCCCCACCCCCCCACCCCCTCTTGCTCCATCGCTCCACTCTGAAGCCCAAAGCTTCCTCTGCACTCCTGGTTGAAGTGAGCACCCTCTAGCCTGACACCTAGCTGTGGGACTGGCAGACTGGCTACAGACCTGTGTTGGACCGCTGGACAACATCTGACTCGGAATAGCTCTGGCCGTTCAACTAAAACTACTTGGTTATAGCTGTCAGATGAAGGTTCATTTAAATTAGATGCCTCTTAAAATCTCAAGTGTTTCTCAGGCATATGAACAAGTCTTGACTTCACTCCATCTTTACCGAACTGGGTAGCAATACAGATGCAAGCCATGAAACACTCGTGTGAAAATACCAATGAATGATTGATTGGTAATGATGAGGTGCACGTACCTGACACGCTCTTTAAACCCAAGCTGAGAAACTCCCAACGGTGTACGCTCTTTGTCTGGAGTGCTATTTCATTTTGATGCCTTTTTAAAAGGTCTCCTATAACACGCGGCATCTGAAAACTGGGGTCGTTGTGTATTCGTGGTGTTTTCCTCAGTATCCTCTGCAGAATTCAATGTTTCGACGGTTTCCCCATATTCTTGTGTTACGAGGACAGGCTTTCCTGTACCTTTCACTGCAGAGATCATTTGACTGTTTTTTTTTTTTTGCACGTTCATATACATTTCCGTTCTGGATTCAGAAGGAGAAATGATGAATCTGCCTATACTGACACCTAATACAGAGAAGAGGCTTTTAAAGCAATTGTGTGATGAATTATTCCTTTTACTGTTGAAAAGTTATTGACTTTATCATACAACTCAAGGTGTATGGTTGACGAGGTCTGATTTGCTACAGGGATTTCAAGTCAAGTTCATGACTTTCAAGCACAGGTGAAACCATTTCCACATGTGATATCATGAAATCCAAATGTTCTTTTGTTTCTATGGCAACTTCTGTTTGTATAGCCGCCCGTAATGGGCCAGGCAAATTGGAGAAGGACTGTGCTTCGCGGTGGATTTGCATTCTGTTTTGCAGACGTATCAACATCTGAAGCACATCCCTCCATATTTTTAGCGGAAAAGTCACCTTATCGCTGGGAATGAAGCCATAAACTGGACCATGGGAGCACAGCTCATTATACCAGAGATACTGAGACGTCTGGGCTCTCCAGTGTTCTGGATGCTTTGTCAGATGTATGTATGCAGCATTCTTCTCTGCTGTCCAATAGGAAGCAGGGAAAAAAGAACGAGGGATGGCTAGGCTTAAGACTTCGTAAAAACCAGCTAATCACCATCATGACATTGAAAGAAGGATCTTTATGTTTCTTTCTATTGCTGACGAGAGAGACTTCAGTTTTAAGTCCTCTTCCCTCATGGCGTTCTAATGAGCCCCTTCCTTTAACATTTGTAAGGTTACAGGACTGATGAAAAACTGCCTTGTGGAACCTCTCAGCAGGACTACAGGAGTGCAGAGTGAAATAATATTAAGGGTTTAAAAAAAAAAAAAAGCAATAGACATTTTTTGTTTAATTATGCAAAGCTGTCTGGCATTAGCCAGTGTGTTTATGCACTCGGAACCCCGCAAACAGGTGGTGTGGGCCAAAAAAAAAACTGCTTGTTTTTCTCAGTCTTGCAGTGTTTGGAGCCCTGCTGTTCTTCCGTTATCCATCCATCCATCCATCCATCTAGCACCCATAATATATGTGCTGTAAATGTGGCATTCAAGCTGATATTGCAGAGGAAGAGTCCAGTATGTAACTTGTTTATTTTGAGATAAGAATAATTTGGTTTTAATCCTGCTTGGTTTGAGCTGCCCTGTCCCTGACTATTAGGTACACGGCAATTGATTGAAGTTTCTCCCTGTTTTGTTGTTATGCTGCTTTCATAAGTCTCTCCAGAATGATCACCATGCCTCACGAAGATGACCTTTGATTTAATGACACTTTTTTTTTTTTTTTTGATGGAGGCTTTAAAACTGTTTTTTTTCCCCCAGGAACAAGCTTTGGGATTAACACTAATGCATCTTAAATGGTTTACTTTAATTAGCTGGTGACTTTAACTGTAATGCAGCTGGGCGTCTTTTACCCATGAAGCTCAATTCATGAAACATACATGTGTAATTGCATAAAAAAAAAAACTGTGTGGGGATTTTTATTAATAATTTGCTACAATGGGATCAGTTTTTAAATTACGTATGTATGAAGGAATCTACATTTCTTTATAGCTCAGTCATACGATTTTAAATGGAAATCTCTGGTGTTTTCTAAGAAAGGGCTCTGTCTTGATTTAAGTGTGTTATGGTCACATTGATCCTGTCCTGATGCGATTTCAAGGGCTTTGTATACAATCAACTTCATTGAAGACCGCCGCAAGAGAGGCTGGATGACGTGGAGACATCTTTATGATGGTTTAGAAACAATGTGGAGTTGTACCTTGTCAAGTTCACTAGAGTCACCAAAAGATACCTCACAGGCTAAGCCTAGTGTTCATTATCTAGTCAGTGTTTAATGATGTCATGAAAATTTAAATCTGCTCTCCCTTTTAAGACGAAACCAGGAAAAAAAACAAAAAAAAAACAAAATGAAATGCTGTTTCCCTCTTAAGTGTCTTTGAAGTCGAAAATATTGGTTGCACTTTGTGAAATACCGGGTTTATTTCAATGTAAAGACTGTGTATGATCTCATTAAAGTTGTTTCTGCTGTAATGTAATAACATTAACTAGCCATGTAAATCTTTAATTTTTCTTAATTCATAACGAATCGTGCTTATTACCTCGTTATTAGACATGTTCAACATGATACACTGTTTACCAGGTATTTAAACCACTTCATTCTAGTTCTCCAGGTTCTTGGAGAAGTAGCCAGTCCACCATCAATGTTGCTTCTGCACGTACTCACTAATTTCCATTACTTGCACTTCTCCCTGGTTTCTTCCGTTGGCTTGTTGTACCTTTCTGGCCGTACTTTTGGATTTCCCCTTTTGGATCGTGATACCTGTGGTCTGGCTCAACTTATGTTCTGACCTGTTGCCTGTCCACGACCGATATTTTCTGTCAGCTTCGCCCAGGGCTGGACAGAATACTATGAATAAGTATTTAATGCCTGAATACTGAGTACACAGTTCTGAATGTATTCATTACCGTATTCTAGTAGAATACTCAAAATGTGTACCTTATCCAGAATGTTCTTAGAAACTGTAATTGTAGCTATTGTGAGCCATATTTACTTATAATAAAACACAGACTCAGAGTATGACATCAATGAAGCATTTACTCACATCTTTAGCAGCACAAGGGTGTGTGGTGTCCCCCTGCGTTAGCCTCGTTAATAGATAGCTCAGTGTTCATGGTGGGCAGCTGAACATACACCAAAAACCGACATAACACAATGCCACATGTTTACACATAGGACGATACGTGCTGTTTACGACACTAAGCACTTAGCACTGTGCCAAGGCCCCCCGTGTTTCTCTGGGCATCCCCAATTATGCACAGTGCCATAATATATATGAGTTTAAAGAGTGTTTTTATGTTTTGATGTTGTTTATGTTATACAGGAGTTTTTCTAGCGTCAGGTGAGGTCAGGACACCCGGATACACGCCAAATACAGCCATGACATAGTACAGCATATTTACATAATGCATAATACAAGAACACAACAGCACATGCAAAATTCATACAACTCTAATAACTATTTACATTTGGTATTGTGCCAGTGTGCCTCACAGCACTCTGGGTGTCACCAGTTCCTTCATAAGTGCCATACTGCCCCGCTCTAAGGTGCAGACCATCCTGGTAACGCCAACACAAAGTTGAAGGGTGACGCCGCCGTCCACTCTCTCTCCCATCTGCAGACACACTGACCATGGCTGGAATGGCCCTGCAGTGTATGATGGAGTTCCCTGGGCAAGAACAGGATGCAGAGCTTGAGGAGGCCCTGGGCATCGTCAAACAGAGGCTGACGGAGTCGAAACGGGCTGATGGACACATGGGCAATGAGTTCAGCATCGGGCTGGCAGTGCAAGTAGTGGCCCCCCCGGGTACCTGCAGGCCTCCTGGAAATGAGAAGTACAAGTATTCATAAGTAGAGAGTTACTGAATATAAATGAGAAGTACAAGTATTCATAAGTAGAGAGTTACTGAATATAAATGAGAAGTACAAGTATTCATAAGTAGAGATTTCATGAATGTAAATGAGAATGAGAAAACTATTAATGAATAGTTTGATTTTCTAGCTCTCCTTAACACGTCATCAGATTAGATACATTAACGATTCTGATTTTTGGCTCCATTGTATTTCAGTTCAGGATGCAGTTGAGATTCTTCTACACGGTATGCCAATGAGGCCTTCAGGTTATCACTTAGGGGGTCAGAAGTGTGGAAAACACTGAAATGGTAAGGGTGTGTACAGTTACTGCAAATGATATGCCACACTAGTTCTATATCCAACTCCATTTTTTCCCAAGTTTAACTAAATGAACAACTGATATTGCAATTTTTGTTTTTAATGTTATTTTAAAAACCATTACTTCACTGAGGCACTTCATGATATCATTACTATACAGATTCCATCTTTTGATTGTTTCTTTACAACTAATGTTGATGTTTTTTCAGGGTTGAACTGGAGAAGGGCTCTGGGGTTTTCATGAAGCCTGACATTGTGCCTCACCTGAGCAAGGACTCAAGAAGACAGGTTTTTAAGCTAATGCATGGCCAGAGTTCGAGCACTACTGTAGACTGTGGTACCTCAAGGCCATCACACAGGACTTGGCAATTACTTGAACTTTAATTCTTAAACAGTTATGCAAGACACATGGGGGCGCTGTAGTTCATCGCTGGAAAGCAGCACTAAGGCTTTAATTTACTGTCACCATGTCTGGCAGTAGAAAGCCCAGGTTGGTTGCAAACCCT
>JAACJT020000034.1:27970613-28002983 GCA_009936485.2 Gymnarchus niloticus
TAAGAGGTGAGTACAATTTTTGTTTCAATTTCGTAAAATATCCATAATACATGACTCTTCCCCACACCCCCCCCCTTCATCACTCCTCTCTCCCCCCCCCCCCCCCCCCCCCCCCACTTCAATACTGTAGTACTATCTTCTCTGTCCAAATAAGGTCATGTATGTATGTATATACAAGATCACAAGATAGATATTGAAAGTATTATGTATATATAGCAATGTGAGGCAGTAATGATCACACTTCAAAGATGAGCATGCTTGTGTTATTTCCTCAGAAATTTCAGTAAAAATTGTGTATTATGATGAGTTAAAATCCACATAATATTTAATACTGTTAACTACTTAAGCATCTGTACATTTTTCAAAAGATTAAGATGTAATTATAGCATTTGGCCAGGCAATACATTTCATTCTATCATAAAGTGTATATTAAGTAAGACAAATGTATATAGATTAAGTAAAGATTTCATTCTGGAAAAGGGTAGCTTTCTGTTCCATTAAACTGTTTGACTGGACACTCTCTGATGATCCTTGTAATAAAATTGAATTGCTCCATGTAATTACAGGGTAATGAATGACAGCAGAAGATGGTAGAGAAGCACAGCAGCTCATCAAAAACAAATGGCAAAGAACAAACATCGCCAGTAACACACATGATTACCAGCACTCCTTATTTCTAGAATATACTGTAGATTAGGATTCCAATAAAAATCTCAAATTTCAACAGAAAAGTCCTGTTGGGATTTAGAATCGATTCAAGTGGATTCTCTGGAATTTATCTCCAGCATTAATTTTTATTACTTATTGATTTTATTATTGTAAAATAATAATTTATTATTATTATCGTGAAGAATCTGTTAAATCTAATTAGCTGTTTTCTACAAGAATTAAAAATTAGGGGTTTGCAAGATTTCTATATTAATCCCATAGATTAATGAGGAGTATGGTGACTTGGTGGTTAGTAATGTTGCCTCACAACTCCAGGGATGGAGGTTTAAATCCCACCTCCAGCTCTGTGTGTGTGGAGTTTTCTTGTTCTCCCTATGCTTTGCCAGTTTCCTCCCACAGTCCAAAGACATGCGATGTAGAATAATTGGCATGTCTAAATTTCCAGTAGTGTATAAGTGCATATGTGACTGTGCTCTGCACTGGGTTGGTCCCTTGTCCAATCTGTCCACCACCTTAAGCTATCCTAAGCTGCCTGGGATAGGCTCTACGCTCCCTCACAACCCCACTTTGGATAAGCAGTTTGGGAAATGGATGGATGGATGGATGATTATGTGGAATTTGCACATTTGTCCTGTGTTTCATGCGTGTTTCCCCCACAGTTTAAAAAACTTGCAGTTTAATGATTTGGTCTCTCTAAGTTGCCCACAACGTATGAGTTTTCCTTGACATCACATACAGATTGTCTCCTGTTTAGCACCCTGCGCTTCCTGTGGTCGGCCTGTTATGGAAGATGGTTGGGAAGATTTTGTTCATTTGGTTATACGATTCATGCATTTGGTGTAACTTTATATATCAAAGTCTTTGGAATTTTCTAATGGTTTTCAAACTATCCTGTGAAATCTAGGAGACTAAAAAGAAGTGCTTTCTTCTTCCACACATCTTCAAAAAGTTTTTTGCAAACCTCCTAGCACTCACATGCCCATAAAGCCCACTATATGAACTAATCAGCATTAGGTGAGTAACAATCCTGTGCAAAGAAATGTAACACACTATGACTAATGACAGCCACACAGGAAAAAAAAAAAGAAAAAAACGCAAAAAAAGAACTTATCCGAAAATGAGCTGACTGTGCTTGTCCTTCTGGTAGAATTGACATTGGATTATTGGTAAGAATGACATCATGTTGAGGAACTCAGGTTAGGGATCTGTGTCTTATTGTGGGTGTGAACCTTTGACCCCAGACTGTGCTGACTCGTACATTGCTTTTAGAAAAAGTATCTGTCATTGGCTAATGAGTGCAATAAAAGTATTATATCTTTGAATCTTTGGGCCATTTAAATAATAATAATAAAAAAATCCAGCTGGAAAATATTTCTGATAATTCTTCAAGTGCAGCACAAATTTAATGGATTTAAATGTAATGCAGCATCCACTACACAAGGATAATATATAATGGAAGAGACAGTTGGTTAAATAGGGAATTGACAAGATACTGGCTATTGGACTATAGCCCCCTACGTTTGAACCGAAGCCCCGACGGTCTCAGAACATCGGGAGACTTTCTTGACATCATTTAGTAGAGTCGATCCATTTGCCCAGGGTTAATGCAGATAACCCCTTGATGTTTCTCGTGTTTAGCAACTAGATTAGCAAAACGGGGAACCCGCTTATGTTACAATAGAAGATCTTGCAGCAGGCCAAGAACTGCATGCACACCACGTAGCTCACATTACACTCCACTTTTCTTGTACACATCATCTGAGCGCTTTTCATTGGTCACATCAGTACTCAATTGATTTTTTTTTTCTCCGGCAAAATCGAGCGAAATAATGGCCTGTACATGTCAGACGACAGTGCTAGTAATCCAATTGAAGCCCTGTCAACAAACATAATCCCTCCCTTTACTTACTGTCGAATGGATAAAAATGGTGTCCATCTGTGTACTTGCAGCTGATTGGTTGAACTGCCTTTAATGAGGCGGTGATCTGTTTGTTGTTGTTTCTGCAGAAGTGGACCAGTCGACATTTTAAGAAAGAGTTAGGTTATTAAGATTAAAGAAGTTTCACATTGTTATTAATATTTCACTCACATGATTTGTACTGTTTAATGCGCAGCTACTAGAAAATTCTGCAGCTGTATTTTTTTTATCAATACTTTTCTATCCAGAGGTGAGTTTCAGAGCTCGATAAAACTGTTTAGCTGTCCTGCTATTGATAGGTCTTGGATGTTTAGTTAAGAATATGAAAATATTTGCAAAGAAAATTCAGGCGATGCTAATTAATTAGCTCGCAATAATCTACGTTGTTATATACAGACACCTGCCTGAAGGTCTTCGGGTAATATCATTACGTGGATTCGTATGGCTAACATGGTAAATCGCATTTTGAAAGCGAATTATGTGTCAACAGGGCAGCTAAATTTCTGTATAGTCTATTTTTTTATTGCACAGCGGGGTGTCATTTCATATAGCTGTGTATGCATATATAGGATTACGTGTAGTATATGTACTCGTACGTGTATACCCAGCAAACAGAGAACGTTCCACAACGTCCAGTAACATTTTCATTCCGTTCTTAACGTTCTTGTAACGTTCCTTGCTGGGTATGTAAGTGAAATTATTGGAATCATTATCGTACAGATTGCCCTGAAAGTGTGACATTTCATCTCGTAATTTCCATTCATTTTCATAATGCTGCCATTAAAATGGTAGATTTTTGGGAGCAGTGTGTACTTCCTCAATAACTATTAGTTACCCGGGTTTGCAGGCGGTGTCCAGTTGGTAAACCCCAGACCGTTTCTGTTTTCTCTCTAGATGGGAAGTCAATATAAGCGCAGTGTACCTCTAGATGTAAGGAGGGCAGAGGGTGAGAGAGTCCGAGCAAAGCACCCTGACAAGATACCGGTCAGTGTACCCTTTTTTGTTAAACTTTTGTAAGTGGCAAGCAGAATGCTGAGTTCCACAAATTTGTTAACGAGTTCAACTTCAAGTCACCTTTAACTAGAAGAAAATACACTTAAGACTAGTACAATATAGTGCAACATGGAACAGGTGGCCCATGAAAGAAATATGGTGGCACATAGTGTGTATACACACAGTCTGTGTGGAAAAATGGACAAAAAATGGACAATAAACATGTAGCACACAGCAAAGTGGAGCAATAATTATGCTTGTATTCATCAATATATAATTTTGTGCAAGTGATATTAAGGCCATTATTTGGAAATGTACCATTCCTTTGGTATTCAAATGCTTTTTAATGTTGTTCCTTAATTAGATTATCGTGGAGAGGGCTGCTAGATCAAGAGCTCCAGACCTGGATAAAAAGAAGTACCTAGTACCATCTGACCTCACAGGTTACTTAAAACTTCCTTTAACTACTCAGTGCGTGGTGCTGTATGTGGCCAGTGCTGCCATCAGACTTGTCAGTTATATAGATAGGCATGGCAGGACTGAGCAGTACCCATTCAGACCATTCTGACTTGGTAATCCCTTAACATGTGATGAAATAGTGTGTTCAGTCAAAATCAAAGAAAAACCTTGTTTACCTGTAATTTCGATCGTGAGCCTTGAGCATTTCCCTGCTTCTCTCTCCTAGTGGGTCAGCTGTGTTTCTTAATCAGACAGCGCGTGTCTATGCGGCCGGAGGAAGCACTTTTCTTCTTTGTCAACAACTCGCTGCCTCCATCCAGCTCCCCTCTTTCTGCTGTTTATGAGGTAATGCCTTCATTTTCCCTTCCTCCAACACACCCTGCAGTTCTCAGAGTTCTTTTCAATGAGTAGTTACACCCAGCCCATTATGTTTACCCTTTTTTGTGGGTATTTATTTCAGGAACATCATGAAGAGGATCTTTTTCTGTACATGACCTACAGCACTGAGAGTGTTTATGGTGCCTGAGAAGAAGAGATGGAGGAAATGGGTCTGGAGGAATCAAATTGACAAGCTACATTTGTGTGTGTTTACCACTACTGTTTCATTTTTCACTCTACAGTCGGGATCCTCTGAAAGATAAAAGGTTCATTTGTGTGCATTTCTCAGTGTTTTGCAACGATGGCTTTGTTTAATGATATTCAGAAATGGATAATATGAATTTTTTCATTTGAACACGAGAGACCAAAGCAAAACCAACCCTGGAAAACAACAGAGCAATTGAGAAAAGGGGAGGAGGGAAACTTTAATGCTGTGGAGTGGTAGCTGTAGCTATATCCTGTTTATCGCTAAAAGATGTCCTGTGTATTTAATTCAAATGTTTTGTTTTTTTTTTTTTTTTTTTTCCAGAATAATAATGTTGAGGTCTTTTGAGGAAAATAAAAAATGGAAAAAAAAAAAAATAATTGTATCAGATTTTCCTTAACACCCATCCATCCATCTTCTAACTGCTTACAAATCCCCCAGTACAATTAGATTGAGAACTTCGATTAACTAGGTAATGCAGTGAGTTTACATCATACTTTAGTGATAAGATCAAGGGTATTTGATGTGCTCTTCAAGTGTCAATAAAGCCAAATGTAGTGGCACCGACCTTGACACTGCAGACATAACTTAGGATGCGAACTGGTAATCTTGTGGACCTGAAAACACTTGAAGCCACAGTATAGCACTTCAAAACTTCTGCCTGATCACTAATCATTATTCCTGCCAGCTATTAAAAAAATGTTTTTAACTGCCTGGCTGTGGGTGTTTCACAGATGGTTAATGGTTCACTACAATCTGCTATTTTTCCAAAGTCATTTAAAATGGCAAATGTAAATACAGTCCTTAAAAAGAGCAACCTAGATCCTGTAATTCCAATTTCTGGATCTGGGTTGTGGAGGCAGGAATCTAAGCAGAGGGGCCCAGACCTCTCTCCTCACCACCTCCTCCTGCTCCTCTGGGGGATACCAATGTTTTCTCAGGCCAACCAAGAGAGATAATCTCTCCAACGTGTCCTGGGTCTGCCCTGGAGTCTCTTCCTGGTTGGACATGCTTGAAAATCCTACCCTGGGAGGCGTCCAGGAGACATCCTAGACATGTCTGAACCGCATCAGCTGGCTCTTTTTGATGTAGAGGAGCAGCGACTACTTTGAGACTCTCCTGAATGTCTGAGCTCCTCGCCCTATCTCTGAGGCCCGGCTCAAACACCCCTCAAAGGACGCTCATGTCCAAGATTATATCCACAATCTCATTTCAGTCACTACCCGAAGCACATGACCATAGGCGAGGGTAGGAACATAGATCAGCTCAGCTTTCTCTCCACCACAACAGACAGGTACAGCAACTGCATCACTGCTGATGCCACACCGATCCACCTGTCAATCTCCCACTCCATTCTTCCCTCACTTGTAAACAACAATGCTCCCAGTTTACCAGGCCTGTCCGGCATCTTCCCCCACCTTCTGTTCTAACTCACCACCAGGTGGGGATTAGTTGACAGTTCAACTCCTCTCTTCATTCCAGTGTCCAAGACATACGGTCGCAGATCTGATGTTAGGACTATAAAACTGATCATCAAACTACAGTCTATGGTATTCTGGTGCAAAGTGCACTTATGAACACCCTTATGGTCAAACATGGTTTTTGTTATGGACAAACTGTCACTAACACAGAAGTCTTAATAACAGAGCACCACTCTGGTTCAGATCGGGCACACCATTCCTCCCAGTCACATCCTTCCAGATTTCACTGTTATTACCCACATGACCTTAAAGTCCCCCAGTAGAATGATCGAGTCCCTAGAGGGAGATCTTTCCTGCACCCCACCAAAGTCTGATGCACATTCAACAGTCAGAGCCTGTCATCCGACAAGTTGCAAAGAAGCAACCCTCTTATTTACCGGAGTAAACGCCAACAAATAATCAATAAATCATGGGGCTATAAGTAAGCCCACACCTGCCTGATGCCTTTCATCCAGGGCAACACCAGAGTGGAATAGGGTTCAGCCCATCTCCTAGAGATTGCTTCCAGAAGCCGTGCTGTGTATTGAGGTTTTGCCTGAACCCATTTCTAATCTTCCTTTAACTGGAAAAATAGTAGAAAATATAGTTTTTAGTCAAGTTAATATTTTTGAATGCCAGTGAATAATGATCTAGATTATTTTCAGTTAGGTTTTCGAGCTCAACACAGCACTGAGTGCTACTCAACCTAATGTCTGGTATGGTTCTTAGCTTGTTTAAATCATATTTGCATGATACAGATGATTTTGTTTCCATCAGCAATTGTGAATCTGAGCAAATAATTACATCATGTGGAGTTTCTCAAGGTTTGATTCTCAGTCCACTTTTATTTAATCTTTATATGCTCCTTCTTGGTCAGATTAGGAAAACAAATAATATAACTTTCCACAGTTATACTGATGACACCCAAATATACATAGATCTCTCATCTAATGATTTTAGTCCAATAGACTCACTGTGTCAAAGCTTAGACCAAAGTAATATCTAGATGTACCAAACCCACAATTAAACAAGGATAAAACAGATCAGTTTATTAAAAAAAGAAGATAGACTTCAAATTAATGCATATTTACACCCTAAGCACTTAGATGTTTTGTTGTTATTTTAGACTGTCACAGTTGTCAGCGAACTAAGATTGTAAGGGCAAAAGACCAGGGGGGTAAGGATGCAAGTGCAAGCAATAAACATGTTTAATAATAATCCACCAAGAAAAGAACCACCAGGCTCTGCCATGAAGACAAAGGGGAAGCCATGACCAGGATCACTAGGAATAGAGCATGAAGGTACTAGACTAGGGAACTCTGACAAACAAGGCACAAGACTGGTGGTGATGTTAACAAACGCATGACACATGCTTAAATAACACAAGACACAGGTAGAACACATGAGGGCAATTAGGGCAAGGGCAACTAGCAAAAGAGGAAACACGAAGGGCAGCCACGAAACCCCGGTCAGTACTCCAGGGACCCAGTGCGCTGGAGCGCTGGTGCAGACATGACATAGACTCAGACCTAAGTTTTTGCAAGCACATCAAAGCGATTACAAGATCACCATGCAATTATCTCAATAATATAGAGAGATTCAGAGATTTTACGTCAAAAAATACTTGGAGAAACTCATCAATGCTTCTTTATTCACCCAAGAGAACTATTGTAATAGTCTCATGTCTGGCCTTCTTAAAAAGATCATTAAACAGCTTCAGCTGGTGCAATATACTGCTGCTAGAATTTGAACTTTAGACTAATACTGCTCAGCTGGTAGAGTAAGAATTTAAATCGGCGAAGCTGTGCCATTACTATGCAGAAAACAAATGGAATCAGCTTCCTGCAGATATCACACAGGCTCCAGTCGCAGCCACTGAATCTAGTTTAAGGTTATTTTTTATTCTGTGTTCGGAAATTATTGTTTTATGTGCTTTTATCATTATTGTTCTGAAAATTTTCTTTTATTTATGTTTCTATTTGTTAAACATTAAAATTGATTTTATCGATTTTGTTACATTTATTAATTATAAAGCACTTTGAATTGCAACTTTGTATGAGTTGTGCTGCACAAATCATTGTGCCTCACCTTGCCTTGCTTTTCCTGGTCAGGGTCACAAGGGAGCCTGGCCTAGGAAGCACAGTGCAAACACAGACACAATTGGCCTAATGACATGTTTTTGGACTGCAGGAGGAAACCTGTGCAACACAGGGACAACATGCCAACTCTGAACACACAGGGACAACCTTGGAGGGGGATGGCAACAGGGCTTCCAAATGAGCCACTCATATTTTTTAACAAAACTGAATTGATTTTGTTTTTAGGTACCACGCAAAGAGAGGATGTAATGTTGTATGTTGTGAAAAAATATTATAAAACACAGTATGTCAATAGCATACTACAAATATTGAATAATTTGTTTTGATTTTTAATTTATATTGTGGACCTCATACTGGATAAGTGGTGGGCAAACTGGATAAATGTATGTATTGCAGTACCAAGTGTACAAAAACTGAAACATGTAAGTATCTTTAAGACAGGATGCCACGCCCTCATTCCCTGGCTCCTCCCCTCTGCTACTTAGTTTCCTTGTGCTGCACCTGGTTGCTGTGATGATGCTAATTGCCTTGTTACACACCTGGTGCTGGTTGCCTGGTTCCCTAGCCTATTTCTCTGTGTCTGCTCAGTTGGTTTGGAGAGTCTTGACTTGGAAGGTGCTGGGTGGGTCCAGACTCAATCATATTGCCTCATGAGGTGCTCTGAGGCAGGTCCAAGCTTCCTCATATGCCTAGGCCCTGCCACAGTATGCCTGCTTGTCTGAGTTGTTGGTATCACTATATGCCAGTGGGTAGCCAAGAATGATCCAGCCCATGGATCCCAGAGTCACCCTGATCTGTGGGTCCTCTGTGGCATGAACAAGCCTTTCCTTGTTCATGCCAAAGCCAAGCCTTGCCAAGCCTTCCCCTGTTCCAGGTTCCCTTGTTCCTGTGTGCCTGTGTCCTCCATGTCTTGCCATGCCTCACTTTCTCCTGGAGCCTTGCCCTGTGTCTTCTAGCCCGTCTGGTTTACTCTTTGAGCCTCCCACCCTTTGGGCCGTTAAAAAGGATTGAGCTGCTCAGAGAACCAGTTTCATTCTCGCTGGGTATGGTTGTGTATCTCACATCCCCCAGTACTATTATACAGGAAGGGTGCTTGAAGAAGGGAATGGTTTATAATTTATGTAAAGAGGAAGTGTTGTCAGACCAAATTAAATGAACCTGAGGTAACAGTGTAAGTACGGGAATCAGACTTTCTATTTCAGGATTTGTGTATCTTTAGGACAATATACTATAGTTTTGTTATTTCAGTTCTCTAATAACATCTTCCTACCTGTTGTAATGAAACTGACTTGAAGAAAAAAAGCATGTCTCATTAACATTATGAAAGTCTTGACAAGATAATTATCTAGGCGGAGCCTGAGGATTTTGGTCATGTAAATACAATTTTTGATTCTAGTAGGGCTTTCTGCTAAAGTGAATGAAGGAACTTACTAGAAAATACAATGGAGCTGCAAAAGCTTGAGAAGCTGGAAGTAAGTGGAGAATGTGAAAAAGGAAAAGGTGACGAAAAACCAGGAACATTGAAAGAAAGCGAACTGCTGGTAAACACAGGTACGAGAGGATCAATCTCATCTGCTTCATCTCAGAATCGAAGCTTATTTCCTCCCGCTTTTGTTAACCCATAGCTTTGTCCTAATTTACAGCATCTTCTACTGTTGCTTTTGTTTCACAGGGAAAGATAGCAATCCGGAGTACAGTGTACTGCAGAGTTCTGAAAACATCTATGCAACAGCCTTAAATCCCTCGTCCACAAATGGAAAAGGTAACACTAAATACAGTCATTATCAAATGGTCCTTGTGAATGACTTTTTTTTTTGCCATATTTTGAAGCTTTGTCATTTTATTATTTCCCTTTTATTTCAAGAAATATAAAACATCAAAATTTGACCATTAAGCCCAACATTTCCCATTTCCAAATCTAAATGTAGAATCTAAGAGGTACAGTTTTAAAAGAAACATTTAAGTGTGCTGAAATTGTCTGAATGTAACTGTGTGTAAGGAAAGTAATTTCACTTGAGATTAGAATTTCTGTGCAATGCATGTTCTGCATTATTCCCTAAACTTCCTATTTTTGCAGACATTTCTCTAAACCAGGCAATGGGTTTGGCAAACAGTTGGAGTTGTCAGTCACATATCTAATGTCTATATACATATAAATGAAGAGATTCCAAATTAAAGTCGTTGTGAGGTATTTGCTGTGAGAAGCTGTACTGTTCTCAAGTCCTATAGCACTGTGTATCTATAACTCAGGAAAGGTAATAGCCAATAATGTCTAGTTTATCAGTCCATGCCTCCTCCTTTGAGTCCCGCTTTAAAGGCTTCTAGAGCAGTGATTCTCAACCCTCGGCCAACTGTAACGCAGGATGTACACACTTTGTTTACCTGAGTGCTCATTCAGCTAACCTTCTTATAAAGTAAGAAGAAAATCTATAAACTGGGCAGCCTGTCATAAGATGCAAACTGCTTTTCTGGAGGGCCTCAGCAGTCATTATTTTACCATAATTAGAAAGCTTACACTGCAACCTAGAAGAAGGTAGATAGACCTATGATTCATTATATAGAGTTTCTGAAAAACCTATCAATAGCTTTAATACTTGGTATTATTGGGGTAGGCTGCCAACTGCTTTTATAGTACCCAAGCAACTTCAAATTAATAATGATTCTTACATTGCTTGGGTGAAATGATAGGTAAGAAAATGAAAGACAGAGAAATTAGGAAAAAAAGATTATGAAAGAGATGATGTGATCATAATGAAACTGCAAAGCCTGGCATCACAAGTTCCTCATAAAACTTATTTTTATACTGATTTTGTACTGTTTGTCTGTCTGGCTCAGAGTCACGTACCATTACTGCTGACTTATTTCCTGAACCCAGCCAATGAGGAGGAAAAATGGATAGTGTAGAATATTATAATGGCTCCTGTCATTTTACATTAACAGAAGGCCACATTAACAAACCAGTCGTGTTGTCCTCTCAGGATGCTGGAGAGTTCGGGAGCCAATGGACCAAATATGTGGAGGCAGTGTATTCATACCAAAAGAAGTATTTTCTGGTCCACAGATAACACCCCCATTTATTTCATAAACTTGCCCTTGAGAGAACCCTGGACTAAATAGTACACTCTACAGTAGACCCATTTGGAATGGCAGATTAGTGTGTGAGAAGCTATACATGGTCACTATTATTTTGATTTCAGTCTTCGAAAAATCATTAACCCCTTCTGTTTAATCAGTAACTTCAGGAAATGGTGGACAACGCACAGGCTGGGGGGGGGCATGGTGGTTAGTACTGTTACCTTGTACCTCCAGAGTTGGGGGTTCAAACCCTGGCTTCTGTTTGTGGGAAGTTTGTATGTTGTCCCCATGTTTTGCAGGTTTCCTCCTACAGTCCAAAGACACGTGTTGTAGGCTAATTGGTGTGGCTAAATTGTCCATAGTGTATGACTGAGTGTGTGCAAAATTGTGCCCTGCAATGGGTTGGCCATCTGGGGTATGCCCTAAGGCTGCCTGGGATAAGCTCTAGGTCCCCCACCCCAACAACCCTGAATAGGATTAAGCAGTCCAGATGATGGATGTACAGACTGTTGCCTTCTTCAATGCAGCTATCTAATAAAAAGAAGCTCACATATCCATATACAACTTCAGGAAGCACATAAACAGCTCATGTAGCCTATCTGAGAAGCAAAATGTTACAGTATCTCACTGTCTGGCACTCAAGGCTGAACCCCACCAAGACACATTGTTCACTGAAAAAGCGGAGTCCTTATCTTATGTTTAGTCTCTAAATGGTCTCTCCATGGCTGAATGATAATCCTGTGCTGTTCTAGGTACATGTGATTTACAAATTGGCATTTATAATCATGAACACAAAGGTGACTTATCTTCTAACTGCTTATCCTTGTATACTTTGGTAGGGAAAGGGTGTGGGACTAGGGGAATGGCGTAGCTCAGCAGAGGGCACAAGACTGGGGTACACCTTGCATGGAATGCCAGTCCATCACAGGGCACACACACAAAATCATCCACCATGGGCAACACTATTTAAGTATAGCTCCATGGATAAAACCAGACAACACAGGGAAATCATTCAAAGTTCACATACAAAACAGAAGTGGGATTCAAATACACAACCCAAGAAGTGTGAGGCAACAGTGCTACCCACTGAGTTACCAAAATTCCCTTAACACCAAACAATTTTATGCAATATAAATAACAAGCTCATAAGAAAACAAGAAACAGTAAAACAGATGTAATACTAAATTATAATACATGACGTATAACGTTGCTATGAAACTGTGAGAAGAATGCATTCCCCTCCCTTTCAGGGGCTTTAATTTAAGCGACCGGCGCCATGTTATCCTGAAAAAAAACAAGTATTCCTTTGGGATCAACATACACTTTCACTGCGCAAGATTTCACACGGTGCCTGTCACTGCTGTTAAAGTAGATCGGTCTTACTACAATGTATATCAAATTTTGTCGGAATTATTTGAACGGGGAAGCAAATGTTAAAGGTTCAGATGAATCAAAGAAAAATGAAGGTACGGCACTTCGTAATGTGTATAAGAGGTGTAATAGTTAACAAAGGACATGCATTCCGAGTTTTGTTTTCATATATTCTGAATTTTATAAGTAAACAGGTACATTGTAAGTTTTATTAGAATGTAAGAAACGTAGCGAGTGAATTTTGGATGACTTCTCTTTTTTTCCACAGAGCTCCAGCGAGGGATTCGAATGTACCGAGCGATGTCTATCATCCTCTTCATCCTTACCCTGATTCTCGCGGCTGCGGTCATCGCCCTGTGTACCCGACGTCCGTAACTTTATAATATATACGTTATTTCTAAACTACTCATGGAGGTGTCATATTGTCGGCTTTTGCCTTTGCAATGTGAATTCGGCTCCTTGAGTTTTGATTTGTATATGTATATTATGATTGTTGTTATTTTATTTATGTATATTTTTAGTTCAGACAAGAACCGCTTGTGTTCAGGAAGCGATTCAACAGCAGAAGGTCCAGGCAGAAGTCTGTAACGTGCAGCTTTGCAAGAAATTGTATCTGACACCTAATTCAGAAAAAAAAGGTGAGCTTGCTCTACCAGGTATTTGTCGTTAAGTTTGTGTACTGAATTAACCTTATTGTCGTGTAACAATTTTTGTGGGTTAATATTTTAGTCAAAATATTCAACTTTTATCCAACCAGTTAAGTTAGTTTAACGTTGTTCTTTCATTGAATCAGCAACAGATGGGCACTGTGTATTAAAGAAACGGTATGCTGTATTTTTGATATCCATGTAGGAAATATGGTGTAACTAATACTATTTTAAGCACAGTCAATTTCAGAAAGTGGTGTATTGTACTCTGCGCAAAAAGACTCAACTTTAGGCAAGGAAATTTTTTGTTTTGAGAGGAATTTATATAAGCGTACTATCACCATCATGAAATTTTTGGGTGCTTATGTAATTACATGCATCTCAGTGTTATAGTGTAACATGTTTTTGATTTCTAGGGTTTACTTGTTTTAGTATATTAACAGTTTCCTGTATTTCACAGATTCTGGATGCCACGTTTGCGGTCATGGTTGGTTGCAGTTCGAGAATTCCTGTTTTTACCTTTCGAAGCTGCGGGAGACCTGGAACAGGAGCAGGGAGCAGTGCAGGAAGTGGGGTGCAGACCTGGCTGTGATAGACAACGAGCGAGTTCAGGTGTTGACTGCTTCTCTCACATGACACAGCAGCCGCATGCTCTGGCTTGTGTAATAACTGGAGAGTTCTGTGAAGGCATTGGCGTCTTAACTCTATTCCTTCATACAGGCATTTCTCACTGAAAAGGGAAGTCTGATTTATTGGATTGGCCTGAGTCGGTCCAGCACTGGAGAATGGATCTGGGTAAACCAGACCACAGTTGAAAGGAGGTGAGAGTACTGGGTGGCATGGGGTTTATATTATGGATTTATTATTATCTCTACCTGAGGTAATAGTCTTAAATTCAGCATGGTGTTAATGTCTCTTTGCATCAGCAAATTGGGGTGTCCTTCTGCTGTATCCACTTTGTTGTGTCTGTTTTGATATGTACCAAATAAATGGTTAAGGAACTTCAAAATGGAGGCAGTTGTCAGACAGCAGTAGCTGTACAGCAATATGATATTAAACCTCTTTCTCTTTTTTTCATCCAGTTACTGGGCTCCCGGTGCAGACGGGGAGAAATGTGGGATCCTATTTGGGAAGCATCCCACCCAGAATAACTGGGGTTCATCACCTTGTACACAGTACACTGGCTACATCTGCCAGAAGAGGGCATGAGAGAGCACTCTCTCTTACTTACTCTCACTGTCCACAGTACTCAGCCGCATTTGTTTAACAGGATGATTTAATAAGCTTTCAATCACCAGTTTAGTGTAAGGAAGGGAAGAAAAACACATCATATTAGCCGCTCAGATGGATTAATATGCTTCTAATGCCTTGAAAGTACAGTTGTATGCTTTTTAGTTGCTTCAGAAACATCTTGTTATCTAAATGCCATCCTTTGGTCATAAAGCACTGCGATACGTGCTGCCCTAGGCAGACAGGTAGCATCTAATGTGCTGTTTTAGTCTGTGTTGAACCTTGCACTTTTGTATGCATTGACTAATCAAACCACTTAAAGTGATTGCCACTGTTTATTCTGAGTGACATACTTTAACTTCTGTACCATTCCTCAAGTGACATTAAACAGTTGTTCATACTTCACTTTTATTCTTCAAGAGAGAAAAATGAGTCACAAAGTGTAAATAATGCCAGATGTTGTGGGATTAATGAGCTTTTACTGCAGCCTGTATTATTTATTTAAATCCACACCAGTATATATGAAAATATAGATTTGAACACAGATTTCCCTCCATATATTACTTATACATTTTTTCAGTACTTTGTCCAGTTACTACACATTGCCATAAATATTATACAATGATTATTGGTATGTGTATTCAAGCTATAAAAATATTTTGATTTGCTTTGGTTATGCTCTCACGATGCTCCTGGTTCGTCTTTTGGCTTATTGGCTTCCTTTTCCTCCTTCAAAGCCAGACTGTATGCACGAATGACCTCCCATCCCCTCTGCAAACCTGTACTCTTAGCCTTAGGATTGGTATCCAGTGAGGGTATGGCTGGAGGGTTGCTTGGAGCTGCACTTTCTGCTTTATTTGCAGTGTCTTTCATAAGGAGATCAATGCAGTGACGGATTCTTGGCGACGGTTTGTCGTCTCGATCTTCCATTCTGATATGGGCAGAGACGTATTTTTATTTTTATGCTCCCTAAAACAAAATGATGATGATGTTCGAGGCTCTATACTGTCCATGGAGCCACTGTGAGCTAGGTTCTTACCGAAGATACCAGCGGTCCCCCAGACCATATTCAGCACCGCACACCCCAATTCGAGGCCAGAGAAATCGGGGCAATCTCCTTTCTAGCATTAACGTGGTAGCCACCACCTAGAATATGAGCGTTAAAAAGAATATGGAAAGATAGTGAAAAGCTTTTACAGCAAGTTGGTTGTTTGTGTTGTTTTAATGATTGAATTTTAATCATATGGAATTACACTAAGATAAGGTTCAGCCATTTTTATACACACGGTTAGAACAGTTGTTTTGACCAGGGCCCAAAAATGCAGACTCCTAAGTATCATTAAAGGGGAAGTGATACCTGTATCTTCCAGAGCTCATTCTTCTCCTGAGCCACCCTCCATTGTATGTCACTCATCATAGCGATCAGCAGGTTGAAAATGAGGAGGCAGGAAACCACTCCAAAGATACAGTGCAGCACATAGACGATGGGTGGATTGAGTATACTGTTGTCCACAGGCAGGTCAACGATACCCACGGACACCTCGAATTCCGAGAAAAGGGTGATGGGGAAAGAGCGAAAGGAGGGCAGGGCGTTTGGGTCTTGGGTCATGTACACCATCCAGAGAGCTGTGGATGATGGGATGGGGAAAGGGGATGAGAGAGTACATGACTGAGTGATCAGGATTGCAGAGAAGGTCACGATGATGTTATATCAACAAATTAGTGAGAGGGATTTTCAGTCACATGTTCTGAGCAGCAGTTGGACAAGAGACAACAAATGTTTTCATTCTGCAATTTTTTTTTAACATTTTAGCTGAAACAGTTTTTATTAGTCTCTGATGTAACATTCTCACCGCTGGAAAATGCAATTTGCGTGATGATTATCAGCCACATAAAGCTGAGTATGTCCCCACATAGAATCTAAAATTAAAGAACAATGGCAAACATAAGAACTTCTCCATAGAAAAACATCAATTTTAACACGTGAATATTGAAACAATACAAAAAAGCAAAAAGTAAACAATATCTAGTCCTCTGTAATTGATAGAAATATTGTTTAAAGGATAAAAATGCTAATGATCTCTGACAGCAGGTGAATACTGTACCTTTTGTATCATGATGACATATGGTCCAAGTACTTGAAATCCACGTGCAAAGTACATGACGTTACACCAGGCGAAGACCAGACAAATGGCCATCACAACTGTCTCTCCTGGAATCCCACTCACTCGCAGTATGCAGAGGAGGATTACTAAAAAGGCAAAGCTGATCCTAAGAGAGAGGTTAAAAAAACTCACTTTAGACACGCTAGCTTGTCAGAGCATCACCATGATTCAAACACGTCTCACTGTTTTTATACATCATATATTTATTTATACCTTACTCTTCTTTCATAAAACTACAGGTCATTTACTCTCGCCATTCCAACACGAAACAATGAGACAATAATCAATGAGGAAAATTAAATAAAAATACTCACAGAATTACATGGAAGGGACCTCCAAGGGCTGTCTGACCGAAATATCGCTTGGCTCCGACTCTTAGTATGTCTGGAATCTAGAATGAAGTCAACAAAAGTGGTACATATTTATCCCTTTCTGGAAGATTCCTGTTATAGAAAGCAGATTATAAACAGGAGAGTGTGGTATATGGTTACCTCCAGTAGCAGAATGATGAAAGCACCCAGGACACTGATCATCTCTCCCACTAAGCGCAGGTGGTCACCGTACGTTACATAGCTCTCCTGTTGAATGTTGACACAAGTAAATGTAACAAAGCACAGCGTGAAACATCACCCCACTGAAGCACTGCAATTTACGACACTAAATGGTGACGTTTTCCTACTTTAAAACTCTTTTGGATGTAGATAGTTTTGTCTGCACTTGACTTTGTGTAGTTTTCCGGTATATCCTTGAGTGGGCGGTTGACACAACACAGGGTGAAGATCCCGATATACAAGTGGTACAGTACCAACAAGACCCTGTGTTGCGTATCAACAAAAACAACATACTGTGTCAACGTGCATGTACAGAAAACACTTAGAACACATCAACTTTAAGGATCAAACAAGACTACTGCCAATCACCATAAAATGTGCTATTTAAAATATACAGACTTGGCATGAAATTAATGAAATGCTAGCTAAAGCACATATCAAATACTGCCTTAGAAAACTGATAAACATTAGACACTCATAGTTCTTCAGCCATTAGTATCAACATCACAATTGTTTAGCACACAAAATGAATGGCTACCTAAAATAGTGTTTGCCATACAGATTCCACTTGAGACTGACTAGCTGCTTTACTGGAGTCAATTCCAGTATCTTCCTTGCCTGAGCATGAAGAGAGCAAGAGAGCAGAGGTCAGACCCCAACGTTAGCATATCCGAATGAGATATGCTATTTGACTTGCACAAAAAACAGTTACTGTCCATCACTGTTCAGCCTAGACCATCTCATAATTCACCTCCTTCTCCTGGCTACCAACGATTTGCTCCAGTACAGAGCTGCTGTCGGCCCATGAGTCGATCTCTGTCAGGTCATAAAGTCTGGAGTTAAGAGGCCCTGAACTCCATTGAGTTATCCGTCTGCTGTGGACCAAGTGCTGAAACACCTGGAAAAGCAATATAAAAGGTAAGAGGAGGAGTCCACGTGATCTTTAGCACTTCTGCTAAAGATTCTGCTTTCTGTTTTTCATATATAACTGGTAGAGCTGCATTGCAGCACCCAATAACATGCATGAGCCATCTGAATATTACTAAAATAGTCCCTGCCGAACCCTACAGAATTCACAATGTCAAATTGATTGGAACATTATGTATATGAAATGTGGCACCGTTGCCCATATTTAGCTACCACTATAGCTAAAGGTGCAAAGGATGCTAATTATAGACATGCTTTGTGAGCCCAGCAGGCGATGGTGTCATTTCATCATCACATGTGACAAACCTCATCTGCTGTGTCATGCCATGATGTGACTTTGAAAGTCTCCCAAAGTGCTGGGTCCCATATACTCTCAAATATTTTTATTAGCTTCCTGTTACTTGCTCCACTGGAATTACTCTGTTATATTTGTCTAATTGTCCATATCATACCTACTGCACCGTTTGCATCATCCGATCTACTCTCCATCTGTTGGCCACCCAGTCCTAAGGTCATAGCCCACCTAAAGTATCATGTCATCTGTCTCATGACTGTTTCCAAAACTTAGTCGGTCTGAATCTGGTTTAATCATCTGCTTCCCAGAACCCTGCCTCTCGAACCCAGATTACTGAAGCATGGTGGCTTACTTACAGGCACCAAAAGTCACGATTAAGAAATATTTACTTTAGAAATGCTGTTAGCATTGTTCCAGTAATTTTACATAGGAGAACACCAAAGCATTAATTAATTTTAATTCTTTACAACTAATCAAGCTGAAGCATTTTATCAGATGTGCCGTTCTTGTTTTTTTAGTATCCCTTAGAATGTCTAGCCTAATGTTGTTTGTGATAAACTACCGTTTAATAAATTTATTATTGATTTAATAAAATTGGCTTAATTAATAGATTCACTGAAATAAACCCAAAACTCCTCACCACCAAAGGGTGCCACAGTAGCTCCGTGAACAATACTGTGCCTCACACCTCCAGTGGTGAGGGTGTTTGAATCCTATCCCTTCTCTGTGTTGAGTTTTTTCACGTTCTACTCAGGTTCCACCGCTTTCTTCCCAGAGCCGAAAGACATAGAGTTATATCAATTTAGGGTGTTTCAGTGCCTTGGATAAACTCCACAGCCCATGTGATTATTTACGGGATGAGTGGGAAGAGAAAGATGTCTCACCACTGAGTTGCCCTCCTTGGCAGCTAGCTTCAGTGGAGTTATTCCACGATAGTTTGGCAGGACGTCCAGTGGTATATCTCTGCTGTTCTCTCCATCTTTGGCCATCAGGAGGTCAATAGTTTTGCAGGCAGTACTTTTATTTTCTTGTAGAATAAGAATGTGTAAGATTGTGTTTCCTTAACGAATGACACAGAATAAATGTAAAATGAATGTTAAAATAATAAAGTTCATAAAACATAAACATATTAAATAGTAACTGCAAATCTCAAAGTGGGCAGGCGGTGCAAGATGACTGTGACTGAAGAAACAGACCAAAACGTGTTTAATTACTAAACCAGGCGGTTAAATTAAAATGTTTCTTTAATTTTCCATCACTTAAACATTGTAAAATCAATCCATCCATCTTTCATAATGTCTTATCCAGTATATATGTATTTTGATCCTGGAATATATTCAGGAAGCATAGTGTACATGGAGGGGGCCACCCTACATTGGACTGATTTTGTAATGGCCAGGCAACTGGAAAGATAAATACACAGATGATTTTACCAAAGGTGTCTTGGGCCCTGATGTTGGCTCCAGCATTGATCAACATCGAGATAATCTCCTCATTTCCCACACAAGCGGCAAATGACAGGATATGTTCACCTAAAGGTGGAGATAGGTGAGTGCTTAAAAAATGAAGCTGTCCAAACACACACACACACACACACACACACACACACACACACACACACACACACACACACACACATACCATAAATATACAACATGTCAACATGCAACGCAGCAACCTTAGTTTGTATTAGATATACCCGGAAATAGTTTGCAAATAGAGTCCAATCAATTTAAAACATCAAGTGAGGCCAAGAGATGCTTAAAATGACACTTAAAACTAAATATTTTGCTTAACCACATGCTTGAAATTCATTAGCTTTGTACAGTACTAGTGTGAGAAACACAACTGGTGCTATTAATAGAGCAGTTGGAACGGCACTGGTTGCAGTTCCCAAAAGGGTGAAGTAAACATTTTACTTCTTCAAAATTCTCTCACGTCAGAGGCCACAACTCCTTTGACATGTGATAAGTCGTTTGTTTCGCACTTTTTTTCACCAGAAAAAGGTCCCAGGAGGACAACTAAAGCAGCATCAAAAGACCTTTTCTATCAGCATAGTGCAACAGAACCCCAGTGTAGCCTTGGAGATATGCTGTCCAAAGCAGAGATGCTCAGCTTGAAGCTCCTGTCTAAAAATCCCAAGAGCTGATCCCATTTCTTCTCTCACCGTAGTACAACTGTCCTCCTCTTCTTTTCCTGAAATACATCCCGGTCACCCTAGGCGTTGCCACATTGGCTCCTTTGCTGATTAACTTATGGACCAAGCTCACATTTTGGTTCATCACAGCAATGTGAAGAGCAGACAGACCTGGGATTGCAGAGAAAGAGTGAAGGACTAGACTTAAACCTGTACAATTACTAATTTAGGCGGTTAAATTAAAATGTTTCTTTAATTTTCCATCCTTTAAATACTGTAAAACCAATCCATCCATCCATCTTCTGTAATTTCTTATCCAGTATAAATTCATGGCGTTCCTGGAACACGTTCTAGAGGCATATGGTGCACAGCAGGGGCCACTCTGAATAGGATAACAATCCAGCGCTACGGCTAATTTAAAGACAGAAATTCACCCCTGCATTTGGACTACAGGAGCAACCCAAAGTACATGGAGAAAAACCTGGGAAACACAGGGCGAACATCTCCACTCACACAATCCAAGAGATGGGAGTCAAACTCGCTCTCTTGCACATATGACATTACAGGGGCACCAAGCTGAAACTCTGCCCTCCATACTGCTACATGAATTACAACTTTTAAGCATGCAATAATTCTTGGTTAAATGGAATAAGGCGTCAAAATGTATACCCTGAAAGAGGTCAGCAGTCATGGGCTCGTCTATCAGCTCTGGAACTCCTTCCACTAAAGCCAGAGCAGCCTCTAGATTGTCATTCATTGCTGCCACATGTAGCACAGTCTCCCCCAGAGCTCCTGAGTCATGGTGACAAAGACATCTTATAATGTCAATGATGACTCAACACTATATCATAATAATACCAATAATAATTGAAAATATTTAAATCTTATAACTTTGCATGTGTGAACTACAGCATTTGCATATTTTTTAATTTACATTTAGCACATAGATTATAGTGAAGTGCGTCAATAAGTCAGGACAATTAACATGGGCACATTAAGTAAGTAAGTAAGTGCCTCTCCTGAAATAATTTTAGAAATGTGACATTATTTCATCATACTGTAGGGTACAACACAGGAAACAATAGAGGTGAAAATAGATTTTAAGCAGAGGAAGAGTAGGCCACACCTCTTTCGAATATGTCTGTGGACGGACATTTAAGCAGTTTCTTTATGGAGCCAACATCATTCTCTTTGGCAGCAACGAAGAGAGGGATGTCATTTACTCTGAAAAAGACAAGCAGGTAACCATCATTATAAAGTGACTGACTTTATATTAACTCTAGTGCACATTAACCATGGGAATGGAGAGGGTTTGGTTAAATTGCGATGTCATAGTTACATTTGAGCGTCTCTCAAAACGTGAAAAAATACATCAGGTCAAATCCTTCGACGTTTCGTGCTGGTAATCATAAAACATGCATTCAAAAGAAGATATAATATTAGTGTTATAAACTACTTGCTGTGTTATGAGACAATGAATGTAGAGTGACAAAGACACACTCAGACTTCCCTAGTTACATTGTGATCACCTCTGGTTTTGTAGCATAAAAGTCTCATCGATCATTTGATTCCACCCTTTTCTGTTTCGGAGGCGGAATCTAAGTTCACTCCACCAATGATTGAGCTCCCTGAAAGCAGTGCGGGAAAGGGGTGGAGCCATGGCCTCAAGTCATGTGTGGCTGGACCTGTTGTCAAAACAACTGGATGAGTTAAAACAATGAATATGATTACAGTTTTGATTAAAGTACAATTTAAAAAAGAGTAAAGTATTAATAAGAGCTTTGATTCTAAAATACTTACCGATAATTTACCATCACTGAGTAAACCTACACATTAACGATGTTAATTATGTATTCGCTATGTTCTTTGCAGCTTTCCATATGCTTACAAATTAAACCATGAGGTAAAAATGATAGAAAAAAGAAGAAAACTGTTCCAGAGACTAAGGCAACATTCAAAGAAAATATTCTGACTTCTGCATTTACAAGTGAAGATCAAGTTAAAGAATTATATCAATACTTTAAAAACATACTTTTTCAGAAATGTGCATTAAAGTGAATTAACCAGGTTAAGTGGTCAGTCAGCTGTATACAATTGTATTGTGGAAATGGTTTAATACGTTGTCTTGGAATTAAATTACACATGCTAAAAGACAGACGTGTAAATAGACAACATAACTGCATAAACCTGAAAACTGTACCAAAAATGATAATTTGGATGTATAACTAAAAAGGACAGACAATCAATTTTCATTTGTTTACTTAATTAGTATTTTTTTATGTAGGAAACCATTTTGCATTATTACTGTGTAATAATGATAATTATAGTAATACAAAAAATAATTATTAAAACAAAAATATAGAAAATACTCAGTGAATTTCAGTGAATTTGTGATCATACACCTTAATTATGGCCCTTCTTTCATTGCATATGTTACACAGATCTGCAAAGATATTAATGCAAGTAAAATAAATCTACAAATTAGTCAGACATTTAACCTTACCTGCACGACAGAGACAGTCGATAAGCCGATCTTCTGAACTATTATAGTGTACTGTGTAATATTACCATCGAACAAAAAGCACTATATCAGAGTAACCATACACAGCGCAGTATGTCAGAAAACCCCTAGTGTGAAAGTTTATGAACAATGATATGTGAGGGAAACTCGAAGGCGGGGAATCACAAGGATGGGAGGGGAGAGGATAACGGGAGGTAGTTTAACGCTCAAATACGACAACATCATGAATATTAGAAGGTTGAACTGGATCAGAGATGCACGGCTCATGCATATTTTTACGTGAAAACTAATGTTAGTAGTTTTTTTATATTTTTATGAAATACTCTAAAATAGTGAACTATTTGAATGGGTGTTTCAGTTTTATTTCTTTATCCTTTCATTTGTTTTCCCCATATTTATTTAAACCAGTTACAATAAATTGCATCTGATGATTCTTTTTCAAAGCACTTGTGTAAAACACACAAACAGTCACTTTGAAATAGCTGTGATTAAAATACATCGTTTTGCATTCTGTGTCACAGAAATAAATTTCTTTGGTTGAAAAATACCAATTTCTTTACACAAAAGAACACAGGCCTGCCATTAACTGTCATAAGCTGAGATGCTGTGTTTTGCCGTCTCTCTTTTTGACATAGACACATACACACATATTTGAAAAATGAAATATATTGAAGATAAATATTATTTGAATGGATGAGACAGAACCAAGAAAAAGTTCAAAACAGATCCAAGGATCCAAGCTGACGTTCAAATTTAAGGTGCAGCAGTTTCAAATTGCACCATCCACCATTATCTGAATGAAAATGGGACCCAGACCCAGAAGGACCCCTTTTCTTAACAAAGCCTGAGTGGAATATGCCAAAAAGCATGTTGACAAGCTACATTCTACCTGGGAGAATGTCCTTCAGACACATAAAAGAACATGAGAGCTTTTTGGTAAATCACACCAGCTCTATGTTCACAGAAAACAAAACAAAGCTTTCAACGTAAAGAGCACCATCTTTACTGTGCAACATGGTGGAGTCTAGGGGATGTGTTGTGGTTGTTTTGCTGCCTCTAGTTCTGTACAACTTGAATCTGTGCAGGACACAATGAAGTCAGAAGACTTTCAAGGCATTTTGGAGCAAAATGTACCGTCTGGTATCAAAACGCTGTGTCTCAATCACAGGTCATGGGTCCTGCGGCAGGATAATGACCTAAAAAAACACCTAAGGATGGGTGATAATGAGCATTCTCAAGTGGTCTGTTATAGGTCCACATCTGAATCTTATTGAACATCTGTGGGAAGAGATAAAAATTGAAAAGCTGAAGTTCACAGTTAGGATAAGGCACACACAATCCCTAGAAAACTGGAACAGTTTACTCAAGGAGAGAAGTGAAGAATTCTCATTCAGTGCTGCGAAGGTGCCTGATTGCAGTTAGTGTCTCCAAAGGCTGTGGCATGAAATATTAGCTTATGGTGCCAATATTTTTGTCCATGCCATTTTAATTTGTTTTTTTATGTAAAATAATATAGTAAGTCATAAATCAAGTGCAAGGTTTCCATTATAAATGTAGAATAAATAATGGTGGACGCCAAATGCTTTTGTCAGTTTCAACTCAAACATATTCCAGTTTTTAAGGATTTGAAAACAGTCATTCACGCTTTTATCTCATCTCATGTGGACTATTATAACTCTCTCTACTTGGGAATCTGTCAGTCAAGCTTGTCATGCCTGCTGTTTGTGCAAAATGCAGCTACAAGACTCCTAACAGGTACCAAGAAAAGAGAGAGCATTACTCCCATGCTTGCATCCTTGCACTGGCTGCCAGTTAAACATAGAGTTGAATTTTAAGTTTTACTATTTGTTTTTAAAGCTTTTCATGGCATGGCTCCCAGCTATATCTCTGACCTTATAAGTCTCCATTTTAATGCTCGATTCCTACGATTCTGACCAGATGCCTTAAGATGTTCCACGTTCTCGTTTGATGTTTAAAGGTGACCGGGCCTTTTCAGTAGCTGCTCCAAGACTCTGGAACAGTCTTCCTTCATCTATAAAATTATCCCCTACACTCGTTATTTTTAAGTCAAATTTAAAAACCTGTTTATTCTCCCAGGCATTTTAAAGACTGTATTTGGCTGTTTTATCTTGGTTTATTCTGTCTTGGTGTCACTTGGTTGTGTTTTCTCCTAATTGCTTTTAATCTGGTAGTCTTTCTTTTACCTTTTGTTTTAATTTACTTATTGCTTTGGCTTTTATTCTTGGTTTTATATTATTCATTTCTCCATTTAACTGTTTCAATCTTTGTATTACCTCGTTGATTTTATTGTGCAGCACTTTGGTTGACATTTGTTGTCTTTTAAATGTGCTGTAAAAATTAATGATGTCTTGACTTGACTTGACTTGACTCAGAGAAAATTAGGAGCTTTTTGAAAAAAGTTGAGGGGAATCATTATTTTTGGCCATGTCTGTACAGATACATTATATATATGTACAGATTTCAAATTCAAATTTCCGTTAAATTGAGAGACAGAGAGGAATACGTTTACACTGAGAAGAGAGTGAAGCTTGTTAATTGGCAAGATAACAGGGCAGATGAGGACTAAGCACTGACACAGTTACATCCCGTAGCTTGACAAAACTTTAAAGAGCGTCTCTATTTCACATTAGGGTGTTACGTTTGTTCTGGGTAATGACATCTCGGGAGGTGAAATGGTTCCCCTCCTGAGGTAGCTGGCTGGCCTTGCACATGCCATTGTTTTTTCACTCATACCATTGCTGCTTCCCTTTGGGTGGTGGTGTAGCTCAGCAGGTTAGGTGTCTGTAGTCAGAAGGTTGCTGCTTCAAGTCCTGTAGTTAGCAAGTGTTTATATGAGTGTTTGGCTCTTGAGCAAGGCCCTTAACCTCAATTGCTCTGCACACTAGCTTAAAAGCACCAGAAGAATTTCCCTGTGGGAATTAATATAGTACCTCTTCTCATTGTCCTGGTTTCTCCTGCCATCACCCTCAGACCATTCTGTACAACCTCAACCCTAGACTGGGGTTGTAATACCTTGTTTAATTTCTAACACCTGTATGACCAGCATACGCCATCGGTAAAATCATTTTAGTCAACACTTTACTACTGTAGATAAGAAACAGGAAAAAAACTTGCTGGAAAACTGCTGAAGTGACAATACTGAAATTTTGTTACGTCTAAACCCAAAGGGGCGGCATTCCTTGCTCAAGCCTGTCTGTTATCGGCTCGGCTTCGAGCAGTGATCAATGGCAAGCACCACATGCACAGCTGTGTGATAAAGACATCAAACCGGAGTGGGTTCGGAGGCAGGTAGTAAAGAGGGGGGTCATCTCAGGTGTCATTCATGAAAAGAAAACACAAATAGCCTGACTTGCTGGTTTTCCCATTCCCACACATTTCAGGGTAAAGCTAATAGCATTTTGCTGATTCTTAAATCCTCATAAGGACTAAAAGTAAAGAAAGCCTACCAAATACCTTTAAAACATATACATTAATTATTATGGAAAATTGGGCATGAAATGTGTTCACTAATTTTGAGTGTAATAAAATACAGGCCAAAGTTAAGCCAGAGCTGATATCATGTCAGACAACATTTATCTGCTATTAACTTCATATTCCAAATTCCCACAGACCAGTTAGTATCATTCATTTAAAATAAATACATCAAAAATGTAGGCAGAAGGAACACAAACTCCATTACTGAAGACTAATGAAAAGTATGATGTTAAAAATGTAATTACATTACAAGTTTAAAATATAGCGTTAAAGATTTTAATTGAAGGTATAAATTTTAAATATTCTATATGAATGGGGAGTGAAATTTATGCAATTTTAAAATAAATCCATACAATATTTAATTCCTGCCAAACTCCTGACTGCGTTGCAATAGTCATTCTCCATTGGTGGAAAGTCTGTTCAGTTGGGCAGTAGAGGACTGGGTAGTTTAATTATATTTTAATTAGTGTCATCACTCAAGTGGGGGTCTGCTCACAGAGAAAGAGGGACGAGAGAGCCAGAATCAGGTGGCTGACGGGGGATATTTTACTGGAGCTGTCGGAAAGTACGGAAAATGTGAAGAACAAGGGTCAGCCATAGGTACGGGACGCAGTCAGGAACAAGACTCCAGGGAAACAAAGAGCTGGAAGCATCCATGGGGATTGTCACAGCGCCAGAACATGAGATTCAGGGCTGAGGGAGGTTAAACAGGACAGCTAATAGGACGACTGGCAACAGGTGTGGAACAAGGGAACCTGGGACCAGTGTGCTGGGGAGAGGAGGTGTGACAAATGTATTTTATAGTCCAAGTTATTTTAGCTTTTACATTATAGCATTTATCTTCACATTAGACAAATGCTGACAATGCACAAGACAACTGCCCTTTCCATTAACAATGCCAACAATAACAATGCTCCGGGTGATGTTTTGACATGTTTTCATAATGAAATTAAACTATTTAAAAACTATTCCGTTACTGTTGACTCCCAGTCCTGTCTAGTGTGTCTCATGGAGTCATATGATTTGCCTTGGGGCCTCTAATGAGACAGAACTGAACGTCACACTGGTGCCATTTTAAACCATAGATGTAGGTTATTTAGTCAACTTTGACCTCTACTGGTAATGCATGAAATGAGAACATTTTTCAGACCCCATTCAGACCACCTGTAAAGAAAGAGGTTTCCTCTGACTGTGAAAATGTATGTTCAGTATTTATCCTGGAAGTGGAATCATCTAGCCTGCCCTGTTGGACCAACTAAAACCTGATTAAAGGAAGAAGGAAAAGGGACAAAAAACAGTAACAAAAGCACAAGACCACAGTAAGTTTAACAGCTGAGTAACAAGAACCATTGCGACTGAACAGAAAAAAACATGACTGCCTTTTGCAAGATAAGACATCTTCTTGCATACCTCCATTTTGTAGTCAGGTATTAAAGTTGCTGGAGCTTGAAAAGAATTACCATTCTTACCATTATTCACCAAGAATAATGAATTACCATTATTTTGGGTCATATACAGGGCACCTGAATGACACAGAGTAATGTATTCAAAATGCAATTTTTAAAAAACAAATGGAAGCTTTTAAGGACAGAAAAGAGCATGCTATCCAAGGGCCTGCTAATGGATCAGCTCAGAGTCTTACAACCAAAAAGTGGAATATTCTGCCTTTATGGCTTTACATGTTCAGGCCTCAAAGATGATTGCATCGTAGTTATTTTTAGTATTCCGGTCATTACCTGCTTTGTTATTACTGTGCTATTGGTGCACATGAAAAGATTGAAAAGCTGTTTCTTTTGGTAAAATGAGGTCAATGCTCCATTATCTGTTGTCCACATTTCATTTTCCCTCCTATTGCTAAGAAAAACTCCTTATTTTTCAGTTCAGTGAGTAACACTGTTAGTGTCATATGCAGCGATATAAATCAGATATAATAGGTAATCAACATATAAAATGCTTGAAAGTCTCTTGATTGAAAAATAAGTTACATTTAATGTTTGAAAATGCTTGATTTATTTATATCCTAGTTCTGGCATTTTGTTTATGGGTTTTTTATGTTTGTACATTGATTTGTGAAATATAAAATTAGATGGGGACTGGACTTGTACTAGGGTGTACATAAAATGTTATATATCTTAAAAATGTCATCCTTATCAATTAAACACCCAGACAATGTTCATTGTAACCTCTGCAGTCACTTTTTCACAACAGCTGTTGTGTTTTGCATGAAATACTGCATATTTTCTGAAATGCGTCATTCTTCTGAAATTTCATGACCAGGGCGTTCTGCTTGAGCTGTGCCCATTGCTGCTGTGCTGAAGGACACAGACCAAACCATGACATATACAAAAAGGACTCTTAATGTGATATCACGTACTACGCCTAGCATGCAGGCTGGTCCTTAGTCATTGAAAGTATTTCATTTTTATTTATAGTTGTATTCTGAATGTGTATAATCCCCCCCCCACATATAGCCCTTATCTTGTTCTATGTTGCACCGTGGGCCTGGGGAACGAAATTTCATATCACTGTACTGTCATGTGTAGATTATATGACAATAAATCCACTTGACTTGATTTGAAAGCAATACCACAATGACCTGAGACACCTTTTTTTAACAACGTAAAGTAAAAATAAAGCCATCGATTAATTCGATCGTCGAGTTAGTTAGATTGCACAAGCTGTAAACATGGTAGAAAAGCCAATGTTTTGGCAGGCAGGTATCTACTGTACTTCCATATACAGGACAATGTGAGATAACAGAATCACCCTCAGAGTCTTGGTAGGTCATTTCTGTTTTATTTACCTGTTATCTCCCTGCCTCAACTCCATGCTATCTAGCTAGTTGATTGTCGCCATGGGGGTTGAATTTACTGAATTTTAGTATGAATGGGAACAGTAAAGAAGTCCTGTTATTAACCAGACTAAACTTTGACCTTGGGGCTGCAGCGCCACATCCACCCTTCGCTTGTAACATCCTTGCTGACTCCACAGATTGTTATCTAAGGTTGTTGGAGAAAAATATGCTGACATATGTTCATTTTTGTGGGAAAAATTCATCTTGTTTTACATTTGAAAGTCAAGGTTATCTCATGGAGGTTGATAAATATCTAAGGCCTGCACCAGCCCTAGCCAGTAAACCCTTGCTGCTTTACTCCACAATAAATGAAAAACAGACTCTCCCTTAAATAAAAGTATTATTTATTTAACAAATTTGCTTAATAGTAGAACATTCAGACAAATAAAGACACACTCACATGTGTGCCTCTTCTTTCCAACATCAGCTAGCTAAAGCACACGTGATGTGTTGATGGATTTTGCATTTACACTGGTCATCTTAATGTGAGACACATATCTATATATATCACACAAAGAGATGTGGATGCTATTGGTCTGATACAATGAAAAGTAAACAGACTTGTAACTTACCAACCAGACATGGCACTGAGTCATTTTTATGTCACAGTGATTTTGATTAGTTGGCCAATCATCATTCAGAAAAGGTTCAATACTATGACAAAAAGAAGAACAATAGTCTGATTGACAACACAAGCACTTGGAGTGTAGAGCTCTTATTTTTTTTTAACACATTAACTTTTCGTCATCTATATAAAAAAAATAAATAATAGTAAAACTGAGTGATGAGTGAAAGGAAAGCTTTTTGAAAATAGAAGCGTTACAGGTTTGTAAAAGAGGAGGGCCATTTTTGAGAAATAAATGAATAAATGAAACACAATGAATAATCTTGCAATTATTCTCTCCCATTTCCTCATTTTAGATCCACATCTCCCACAATTAATTTTGTTTTTGTTTTTCACAAGTATTGTTAACGTGATTAGCTTGTTGTTTTCTTTCCAGTATACACCCTGTTAAATGAAATTGCAGTGCTACGCTTTACATCTTAGTCATAATTTTTCAGTCTGAAAGAAATTGTGTTCCTGTTTTTTTTTTTTTTTTGTGCATGGCATGTAGATTTCCTGATCCATGGGCTGGCTGTATGAAAATATTAGGTTTCTGTTATACTTCAATCTGACCCTGAGTAAGATGGATTTTGAGCTGCTGAGCAGCATTGACAATTTTTCTTTGGTGACCGAGCAGATTGACTCCCAGGTTTTGCACATCCCTGAATGATTGGAATAGAGAAAAATCAAGTTAGTTCCAGGTGGTGAAAAACGGATTTTACTACTTTTTCTGCCCTCTGGCGTTATTATGCTGCAACTGCAGTTTAAGTGAATCGATCAGACAAAACTCCAGTAAGTGTAAACATAAGCAATAAGTGCTCACTCCATAGTCAGGGTGCTGACTCTGTCTAAGCTGTGTATCTGTGCTCTCTCAAACTCCTCCTTGTATCGTTCCATCCGCAGGGCGGTCAGCCAATCGTTGACGGTCGTTACTGTGGACAGATCTGTGAGGGTGGGGCTCAGTAGCGGCTGACTGGACCTACTGTTTGGAAAGGAAAATTAAACATAAAAAGGTCACACCATCTGAAGTTTTTGGTCTCTTTTCGGGTGAAATGAGACTCATGGGGTTTGCAGTCCTACCAGCTATGTTCAATCTTCAGAGAGGATGGGTGTCGGATCAGCCGGTCTAAGGAAGAAAGGAGAGAGTCGAACCCCGGCCTGTCCTGCCTGTCTGCCTGCCAGCACTGTAACATCAAGGAGTGCACTGCTGGTGGGCAGTTAGGTGGAGCAGGGAGACGGTACTGCTCAGCCACCGCCTTCATCACCTGTTTGGGGTAGGAAACCAAGAATACAGGAGGAATATGCATGGTTACAAATACACCGTACCATACAACAGCACATTATAGCAAGATGGAGCCTATGTGAAATAAACACACGTAATTTTTTGGGGTGGTGGTGGCATGGCCTTTGACTCCTACAAGGTGGTGTAAGGTGACTGAACTTTTTTGTCTTGATTAGTTCCACCTTCTCTCATTGTGTATTAGCTAGTCTTCTGTTTGTTCTTCACACCCTACTAATCCACGTCAGTGTCCTGGCATAGCATCTAAAGATCACTGACCTTAGACACTATCCTATCCTTGTTTGAATGTTTGGTTTGCTTTGTTTTTACCCCCAGTGTCCCTTGATTTTTTTGTCTTTTGAGACTTTTATCAGTTCTTACCAAAATGGCCCTAAAACGATCTGCAATCCCCAAAGAAAGATCTTGTTCCCTACCCAGTCTACTGTGACATAGTTCTGCTTGCCATCCTGACCAGTAGCACTTTCACAGATGTCGTCATCCATCCCTCCATTTTCTCACTGCTAATTCTGATCAGGGTCACAGAGGAGACTGGAGTCTGTCCCAGGCAGCACAGGGCACAAGACTGGATGGGAATGCCATGCTGTCGCAGGACACATGCACGAATGCTACAGGCAATTAGCCTAAATCACATGCATGGTGACTGTGTGAGGAATCCTGAGATGCATACAGAGAACATTCATACTCCACACACACAGGCCAGAGGTGGAATTTAAACCCCCAACCCTGGAGGTCCATCACTCTGCCTCCTCATGAGCAACATCATTATATTAGCTTATTATTTTTCTTTGCATTGTGTAATGTTAGTATGCCTAGGGGGGTTTGGCAGCCACTTGACCTTCGACCCCCAGAGGATTTTCTTTCATCTTGCTGAGGAGTTTTTGGTTCCTCAGTTGTCTTATGGCTTTTTCCTTTTTGCTCTCTTTCTGTCTCATCCACCATTTACAGTCGTGGCCAAAAGTTTTGAGAATGACACAAATATTAATTTTCACAAAGTCTGCTGCCTCAGTTTTTATGATG
>JAACJT020000035.1:0-23653 GCA_009936485.2 Gymnarchus niloticus
CAGTGGCAAGGAAAAACTCCCTCAGGAAGAAGAAACCTTGGGAGGAACCAGACTCAAGGGGGAAGCCCATCCTCCTCTGGCTGGAACCGGGCAGGACAAATCCATCCATCCATCCATACATCCATACATCCATCCATCTTCTAAACACTTATCCTTGTCAGGGTTGCCGGTGGGCCTGAAGCTTATCCAAGGTAGTACAAGGCACAAGACTGGGGTAGGCCATGGATAGGATGCCAGTCCATTGTAGGGCAGACATATGCATATACTTTTAAACACATAGTCTATGAGCAGTTTAGAGATGCAATTTAGTCTAACTGCATGTCTTTGAACCGATGGAGAAAACTGGAGTATCTGGACAAAACCTGCATGACAGGTGGAGTCCATGTTAAGTCCACACACGGAGGGGAGGTGGCATTTGAATGCTAAACCATGGAAGTAGGAAACAACAATGTAACCCATTAACGAATCGTTTACCTGTAAATAACGACAACAACAGCTATAATAATAATAATAATAATAATAATAATAATAAAAAGACAATGAAAGTTAATGTTATCGTTATGGAATACCTGTTTTTCAAGCATGGAAACATCACCTCAGCCAGGTTAGTGATGGTTATATATTCTTCAAGGTGAATACTGACGCCAAGTTAAAGTGAAGCCCTTTACTTACAGCTCGTTCATTACATCTGTGGTCAGTCCTAGAAAAGCATTGGGTGGAATGACTTCTATGTGTGTGTTGTCTTGGAGGTCACTGGAACAAAAGCCAAGGAACACATTTCATTCATTCTATATTAACAGAAGCCATCACGTAATTTAACATATTTAGAGATAATAAGAAACAAGTGATCACATTGTAAGGGCAAAAAATAATTTACAGTAAAACAGAAATGCTGAAATAAGCTAAAGGTTTACTGAAGGTGTCCTTTAGGTTACTAAAGGAATGACTTTCAGAAAAGTACTGAAATTGAACTTAAAACTGAACTCCTTTGGGACAATATTCAGCTATGTACTGTACACTGAAGCCTTGATCTCACCAGGATGTCTCATAGCTGAAGCCTGGAAGGTATTTTTTAAAGATGAACGACCTCTTTCTTCAGACATGTATAATAAATTTGTAATACATAGGCGCACAAAAGCACAATTCGACAAGCAAGCAAATATTGTAATCTCACACAAAAATTCTAGAACCATTAGACCCACAAATACAGTGAGATGAAAGATATAAAGACCTACAATAAAAAGCCATATGCTGAAGAGCCGATCTTAGAAAGGTCAGGGAGCAGCTTGAGGCCAGTGTTTGAGATCGTCCTGGAAAAATCCAAACCCATTTATAACACACACACGTATGTGGACACAGAAGCACAAACATACACGTGTTGTCTTTTTATGAATAGTGTGAAATTGTAATTAATAAAAAATGCCATCTTTAGAACAAACAACACTGGGTTGTCCTTATTTTTGACGCTGGAATTAGGGTTGACGTAACCGAGTCTTAACCTGTTTAATATAAAACTTCACTTTAAATATAAAACTACATTTAGATACAGAATACATAAGAACATTGGCAGCAAGGTCAACTAATATGAACTATACTGGAATTGGCTTGTTGTTGCATACATTTTGAACATACCATGCATAAAGGAAGCCATGTGTGCATTTAATAGCCTGTGTTCTTAATATGTGCATGCTCTACACTGAGTTCACATGCATCATTCTCTATTATAGCTTATCATGTTTAATGTTTCTTGTTCATAAACTTCTTGGAGGTTTCCTGTGAAAAATCTGAGACTGCTTCCATTGGAGATGTGAAAAGATAAACATGTGAAGAGAGTATCTTGCTGGTCTCAGAACAGTACTATTTCCCACGCTTTATAAAAGGCATACTAAAACAAAGACCGATGTCTGCATATATAGTGTTTACAATAACCTGAGACATTTCTGGTATTGTAGTTCTATTGTAAGCTGTCAAAAGTAAAACTGATTGAGTTTATATATAAGTAAATAAAACACACTCACAAATATCTGAGTTTTGGCAGATTCCAGAATGCCCCTTTGTCAATTACCACCAGATTTTTTAAATTAGTGATTGTTCTGTAAAGAAAAGAAAAAAAAAAAAAAAAGAACTGAAAGAGATAAGCTTAGATAACCTCCATGCTATACAGGGCATTCGATTTTGACTTCACCGAAGGAGATCAGTTGAATTAACATGTTCTTGGTTCAACAGAATGAGTGAACAACACCTTTGAGGTTTTAGGGAAGCCACTCACATTTCAACCAGTTCAGGTAGGTTAGCAAAGGCCTGTCTTCCTATCTGTTCCAGAAATTCATTTCTGGACACCACACTAAATACAGGAGAAGAGGTTAATGAAATTATAATAGCATGCAAACTCTTGATTTCAAAGCAGCACTGGTCATTACTGAGTTCAGTCTTCTAAGTTCTCCAGCCCCCAGTCTAAGCTCATTCTGAAGTGGGCCAGCAGTTGTCTGTCATTGTAGCCATTGAAAAGTATCAAGCTGAACAGCCCTCTCTTTCCAACCTGTCAGTACGCAATTATTATATTGAATATATTTGTTTGTCATGCTGGTGTTTAATTTTGATTTAGATTTAATATTGTTTGCTGTTACAATGTCACGAGGGATAGGGCTTAGGATTTAAGGTTAAACATCGGCTAATCAGCATAAAAATTCTGAGGATGTAACTTGAAGATTAAGCCATGTCTTAACTACAAACTCAAAAACGACTAAAATAAATCATCAGGCACAGCATGATGGAACAACTGAATTTTCGTTATTATCCTGTGGATAACTACTGCAAGGATGACTTTCTTTGACAATGATTTTTTGTGGCTTGTCCGTCTCTTAAATTTGTTGGACTTAATAAGCCAAAGGACACAATGTTCCGGGTCAAAGACTAAACATACTCACAAGACTAAATATTGATTTTAAAATGTAGGTAGCTCCAATTGACAGCAAAGTTCAATAGGTAACTTAGATGGATACATTGTTTTATAATTAATTTTTGAAATGCAAGCTGTACGTCCCTGTGTTACTCATACTGGAAAAAAATACACTCAACATAAAAAATAAATGTATTGTAATATTATTTTAAGTCTCTGAGGGAGATGAAACTTTGAATTTAAATACAAGCACTCTGGTTTGCGTTTCCTTTTTTGAATGAGCCATACAGAATATTGACATGGAAACACAGAGGCACGACTGGAAGTGATTATGAGCCAATATGAGTGGCAGCATACATTCTGGAAAGCTTCTGCAGTTCAAAGAACGCCTTGGGAGGGAGGGCTTGCAGCTTCGTCATCTTGAACTCACTGCAGGAAGAGAAAAAGAGAACCAGGCAATCTTCAAATCCTCAATACACCGATGAAGCAATCAGTTTATAGTGACAGTAGAAGAGCAATAAGGCAAATATTCAAAACAAATATTGTCAAATAAATGGAGTGTTAATAAACAAAAGTCCTGCCTGCAGACTCTCATTGCAGAACGTTCAGATCGAAAGTCAAAAAGTCAGTAGCTAATTTTTCTGTCACATCAATGTGGTGTGGTCAACCCCGCATTTGTTTGTACATAATATTACCACTACTACTACTACTAATAATAATAATGATATTATAATGACCACACTGCTTGGATCCAAGTGCAGACCGGCCACAGGGGTATAGTGAACAGGCAGGGTCAAAACTGGGAGAGTCATTATTTTCCAAGTCCAAGTGGAGATCCAATTCGTAACCGAGGGCACAGGCAAGAAATCGAAGACAATCAGCGGGTACAAACAGGTCCAAATGGGCAGGCAGAAAATGAGTAGACGAAGGACGATCGAAGTTCATTCACAGGAAAGCCGGTAGTGAGAGACGACCCGCTCAGTACGCTAAAGAATGACTCTACCTCACACTGAAATGTGGGAGCTGGGGAAATACGAAGGAAGCACATTATCGAAAACTGAAGACAGCTGTCAGTACAACGGGGAGAGGGACTGCTGATAAGCTGAGTGACAAATATACTCAGTAACATTACACTGAAACATTTTCCCTAATAATTTGAGCATTTACGAAAATGATCAGCAACTAATTGTGATGCCTCCATCAGCTCTTTGTTTGTTTTGGGAACAGCTGTGATTATCGAAGGCTTTTTGAACCAAAAATTCAATTGAGCATCAGCTTGCCCGGTTCTGAATCGAAAAAGAATATAATTTGCCCTGTCGGTGAAGAAATGCATTCCATTTGAACTTCTGTTAAAATGATTTCTTTCTGTATGACAAAGAAAAGCGTAATTACAAACGTAGATACACACATCAGCTTCACCTCTCATTCATGTCTTTTGCTCTCGCTAGGTCACCTGGCAATGTGACCAACTTAGCATTAACACCATGATGATATTACAGGATGGCCTGCTAGTGGTGACGACTCTGCAGACTCCTGAGGGGGCACACTGAGATGCATTTTAATCTCTTTAAAAATGAACTCATAAATGGAAACACTGAAAGGTATTCTCCTGATGAAGTTCAACGAGTTTTACAGAGAGAAAATATGCATTCACGACTCTTTTCACATTTACATTTTTTAGCTACCTGGATAAAAATGTCTTTATATAACCATGTGGCTGCAAAGTTTTGAGAAATCGATGGTACTGAAGATACAGCAGTAGTTTCCCAGCCATATTTTGGCATTTAAAAATATAAAATGAGTGAGCTTATTAAGACTTGTAAAAAAAGATCTAATCTCTTTTGTTTATTAGCTTGAACATTTTAGGGAACGAAAAGCAAATATTTGCACCGATTCACCAAAAAGGTCCCAGCTCCATCCCAAGATCTACTTACATATTGGTGGTGTTCCCGGGGATTCCGGAAGGCATGCACTGGACCTTGCTGCCAAGGCACAAGAAGGAGCCACTGGTTGGGTTGCTGGAGCAGCCATGGCTCCATGCCTGCCTCAGGGTTCCCAGCAACACTAAGCATAACTGAAGCATCATGGGAGAACGACGCGTGGTGCAGAAATCCTGGTGTGACATCTCTGTGAGTACTTAGACATACACAGCCCTCACTGGCACATGGTAAGCACATGTACAGCGGTTACATATCAAAGGATTTCACTGCACTCATGCTTATTTACATTGGCCAGATGTATACCATGCTTTGTTGAAAATGGTTCTAAAAAGAACAGTTTAAACAGTTGTTACACTGTTCGTACACAGCATCTACATCTACACAGTGGCTATGTACACACCACAAAGTGTGTAAAAGGTCCTTACTTCTACACTACTTACATCTACTGTTCTCACACATACTGCACGATGCCTCCACATGGATGTACCGTATGAATACGTAAACACTGCACCTACAGCAAAACCATGATTATTTCTGCACAGCACATATCTACACGGTTCTTACGCATTCATAAACGCTTTGTGTAAACCTGCTACGCATACACAGCGGTTACACATGTAAATCGTCTGGCTGTCACCTCTATGTCCGGGAAGCCGGGAGTGTGTTGTCCTACGGTCACTTCAGCAGAATCGTGTGTCTCGGTGCTGGAAGAAAATGTGAAGCACTGACAGCAGCTGGAAAGGCTAGCAAAGAAAACCCATCGACGACCTTGGAACAGAGGACTTGAGATAAGGAGCAAGTGCTGTTTTGTGTTTTTTCTTGTCTCTGTCAGTACTCCACCCCCAACACCCACACATCCCCTCCTGGGTTCATCATGTTTATACCTTGAAGACTTAATAACCTTCTAGAGGTGGACAAGTCAAATGAAGGGAGAATAAAGTTCTTTGACTGCAAGTTGTTTTCTGAGTTTATTTGTAACTCTTAATAGCCAAGGACGCTGGAATTAGACACACGAGAAAGGCCGTGGATTCTTGTCTTCAAAGGGAGATATCTGTCATCCATGCATCACAAGTTGATATTTACATTTATAAATCTCTAGTCACTTAGGTTAAATGTGCGAGGAAATAAGATCAACTCACACAAGACCCAGGAGACACTCTCTTCCTCCAGATGAGAGGAGACTTTCATTTCAGGAATCCAAATCATACTCTACAACCTTAGGTCTACTATGATGCTGTGTCAGTGAGCATACATATGAAATGTTCACATCCATGTTTGAATGAGCGTTTCTATGGGTATAGCATTTATGAGGTATGAATATTTGCTTAGCTGGACCTGTGTATCTGTACATTTATGCATTTATATATCTTTGTGTATGTCTGCATGTGTGTTTCTGTGGAATCACGTATATGTATTCATTTAAAGGCATGTGCTGGTGTGTATTTCTATGGTCATTTGTAAATATTTGTGTGTACATACTCATCAGGCCTGCATTGAGTAATGATCACTGTTCTCTCACTGTCATACTTGATAGTTTATATGCGGCAAACAGATTCAATTCAATTCAATTTAATTCAATTTATATAGCACCTTTAACAAGGAGCATTATTACAAAGCACATTACAGAGTCCCGGGCCCTGGGTCCCCAGAGAGTAAACCAAAGGTGACAGTGGCAAGGAAAAACTCCCTCAAGAGGAAGAAACCTTGGAAGGAACCAGACTCAAGGGGAAGCCTGTCCTCCTCTGGTCAGCACTAGGCAGAACAAGTTCACTAAAACGATATGAAACAACAATGAGGTAGAACAGTCAGGTGGACAACGGCGAATTAGAGGAGGTACTCGGCTGATCGAGATGAAGAGCAGGCACCTGTGGCTCAGATGAGAGCAACCTGGTCAGGATGGACAGGTGGCGGGGAGGGAGGGAACAGTAGGCCAGCATGCAAGTAGTAGGACCTCTTGAGTCCGGCCCTCCAAAAGAACCACCCCAGAAGCGGGGTTGGGGGGGAAGGAAAAGTACATGAGGAATTGAGAAGCAATTTAAGATGAAAGAATAATTTCAATAAAACAGCAGAAGCTTCGGCTAAACTGTATATGGCAGAATAACTATGAGGGAAAAGTGAGTTGGAATACAGGAATGAGAAACCCCTGAACGGCAGAACCCCAGCAACACGCAGCAACGTATGAAGCAGGAGTGACAGCACTGACAGAACCGTTCATCCAAAGTCAATGGCACCGATCTCCACCCAGCTCTACAGCTCAGAATAGAGCCTATCCGGGGAGTGAGTAACTACCTAAGGTCTCTGTAAGCTAGACTAAACAGGTGTCTTTTAAGCCTGGATTTACAAATTGAGAGTGAGCCAGAGTCCCACACTGTTGCTGCAAGACCATTCCACAACTGCGGAGCTCTACAGGAGAATGCTCTGCAGCCCAAAATAGCTTTTTTCACTCTTGGAACAAATAAATGACCTGCCTCCTGGTTTTTAGCGGTTTTCTGTCCAGGAGAAGGTTGGAGTGAAGTCTGGGGAAGCTACAACCACACACACACGCACGCAACAAAGGGGTGCACCTAATTTAAACACGAGCTCCATTTGGATGTTTACACCGAGAAGATAAAACAGCAAAAGTTCAGGGGTCATGTATGAACATACAGAAGAAAGAAGAGGAAACAGAAATGAATGACTGGAAAGAGTGGGAGAGTTATAGCTGAAGAGGGGTGAGGAGAAAGAGAGAGAGAGAATGTTTATGAATGCTGTATGTGTTAACAGTGATATTATATGGCTTCTTGCACTAAAAAAACTGTAGCGCCCTCCAGTGGCTGCAGTGTGTCTCTGTAAACATGTCTGTTGGTCTCTCAATATCTATCAACTCAAATGTTTGAAAAATAGGGAGAAGTATAAGATGTTAGTGAAGACATCCACCAGCTGGTCAGCACAGGTGTTTACTACTTGCTCTGCAATCCCATTTGGTCCAGCAGCCTTGTCGTTATCTATCCAATACGGAACTCGCCTGACTTAATTCGTACACGTGAATCGTGAATAGCTGGTCACCAGGGGATGGGCCAAACCTGCGGGCAGCTGTGTTGTTTTCTCTGTCAAAGTGAGCAAAGAAACTGTTCAGCTTCTGCGAACGAATGGAGTTATACTCCATGATGTTTTAAATGCTAAGCCATACCCAATGGGGGTCCATGCTGCTCAGAAAAAAGCTTTCTATCTGTTGCCTATGAAGATGCTTTGCTTACCTTCAAGTTTGGCCTCACTGCCCTGTATGCTTCTTTACTCATCCACAAATAGCTATTGAAAAAGCTCTTCGCTGATGTGACGTTAATAATGCATCGATTCGAGCTGAGGAGCTCAATTCTGGTGAAATTCTCTAAATCAGAGTGTGAACAGCGAGCATATTCACATGCAAATAAATTCCAATCTACGTTTTCAAAGCAATTTTGTAGTTGTGACTTGACATTTTCAGGGCCAACTGCCACTGATTTTATATTTGGCTTTATTCTGGCAATACAAGGTCCATAGATAGGAGCAAGAAACAAAGACAGATGACCTGAATCTCCTAGGTGGGGGGGATTTTGTATGCCATCCATCCATCCATCCATCCATCCATCCATCCATCCATCCATCTTCCTTCACTTATCTGGGTCTGGGTTGTGAGGGAAGCTCTCTAAAATGAGATGTCCAGACCCTCCTCTCCTGTCACCTCGTCTACCTGCTCCAGGGGGATACTGAGCCTTTCCCAGGCCAGCTGAGAAATATAATGTCTCCAGTGTGTCCTGGATTGGCCCCAAGGTCTCCTCCTGGTTGGACATGCCTGAAACACCTCCCCTGGGAGGCATCCATTAGACATCCTAGACAGAAGCTCAAACCACCTCAAATGGCTCCTTTCGGCACAGAGGAGCAGCGGATCTACTTTGAGTCCATCCCAAATGTCCCGTCTCTAAGGCTAGGCCCAGACATCCTGTGAAGAAAACTCATTTAGACCACTTGCATCCGCAATCTAGTTCTTCTGGGCACTACCCAGAGCTCATGACCATAGGTGAGGGTAGGTATGTAGATTGACTGGTAAATTGACAGCCTTGCTTTTCTGCTCAGCCCTCTTTTCACCACGACAGACCAGTACAGCATCTCCATAACTGTGGACACTGCACCGATCCGCCCGTTAATCTCTCACGCCATTTTTCCTTCTCTGAAGAAGACCCAGAGAAATAAACTCTTCCACTTGACTCAGCAACTCGTCCCCGACCCAGAGATCGCGGCCCACCCTTGTCCACTTGAGAACCATAGCCTCGGATTTGGAGGATCTGATCCTCATCCCGTCTCCTTCGCTCTAGGGTGTGAGCTGGCCCAGTGCAAGAGCGAATTTACTGCTTTTGACACATTTGGGTCGTTAGTGTGATTGTGGTCCAGTATGTTTTCCCCCTCGGCCATGAAGCTGACCTTTCACTGCAATTAAGGCAGTGGACTTTTATGACTGGTTTGGTTAACGTGCTGTTCTAGAAAATCTGTCGGGTCTGTGTTTAAAGTGTGTGTCCTGAAAGTGTATTTCTGGTGAATCTTTGGGGACCACCCCACCAATTGTCTGCAATGAGGGTGTGAGTTTACAATTACTGTCTACAGCAACCAGGCAAGTTATGTTTATGTTAAAATAATGAAACGTCATTCCGGTTGCAACTTCTGTGTCTTCTGGTTAATCTTTCTGGGCATTTCATACTGTTTGGAACACAACAGCTGAAGTCTCCTGCTATGATGAAAGAGTAATGAAAATGTTAGTTTGTTCACGTGATATTGTGCAGTTTTTCAAGGGCTAGCTTAGTGTTAGCTTGTCAGCAGATGTACACTCGAATCAGGATGACTACTGTGATTTCTCACAGCAGATGGAACAGACGAGACTCAAGACTATAGATTCCAGGTCAGGAGAGCAGTGTCTCTCAGTAATGACGGTGTTTGTACCTGTGAGAAAATCAGTTTGCCCTGATGAGAATCTGCTCTTCTGTGGTGAGTTTAAAACATATTTCTCTTACGTTTAGGAGTAGTTGGCAGTTTAGTACAAAAACGTTAAACGACAGCAAATCTACAACAAATAATCAATTATGCTATATTGGTGCGTATTCTGGCCCCATACAGCGAAAGAAGGACAGGTGCGAAAACGTGTCTTGTCTTACGTGCCACATATTTCTTTAAGTTTCAATAATGCAGATTACATAGACAACAATCCACTTAAAAGCAACATGTGATTGTGATTAAATGTGTGTGACTGTGGAGGTATGTGATTTTGTGACTGTGAGTTACTGAATGTGTGATTTCACTGGTTTATGCCTTCACTGGACGAGCGAGTGAATGATGCCACACCACTACCCAAGTCCAAGTAAGCACAGGTGTGGTTTAACATCAATCATGCCATAAAATGAGAAGGAAGGTTACTTCAGTTCCCTGAGATTTCACTGAGCATTGACTACACTACAGCCTGAGTGCAGACAGACCGACATTGAGTACGCAAATATGTCACAGGAGTATCATATTTTTTTATTGTAACTAAATAATAAAAATAAAAAATAATACCTAAAGTGTACAAAGGATGTAGCCCAGATATAAACAATACCATACTTTTGCCCCGACTGAATAAAAATACATGATGGAGAATTCTACCCTAAGCAAGGTTGCCAAAAGCAACCATCTTTCCCCACTGCTTCGGTTTCAAGGTTCTCGATGGCTGCCAGGACATGGAGAATAATGGAGCACAGACAAAATTCAACACTGTACCCAAGAGCAGAGTGAATAGGAGTTGAAGCAGAAAAGGCAGAATGCAAGCAAGGATTAGAAATGACAAAACTCTTGGGGGCTTAACAGAAGTAGATTCCAAGAAGAAATTAAAGGTGTAGGACCTAGAGACAATAAACCGATGTTAGAAGGACAAAGACATGAAGTCTAGAACAGAGCAGACTTGAGGGTACAGAACCACATGATTGCAGGCAAGCTGCCCGAATAAGCAGCAATTCTTGTTTTCTAACAGAATTCCCAGATCAGGTCGCCAGTGCCAGCCGTACAATGCTGCCTTTCCCTGCTGGACCAGAAAAAACACAACATCCACAGGGATAGACAAAATAACAGAACTTCCACATTCTTCAAAGATGGAGCTACAAACTGGGCCACATTACATTGAATGCAAATTAGTAGTATATGTGAGATCAACTCATATCAAGTCTAGGGGGCTTCCTGGTGGTACCATTTATATACAAGTGCAGCCTGGCATAATGATTCTCAAGGACCACGGTGCAGATAGAAAGTGGCACAAGCAGAAAATAAGAGGCTGATAATCATTTAAATGTGCAAACACAGAGCACCAGTGCAAGACAAGGTGGGAGGGGTTGGACTTGATTGTATCTACTGTACAAACTGGATGCATGTAAACAAACGATAGTTTAGCAGCAGTGAAGAGTCAGTTAGCCAACAATAAATAGAATAAATAGAGATTATGTAAAGAGACTAGTGTGTGTGAAAGGGGTTATGGGTGTCGTATGTTCAGATGGGTTTTAAGGGGTAGCAAGGTGTTGGATTTTGGGGAAGAACCGATTAGGCACAACTGGTTCGTATACTTTGGTACCTTCAACCAGATGGGAGTGGGACAAATAGTCCATGGGAAGGGTGGGTGGGGTCCTCCACAATCCTGGAGGCTTTCCTTGTGCAGTGTTTGAGGAAAACATCTTTAATGAAGAAGAGAGAGGTCCTGATTATGATTTCCACTTTGTAATTCCCAAAACAGACTGCGATGCAGCTGATGAAAACACTCACTACTCTGTAGAATGTGCTGAAGATCAGCGGTGAAAGTCCTGTCTTCCTCAGTTGCTGCAGGAAGTGTAGTCACTGCAATACCTTCTTAGCCAGGGAAGAGGTGTTGAGAAGCCAGCTGAGGTCTTCCGCTGGGCGCATACAGAGATTTTGATCTTGACTGTCTTCACGGTAGATCACTCATCATGTAATGAGGAGTGGGTAACATGGGCCTTCTTGAATTCAGCAGTCACTCTTTCATTTTGTCAGTGTTGAACTGTACCTTGAAGTACAATCATGAGTGAGCAGGGCTGAACAGAAGTGGGCTGAGCACACAGCTCTATGTGATACCGGTGCGGAGATGTTATCGCTGATTCGAACTGTCCGAGGTCTCTCTATGAGGACGCCCAGGATCCAGGGGCACCTGTGGACGTCCAAGGTTGACCAGCCACCCAACCACTTGCATGACAACATTATAGAGGGCAGTGAAAGATATTAGACTATAAAATTATACAAGGAGTAAATTGGGGTCAGGTCCATCTGCAAGCCGGTTCTTCATGTGGATCCTCACCACAAGACCAAAAAGATATGCATGGCAGCACCAGCAACAACATTTACAGTGCAACCCGTACATAAGCTGGAAGACGGTTCCATTATATAGGAGCCCTGTAACTAAAGACAAGAAATATAGACTCATTAATAGGTTCACTGTATGTTTATCATATCATTACCTGTTTCAAACCACCAGGGATCACCCTTGAACCACATTGTTTACACTCCCGAAACACCTGTCCCAAGTTATCCGTTCCATAAAGAGTTACAAAGGTGAGCTCCAAAAAGACATGAGCCAAGGAGGAAGCACTGTGAGAAAAATGGTCAAATGGGGGGCTGGGGGAAGGTCAAGCAACCCGGCTTTGCTCTATCCCGATTCCCTCTGACCCTGCTTCTCCGTTCATAGATCAGCCACCCAGTATTACCCTCACAGCCTGCGCCATCATCTGCCATCCTACCTGTCCAGTCCCACCATCTGGCCGATTTTACCTCACCGTAAATTATTTGAATTTGTACTGCCTAGTCTTGCTCAGCGAAGGATGGCCTTCCCTCTTGAGTCTGGTTTTCGCCCAAGGGTTGTTCCTTTCTCTGAGGTAATTTTTCCTTGCCCCCGTCACCTGACCGTTCTGAGGACGTTGGACCCATGATTATGTAAAGTGCTTTGTGACAAAAACGCTCCACATAAATAAGAATATTTTTAAACTTTCAGACACCAATTCATTGTAGTGACCTGCAGTGAGGGACTATATATACACACTAAACGAAAATCTCTACCGCGTGAAACCAAAATTTCCGACTGTACTTTATGTACGTGTTTTTTTTTCTTTACGGAGGTACTGTGGTGTACAGGATCAATTACTGAAGTCTGAAGACTACTGAAGACGTGCTGATATTGTGCAAGATGTTTCTGATGCAAGCAAACCAAAACTTAGGAAGCAAGGATGCATTCATGTGTGAATGCCTGGGATTCACAGAAAAACACACACTGAAATGTGAACACACCCATATGAACACACTGACAAACACGCACAGTGACACACAGTGACACACAGTGACACAGCTATTGTACAATGACTTTTGCTCAAGTAGAATATCAGTTTTAAAGCCAAAGAAGTCGATATATGTATACAGAAATAAGGACAAATGCTGAGAGTTACATGTGCTTTGACACGGTGATGAGAGAATCGTGAAAGGAATGTTGTCAGGGTTTGGTCAAAGGTGGATGCAGCTTCTCCTGCACCATGCTGGAGGGGGCATCAAGGTGGAGACCTCCTCTGACCCGTCGCTGACCTATAATGAACCTAGACTGACCTGGAGGCACAGCGGTTGCAGTTTAACATTTATGACAATACAACAAAATCAAATCCAAAAGCCAGTCATAATCGTCAGTCGATATTCTTTCAATAATTTCACCCTGTAGACTTAAGCTCACTTAAACAGCATTTAATTTTATTTCATTAAATTGATGAAAACTGTTCTGTTGATTTCATTTTGCTTGGAAGTTTTTAATGAATTGTAACAAAAAAGTAAAATACTCTAGAAAATACACATAAAATTTAAACCAAAACGTAAAATTTGAGAATTTTACTCTAATAAAGTATGTAGATCATGTTCAGTACATGACAGTGGAAGTGAACAGATGTGGATTGTACAGTTTTTTCAAAACGACGATGATTCTATACTCCGGGATCAGTTTAGCATTCAAATACAGCTCCATTCTCACTTTACTCTGATATGCCATCTGACTTCCATCGACAGACAGCACGTTATTGGGTAGCTGATACCTCATTTGGTATCCTGTGAGTAAAAGCATGTCATTGGCTAACCGATATCTCACCTGATTCTGTTGGCGACTACGTTTGCTATCCGTGTTTCAACGAACGTGACGCACTTTCTCCGATTCCCAGTTAATGTTATCGACTGCTGAATGACACACCATACGAAAATTTGGGCAGATAGAAATAACAGCTTGACAGAACAAGATTATAAAATAAGCAACTGAATATCCGAAAGCAAATACTGTCATGAAAAACCAAAGAAAAAACTTAGTGCCAATATTGTGTTAACATTTAATTTTTTTTTTTTATCATTTTGACAATTCTTTAATTTTAATAAAAAACGCTTGGAGAGCAGATATAATGTATCATCATCTATACAACAGGCTATAAAACACCACCAGTCACAATCCAGATCTCACACAGTCGTGTGTTTTACTGGATAGAAACATATATAAAGGTTAATATGATATAATTTGCGTGCAAGGAGTTATTCCACCATCCCTGTTCATGGAAACAGAATTCAAAGACTTCACATCAGAGTTCAAATTAAGGCTTCCGTACATTTTTCAAGACAAAATGAGTTTAAATTTTGAAAGTCAATTTTGTAGCTGTTTTGACAAATTTATTGATTGGCCTACTCTCTTCCCTTTCAATTGCCTCTTCCACTATAAATGGAACAAACACGTTTGACTTCCCATCCCTTCCATCCCTTCTTGTTCCATGAAGCCCGTCATTGTGCACAGCTGTCCCCATAAACCCCATAATAATCACACACCGATTCATTCTTTCTTTCTTTTTTTTCTTCAAAAGCCCCAGCAACACAAATAGAATAAACATTTTTGAAAACACCGGCATTTCGTCCCAGTTCCCACCCGCCACCCCTTACAGACAGCTTTCCCCCTCCCAGATCGGCTGGTGACCCGGCAACAAGAATGGCAAATGGCTCACTTGCCACAGTTTGTTTCAAGTTGATAAGGTAGGGTTTCTGACTTCTTGAGCTTTTGATTTGATGTGCTGTTCTTTTTGGATAAACAGATGTGCTTCTGTATAACATGTTAGTTCTTTTTTTACAGTAAACCAAGTTGAAAATAAAACAAAGAATACTCTTGTTTTATTACTGTACAAAAGAGGGCTTTCTCTCTCAGAGCTGAGATAGCGAATCCTCATATCAGACATAGTACTCTTTGTCCTTGTTCTTCTTGTTCTTGCTAGAGATCTTGATGCCACCAGGTGGCTTCTCCTTGACGATGGCGCCGTTAGGCTGTGTTGCTGAGTTGCTGATGTAGTTACGACTCTCATCCACGTGGTAGGAGCCCTCGTCACGGTTACGGTACTTGTACATGGCATAGAGTAGGATGAGAATGCAGAGTGCAGCGGCCGCCACGATCCCTACCACCATCCCTGTAGTGCTGCTGGACTCGCGGATCACCTCAGAGGGGCCCGGGTATCCCTTCGCTCCAGGAACAGTGGGGTTTGCTGTGTGTGAGGACATCATATACGGATCCATGAGAACCAGAACACTGTCTATAAGCTCTCTATCCTGCCAGTAACCTTAAAAGCCAGAGTACGCCTAATGCCTTTCTTAGTTTTAGGGATAATCCTAATGGTAAAGAATGCCGAAATTTAGACTCTTATGCTGTCCACATGACAGCAGAAACACTGACGCATCAAATATTATTAATATCATTATATGCTGCAAAACAGAAACAGATCTGTAATCTAATTATATAGAATTTCATAAACGACGATACATACCATAATGTTACCTGCAGAATAACGACACCAACATGGTGTATCGATTTTGAAGTGGGAGAATCAAAGTTGTACACAGTATGGACCTTAACAACGAATCTCTACTGAAGTCGGTCTAACCACACGGATGTCAAAGCCCATCCATCTACAGCACTTGTAGCATGCATTCTTGGCCTCATATATTCCACACGCTGTACTTTTCCAGTTTTGTCTGGAGCGTTTTGTGATGTTTCATCTGTGTGTTCTTTGTTCGCTTTGTCATCCAGTTCCATGTCAAACAGAACTTGTTTGCTCAATGTACAATCAACAAGCTGCATGTATGAATCCCCCATAGTGTGTGAGTTTGCAGTCTTCAGTGGACTGACATCATGCCATGGGTGCCCTCAGAGGAATGATACGAATGGATCGCCTCTTCCGCTGTTAATGATATTCTAATCGCATTAATACAAGTGAAAATAATTTGTCTAAAGCTGGAAAGTTTGATTTCATTCATATTTAAAAAGCTTTTATTTCCAGATTCCAACTGAATTAAAGTTTTAATAACAAGTTGGATTTTTCCCCATTTTTCACATTCCATTTAATACCCCAAATATTTTTCGTCCATTAAAATCTACACATTTTGAGACTATTCATTGAACATCAATACAATAAAACCTGAGGATCCTTCGAATGGGTGAAAAGTTAATCAATATGGTCTTGATTATTAATCGTGAGTCAAAATAAACTCAACTATTTTTCCCCCTTTGACCCAACATCTTTTCCTTAATGAACTGGTCAAATTAGATTACAAGGTGATGAAGTAACATTGCAATGATGACCTAACTGTAAATCCATTTGGAGGGAGGCAGAAAGCGAGAGATGAAGTTAAACGCTAGGTCAAGCACATGGCAATTTGGTCAAGACATATAGAATCAGAAGGCTTTTATTCTCATTATACCATCATATAACGAAATTGTACAACAGCTTCCCCTTCCGATGCAGCAAAAAACAAAAATTCAATCATTTACAGTACAGTCATCTTTATAAAAAGTACTACATATAAGAAACGTTACATTAAATATATGCTGGCTGCTGGAGCAATTTTCTAAGTGCAAGAAATTTACAAAGTTGAAATTAAAGATGGTTGAGGTTATTAATGTTTGTAATGCTGCAGCCTACACTCCTTGCTTTTAGGTCTAAGTGTGGAATTTGAGCATTCCTGTAGACCATGGAATTCTTTTGGACCACTCAGAATCCTTAGCTGGTATTAAAGAGCATGCGCTGTCCACTGTCAATACACAAGGATTCATAGCAGGTGAACTGTCGCAGGTGTCAAAGATCGACATTGTTTAATTGCTGGATGGCTAGTGAGTTACGCCTTTGAAATCAAGATAAAACAGAAGCATTGTTGCTTGGTCCTACAGCAATTTGAGAAAGGCTTGATCATGAAACATTTCATGGTTTTCCTGAGACACACAGCCCAACGGTTAGAAATACCGGTGTCATTGTTAGCTCTGTCTTTTGTTTCTTACATTTGAAACATTACTAAGCTTTCGTCCAGCCTATAGAATGTAGGCAAGGTTAGGAAGATGCTATCCTCCCATGATGCAGAAGAAACAGGCAGACAGACAGACAGACAGAAATCCATGCCTTACTAAGTTATGGACTGGACTATGGTAATACTCTGCTTTTCGTGTGTAACTCTGGGTAGTTATACACACTTCAGCTGACCCTCAATGCTGCAGCCATGCCTCTTACTGGAACCAGGAATTCTGATCATATTACTAATGTTTTGCTGCATTACACTGGCTTCCTGTTTTACCTGTATTGACTTTAGGATACTATTATTAATCTACAAAGCTTTGAATGCCTTTACCGAACAGGGCTGCATTACTCGTGATCAATCTCTGACTCAAGACCAGTCTTGAGACGCGACCCAAGATATATTTTCTCAGAATTGTCCTGGACTTGTTGGCATTCATACTCGTATTTGTCTTGGTGCTGGCCATTAGTCTCACAAAGTTTAGTCGTACCCGGCTCTATCCCAAGCATGAATTGCTTCAGAAAGAAGTGGCAATAAGAAACAAATTAATCTAACCAACCTGAGCTTGGTTCACAGGGGTCGATGTCCTCGTCATCACTTGGACATTCAGCTGATGCCACCAGCAGGTCATCTGTTGGCTGCAGGGCCGCGAAAGGAAAAGAAATACAATTTTCAACCTCACCTGTCCATACCAGTAGTGGAAAACCTTACAGTGTGAGCTGTAATCAGTATGCTTTTTTCAGTACTAACATGTTTAACATTTGAACCACTAAGATAAACATTACACTGGAGAAGGCGCTAATGTTGGGAAAGGTCGAAGGCAAAAGGAAGAGGGGACGGCAGAAGATGAGATGGATAGACAGTGTAGTGGAAGCAATGAACATGAGTTTGGGCAGGCTCCGAGAGGCGCTGGAGGACAGGGCGGCCTGGCGTGCTGTGGTCCATGGAGTCGCGAAGAATTGGACACGACTGCGTGACTAAACAACAACAAAATCCATTACTGCAACGAGGTGCTGCAAAGGGGATGAAATTTCACGTGAAAACATTAAAACATTAGAAGACCATCATCAAAATGTTTTCTGAATCCCAGTCAGGCATTTTTAAATATCACAGCTGTTTCGCTCTTACTAACTAAAGGCAAGATGTGGGCCAGTTAAAGTGGATAAGGGAAGGAAGACAGATGTCATTTGAGATCAACAGTAAACTATTGCAAATTTCCAGACAATCTGCAGTAGGTCCTGTGTCTTGTTTAGGGAATGAGATGTAAAGGCCCCCTGCTTTCTGCTCAGTGCACAAATCACTAGTGAAAAATGATTGTAACAGTCTGCTTGTTACTTGTGCTCGGTTTCCTTTTAGCCTACATTCACAGAGAGAAGATGCTACTCTTATGTGATCTACATCTTGGTCTCACAAGTTTCCCTAATTTTGAAAAGCTGCCCTCAAGTCACTTTACAGTTGGTATATTTCAGTGCTGTCTTCATGTTATGCCTCCTGGAAGAGGTTTTAGCTTTTCAGAGTCATTCAGGTCTAACATTAACAAAATAGTAAAGGAAACCTTAAAAGCAAGGTTGCTCACTAAAAGGAGGTAAAACTATCTGGGTTAAAAGTAGGTAAAACTCTGTCACTATGTGCATTAATGGGGTAAATTGAGATTAATGCAAAAACAGTTATATTGGAAACCCTTAGGTTGTTTTGTTGTTAGTTCAATAATATTGTCTTTTTTGACTTGGTAGGTTAATGAATAGCGTGGCTCTGCTTTGCTTTGATAAGAAGCTGAAGGCCTTGGTGAAATCAGAGATGAATTACGGTCATTTTCCAGATTCAACTAGGTTATTTATAATTTGAAATGATAAAAATCGAATATGAAGCTAATATCAAAATTTTCAAAGTTAAAACTGAAACATGCATAGTTTTTAATTTTTAAACATGGCAAATTATGATTCTACAGAACCAGACATTCCAATTTTTACCCAGACCCTAGCCAACCAAAGACCATTTCTGCATGGAAGATTAATTAATATGATACGGTCATAACCAGACACAAATTAACCTGTAGCAAATTGTATTATACAACCGAAATGGTCAACAAACTGACGGCACCAACATCACTGCGTTTAACCACAGCAGTATCTCAGCCGAACGTGGTGAAGCGTAATATTTACCATTTGGAACTCCATTTTTTTTTTTTTTTTTTGCTGCTGACTATTTTCCATTTGATGATTTTTTTTTTTTTTATTTCTGCAGTTGTTTTATAGCCTCATATACAGGGGAGTGTCTGTTTGATTCTCCATCGTGCACGCGAAAACACTGCGTCATGGTGCTGTGGATGAACACAGTCACAGTGCTTCACTTCTTCTCTCCTCCTGCTGCTGTTTATTCACGTGCCCATAGGGCCACAAAAAGATCATTTTTACTGGTCCACAAACAGTTTTACTGGCCTCAGGCCATCGGGGAATGCCTTAGTCTGGAGCCCTGAACGAGATGGAAATGCTCAGCAATTCCACATCAAACCTGCATTGTATTCACGGCCTTGTTAACTAGTTCTGTTAAAGTTTACCTTTTACCTAGTTTTACCTAGTTTTTACTAGATGTGAATCTAAAGCTAGATAAACTTTAGCAGAAGTAGGCAAAGGACTACGCCTAGTTAAAAAAAAAATAGGCAAACTAGGTACCTAAAAACTAGGTTGCCAACACTGATTCCAAAGCCAGAGACACAATCTGTGTGGAAATAATGAAGTTGGGGTCTCCACAATGAGGAACAAACTCAGCTACCTGTCTTTTCTTGTAAGTCAAATTCATTTAGATCATTTGCTTTTCTCCTTGTTTTCCTCCTCCAAGGCATCGATTTCATACTTGTGAAACGTGCCTTGCTCTGCATATAAAATTCATAGCCTGGGTTGGGGGGGGGTTCCCCATTAAGGAGCTGAAGGTTCGGCAGGATAATACAACTCCCACACATCAAAATTTCAGAGACTGTCATATATGACAAAACGTAGAACTACCCAATTGTACCTTCCTTCGCATCCAAACTGAACACCACTCCCTTTTCTGTTAATATGTGACATCAAGAGAAAACTGCACATTTTATATATTAGTAAACATTTAAATTATGACTCCTATTCTTTTAAAATTATATTGCTCTTCAAACATAGATGCAAACAAAAACATATAAAAGATACACAGATTTGATGGAAAAAATCTTTACTGTAAATTGCTAAAGTGCTCAAATCGGTAACTGGCCAAAATATAGGGTACAATTAGGGTATGTTTCTGAGGGCAGCATGTGAACGAAATGCTGAACGGCAGTAAAACTGGATACAAAAGCATGGTTACAATTTAGGACTCAGAAGAAACTTCCTGATTCTCCGCCTCGAGGAAGACAGCCGGTCTGGTCAATCCTCTCTATAGACATCAGTATCTCAGATGAATGTGAAGTGAGAAATTACTCTGTCATCCCACCCCCTCCGCCAGATAAGACAGTTGCAAAGCTGGTGTCCAATCTGTCGACTCTGTTCCCAGCTGGCTGATACAGTCAGCCTGTTATAAAGGGGAAAAGTATATGAAAAGTGTGTCTCCTTGATATAACTGTGAAACGGGGGACAGCATGTCTATGTGCTCAGAGCTCTTTGAAGGTCCTTAGCCTGCTGACTTTCTCCAGCACCTCCCATTGACTAGGGAACTGCCCACAATTCATGACACCAGCCTCTGTCACCAACACCGTCCACACATCACACACCTTCCAAGACGTACAGTATGTTCAACTAAAATTATGTGGGAGAGAAAAGGAGGCAATCAGAATCTCAAGAAGTAGAAATGAAACGACTGTGAGAGAGAGAAGAGAAAAAAGTGAGACGAGGAAGGACATTGACAGCCTCTTTCTCATGAGCACTGTAAGAAAATGAGGCAAAAAAGCGAGACTTGGCTGATTTCTGAAAGTGAATAATGGTAACCAGCTTAAGAAACAACAAAGCCTCATACCCAGAATTTCGTTCTGCTGTGCTCTCACCAGCACAACAGCCATTAAAACCTTGAAATAAAGCTGACAGGTTTTGAGAATTTGATTCAACCCTCTGCAAGTAGGCCACTGCGGGTGAATTATTCAAGCTTTCCGCAAAGCCTTGTCAGAACACTGCAGGCTCAGAACACCTGGGACAAAATGCGGTGGAATGCAGTTTCCAGGGTTCCGATTCTGATTTCCAAATCTCGAACAACTGCAAGTAAATATTGTGCTGCCTTCACAGGTCTCCTTTTAATGGCAAGGAGCATTTGGGTTTTGCTCATAAGCTTGGTGGAATTGCCAAATGACAATTCATCATTCAGTTATAGGCTGGATATCTGATACTAGGTATCGAGGAATTCCTTTATGTCTTCTATGTAACATAACATAACACTCTGGACTTCCAGGTAAATAAGCGAAAGAATGACATTAGAGGAGCACATTTATGATGGTTTGTTTTTTTTTTTCCTGATAATATGCTTTCAGTTTGTGAAGACATTTGCTTGAGAATTTTTCTAGACAGTAGCTGCTAAAATTTTCCACCGGCCAATAGTCACTGTTAACCTCCAACGAGACACAGGGGGAGAGCTAAAGGGCTGAAGGACTTCGCTGTGAGGCCCTAATATTACTTATTTAATCTTCTTGACTTTTACACGGTGTGCTGCCTTACCGTCACCATGGTGATCATGATACGGCTTATTATTTATGAGAAGGAATGCAAACTACAGTCAAGCTTTTGTCAGGAACACTTGAGTGTTATGGCAGAGAAGGAAAATCAAGGATTAGGGCTGTATTTCAGCACACAGACGACGTACTCTGAACATTAATGACAGATTTTTGTTTTTTGTCTCTGCCTTTTACACAGTAAGTTGTGTTTGAAACTTATTACAAAATCGGAGAGGTTGTGATATTCTCAAAAATTCAGCAAGAAAAACGAATTCACAGTAGGAGTGAGGAGTCACAGGCCCTCGAAGACAGTCACAGTCCTCAAGGACACCTTAATTATCCACACAAACTTGTGGTGAGCACATATATCTAAAAACCGTCAATCAAAAATCACAGGCAAGAACAAGGCTAGATGTCTTGCTCACCAAGTCATGCATATGAAACTCCCTTTGGATGAGAAAGGTTTCCAGAGAGATACCTTGTGCTTCAGTGTGGTTCCAGCTGGTTTTGCCGTTGAGAGAACCCTAATCACACCTGTACTCTGCAAGCAGAGAATAGTTCTAGAAACGACGCCAGGTACTAAAGGTGCCTTGCTGTTGGACCATCAATCAAAGCATTGCTCCAGTTAAAAATCCACCTGCATGAGTGAATACACATTTCTGTAAATATCTCAACTATCTCTGATTATCTAACCTTCCATCCATTCATCCATAACCACTTATCCAGTGCAAGGTCACCGTGATTCTGGAGCCTACCCCAGGAAATGTAGGGCAAAGGGCAGGAATCCGTCCAGAGGGGATGCTGGTCCAGCACAGAAAACGCAAAAAAACATATGTTAAATTGACACTAAATGTATGTGTGGTCACTGTAACATCGACTGGTTTTTAAGTGGCAGAAATGTCAGAGTGAGCAGGGGACGGCTTGGGAGGTCCATGTGTGGATGTTCAGGTAACAGAAACACAAAACTCACTGCATCCAGCAGTCAGATAGTAAGCTTAGGCAGGTATTTCAGCATTTGAAGAATGTTTTATTATTACATGACATAATTACTGATGCAATCTGATCATGAGAAATTACATCACTGCAGCTCTGGCCTAAAATCTCTTTACTCTAGCCTCAGGGTACCTCTCTCCTCTACGCCAAGCTATAAAAATACAACGTTACTTACACCTAGGGTGCACTGCTGGGCCACATTTCTTATTCAGAGGAATGTGATGAAAATTCACAAGGGAGGGCGATAAATTTGCCACAGGAAATTGGACTATGACACGACTTCTTGCACTGGAAGGAATTTTGTCTGAAGAATCCAATGAGGCTTTGCTTTATAAATACACCATTGCTGGTTTTCAGAACTAGATATTTTCATGAAACAGTGATCTGAATGATCGTTTTTGCGTTGAACCACTTAACTGGTATGCCACCTGTAATCATGGGAAAATAAACAGCCATGCCTGGCATGAGAGTCAACAAATTACACAAGTGGTATGAAGAGCCTGACCACTCCCCATCACCTCTGCTGAAGCCAGATTCCATCATAAAAGCTCTAGCAGAGAAGCTCCCCATGCAAGCGCCTTGTTATGGTGCCCATGGTGCTTGGATTCAGCAGTAAGGCTGCCTGTGCAGACGCTCTCAGTGCATGTGAGAAAGAAACAAAGCAGCAATCCTTGTGCAGATGATCTGAGCTGCGTTCAGTCTCAGTTGCCCCCGCCCCCGGCCCCCCCTCCCCCCCGGACCGGCCCCCGCCCCGCTCTCCCGCACCGCCGAATCGGCGCGACACTGACA
>JAACJT020000035.1:41530-54594 GCA_009936485.2 Gymnarchus niloticus
TCCAAATAACAGGAAGAGATGCCTTAGTGACATTGCGTAGTGCCCTCGGATTTAGGGAGCGATGCACTAGCAAAGGCCTGATCTTGAAATCCCCAGATACATTACCCCCAAGTAATAAAATCAGCCTATCCTTCCATGCCATATGTCCTGGTGCACTCTTTTCCTCTTTCGAAATGTAGGTTCTCTCAGGCATTTTTTTTCCCCAAAACAAGCCAGTTTCGTCTACATTAAAAATTTGGTCTGAAAAATAACCTCCCTCGTCAATAATTTTTTCCAATGTCTCAGGGAAATCACTCGCAGCACGTACATCGGCACTCGTTGCTTCACCTTGAACTTTAATATTATGCAAATTTGCCCTCTCTTTAAAGCGACAACCAACCGCTACTTGCAATCGCCTTCACTTGCTGTACGAGCAGCTTTTAAATAATTGAAAAGGCCTTTTCTGGCACTAAAGAAAGACTGATGGGCATATTATGCTGATTTTGGTCTTCTATCCAAATTATCAACAGCCTTTCCATCTCGATAATTAAACCACTGCGTTGCTCGGTCATGATCGTAGCGGTCGTTGGGGTCTGGCCTGTCACATGCTCCATTATTCTATCTTTATCTTTTAAAATTGTTGCGATTGTTGAGCGACTGTAACCAAATGCTCTGCCAGCGGATGATGGAGTTTCACCTCTCTGATCTCTTTATTATTTCTACTTTATTTTTCATGGTGATGGTCTTTCTTTTCTTTACCGTATCACCAGCATTTGCATCAGATTTGCGTTTTGGTGGCATCGTTACGGGTGAAGACAGAAACGCCACCTGACGGTGGACAGGGTCGTGTATTCCTCGAGCCCACAAACCGCTGAATTTTCCAGGTGCCTCACAAAGTATTGCATTCGTTCGTTACTACGAACCACTGTATTTGTCTCAATTTTTTAAAAGTATACTGTAACAGCCCTCATGGCGCTCCGTTCATAAGTACGAGTTGTACGTAAGCCAGATGTCCGTAACCTGGGGACTGCCTGTAAAGCCGTAACACCATCACATATTTGAGAACTAAACGGAAGCAAACAGCCATAAAGAATTTCACTGCATGCTAGCGCTAACCATGTTTCACAAAAAAAAAATAAAAATTAACAATAAACAGCCTGCAACCTCTGAGAAAAGCAATACTCTCCTTATAAAATCAAGACCTCATATTTAGTGATATTAAAAACCACACCAGGCAGCAAATCGGGGATTACAGAGTAAGGCTGAGATCACTGTCACTCGCCCCTCTTCTCTGTTACCTGGCTCCTTCCCTCTTTATGGTACCTCTCTAGGTCCAACATTCCAGTTGCACGCCTTCGCCCTTCCCTTGAGAGGCCATCATGGTCACAAGTGGTTCACTGACATCACCATTCCCTCTAAACGCTGCTCTCCCACAGTGGAAGCATCTTCTATAAACCTTATGTCATGTTATTCACCCAGAGAATTTTCATCAATCATTCTACCTTGAGTTTGTATTCCTCAAGCAAACACTCACTCTGCTGACACATCACAGAACTGTAGATCAAGCAACCAAATTCACCAGTTATTCATATGAGGGACTTTGCCCATGCAAACCTGAATAATGAGCTGCATGAGTACAAGCAGCTGATCAAATGTCCAGCTAAAGAGGGTCGAACCCCAGATCACTCTCACAATACTGTAAAGGGTGTCTAGTCCACTTCTCCTCGGGCACCACTGGGAAATTCTGATTAGGCAATTCAGTTGCTAACCGCATGCAAAAAACCTAATGCCTATTAACCAGTCCTTGGACCAGAGGAGGGTTCCTGCCTGTTTCAAAAGATCCATCATTATTCCTGTCCCAAATTAGGGTAAGATAACTGGACCAGAAACCTCTCAGCACCTGTTCCTTTCTCATTTGAGATCCATCACAGCCCCGCCTCTAGGCCCTCTTCGATTCTTCAAAAGAGAGACTTACACGTGGGCCCACATGATACTTTAATACCAGACATTCTGATGCTCTGAACTCCACAAGCTTCCCAAAACCAAAAGGTCTCATCAGCTTCTGAACAGCTTCTTTTCAAGTGCTGAATAATTACTGAAGCAGGTCTCCTAGTCAGAGCCTTTAAGTGCAACATTTTACAATGTTTTACACAATATGTACAGGGGGGGCTGCACTGAACATTACGTCTATCCTGTCTGCACTTGTTTTATCAACTCGCCTGTCTGTATTTTGTATGGTACTGGTTATAGCTAACTGTGCAATGTCTATTAACATGAATAACGTGGATACATGACCAGCCCCACTAGAATAAATCCCTTGTACTTTCCTCTACTTGCCACAATAAAGCTTCTTTTGGTTCTGATTAGAACATGGCTTTTTTTTACACCCTGCAGCTGGATGAACAGGGGAGAGCCAGAGCGCTAATGGCTACTAAACACCTGCGTAAATTAATAACTCAGCCTACGTGAACCAGCGTGAATTGTGTTGTGTTTTCATGACAGGCATTTGAATTCACTTAAATCTTGTGATTCAGAATGAATGTTTCAAAAACAGCTCCACTGTGTGTGCTGTACTATGAGATTATCATAATACCATTTCATTTTCAAAATACAGAAGTGTGTCTGTGTCTTGGATTGAAAGAAATAACGAGTTAATTATTAAAATAATATATTTATAGGACAAATAACGGGATCACAGTTCCATTTAAATAAAATCAGTAGCAAAAATTCAGCCGGAGCAGCAGGGCTGAAATACACCCCGCAGACGTAGTCCTTATTCTCGCCTCCCTCAGTAAGAAATAGATAAACAGAATACGACACCTCACTGTGAGGGTGTCCCAGTAAGCAGCCCCTTCAGAATCCACACCTGGACAGTTCCACTACGGTTCCGCTTCATTTCTCTGTTCTAGAAGCGTTCCACCTTCAAAGTACACTGTGAGCCAGACCAAAGCACCTTCTATGCTCTGGATTTTCTACAGCTGAGATAATAAAAACCTACATGCATACCATCTGCGTGTCGCGTCATACAAAGCACACTAAAATGTTGCAGCATATTTGGAGGAGGAAAGGGATATCAGACAGTAGAGGGACAAAGATCACAGCACAGGGAAGAAATGGAGGTCTCACTTACGGGAGGTACAGTTAATCCTGACACAGTCTAGATGGGGAAGAACAGACAAAATGTAAAACCATCCTTCAAGGTTGCAGCTGCAGACATCCGTTAAAATAGTTTCCACCCCCTGGGGACTGACATGCGAGTTAGAAGCCCCTATCACTTACAGGTTCGAGGCAAGCTGGCCCCGTTCGTGCACTCTTACCATCGATGCTACAGAGTTCCAAATGACATGATGTTCCATTTCTGTGTCTACATGAATAGTCATAAGTAATCAAGCCCTTAGAAAAGAAATCTGATTCTGAAATCCTGGCAGCCACCGATTTCATATACATTCAAAATGATTACATTACAGAACAAAATAAGGAGGGCGCTCTTGCTAATGAATATTCATCAACACCTACAACACCTCATTTAGCAGTGTTAAGATAAAGGAAATCAGGTCTCCCTTTCACCACTGCTATTCTAGGCTAGCAGTATTCCAGAATAAAAGAATGACGCAAATCATTGTGTTCTGTGTAAGACAGAACTGTAATGCTGGTCTGAACCATGAACAAAGCTGCCGGCAATGAATGAAGTTGGAAAGAATCATGTAGTGGTGAAACCGCCGATGAGGATCATGTTGGAGATGAGAGTTTTGCATCTTGATTTTTCCTCGTCTCAGTATGTCAATTCCAAGTGCTCGTTTACAATGTTTCGCAGCCTTCTTCAGGCTTGTTCACAAAAACATCTTTGTAAAAGTTATCACAAAGCTCTATTTCATAGTGCTGCTTTGACATAAAGGCTTCCCGTTAGTGGAAATCTCTATGGTCGGTCTTTTAGTGACCAGTGATCAGTGTGATTAGTAAGAATCACTGCTTTTAAGGCATGGTAATCAAGATGGAGGGTGACGTCTGAAGATTAACAAGTGATATTCGGTGTTTTTAGTGATTGATGGTCAGAGATTACCGAATGATTAGTGACGTTAGTGAGTAATGGTTCATCTTTAAGGGCATGAGAGTTAGTGAGATTAATGCATGATGATCAGCGAGATTAGTTAGTCACAACCAGTCTGCTTAGTGAGTCATGGCCCAGACCAGTGGGTTTACAGCAGCAAACGAGAAAACAAAAAAGGTCCCCCCCCACCCCACTCGCATGTCGTCAACCACAGGGTCAAGTGGTCGCAAACCGCCAGAGATCAACGCAAGTGTATCTCAACAAGGAATGCCGTTCTCTCAGAAGAGTGTGCGTAATGTGAGTGAGTCTGCAGTGTGTGCGTTGATGTATACATTGATTGATTGTGTGTGTGTGTGTGTGTGTGTGTGCGCGCGCGCGTGTGTGTGTGTGTGTGTGTGTGTGTGTGTGTGTGTGTGAGATGAGTCAGGCACTCCCAGTAAGACCACTGCAAGCTCATCTGGCAGTGAGCGATGGGCCACAGGCACTGCCCACTGAAAGGTTGTGCAACTCCTTTTCAATACACAGCATGACACTGGCACAGTCACTCAATGAGTGGGATGTGTGTTTGTCTTCAGGAATTATCTACTGGACTCTAACAAAGATTTTCACATCCTGCAAGATGGGTGTTCTTTGTGGATGAGGACAAGCTGTACTGGTTCAGTGCCCATCCATGTACCCATGAAGACCTGTGTAAGCCCTCCCACCTCCTCTGAGTGTCAGCTTCCCTCGCCACCACCATATCCTGAGAATATGAACAGAATTTATTGCAAATGAAACATGTATAGCGATATGTATTCGATGCAATGATGTGTGCACATGAGGAGGACCGTCACGTGCAAACGTGACCACAGGTGTGAGGTACCTAGGTTGACAGTGAGACGAACACGGCCAGCGTCCAACTCCAGACGCAGTGTGTCGGCGGAATTTCGGGATGTGGTGGAAACCAGCAGGCCATAGGCCCTTTGAGAGCGGAAACGCAAAGACACATCTTCTGCTTCTGTGTGCAGGGCCACTGGTAGCTGGATCTTCATGAACTTACTGCCATCATAGCTCAGAATGGTGGCATCTGGAGTGGCACAAAAGAGAAGCCGGGGAAATGCTGAGGAAGATCTGCCGGAATGCGTGTAAACACGGCACTTTAATATGCATATGTTCTGGACACAGGTATCTCTTAGACAAACCTGAAAGGTAAGCTTCCTTTAACTCTAGAGTTCTAATGAGTCAGGCACCTTCTTCTCCCATTAGCTTCCCAGCCATAATGTCCCACATCACCATACACAGGGCAGCCGTTCTCCCACAGCACTGGCACAGATTAATTCAGTGGCAGCATGAGAAGAGGGACCTTTAACATGCGCTGCACGACTGATTGGGAATTTGGCTCTGAGGCAATCAGTGATAAGGATCTTTGAATGCTCTGCCACCCACCTGTCTCACAGGAACGGCCCAGGTAGCCGGTTCCAGAGCAGTCACACACGTAACGGTTCCAGCCCTCGCGACAGACACCATTATTCTGGCAAGGGTTGCTGAGGCACTGCTTGGGGGGTTCCTTGGTGCAGGAGGGCTTTACCCCAGTTGCCCGCTGAGTTTCAGCCAGTCTCCGTATATCCTTGCTCTGGCCATCCACAAACAGATCACGTACACAGCCCACGTAGCCGTAATTGAGCAATGCTGTCCACACCTCTGTGGGGAAGACGAGACCTTGGCGATTCTCTGGCAGCCCACCCAGGTAAAGGTGCTCGTCCAGGTCGAGTACCTCGCTGTCACCTGGCGCCGTGTAGCTGGTGCGTAGCGTGTTGACTGAGATGGTACCTGGGCAGGAAAAGAGGAGGCACGGGGCAAATGATGTGAGAAATGAGACGAGTATGGATAGTGCCTACAATCCAGCCAACAGGGATCGTTCTCACAACGTCCAATAACGTTCTCAACGTTCCTGTAACGTACCAGTAACGTTCCCTGTTTGCTGGGTATCCAGCCACTTCTTTCTGTACGTTTGCGTGTGTGTCCGTAAATGCTCGAGTATGTCTGTGGTGCAATTATAAGCCTGCAAATAATGTTTACTCGACCAGGTGATTTAGACTAAAATTGTCTAATACAAGCTGAAAAGGATACCACATGACATTTTCAAGCTGTGACGAATTAATTTCTTTACTCAAATATATGTTTGTGTCATGAGAAACAGCACACATGGAGAACGTAACGTAATGTGATCATACAAACATCAGAAGCAGAAATGGAAAATATTAGATTTGAATTCAGTTGTTCATATGTGTGATGTTTCTGGATGACTACTGATGAGTTTGAGTCGCTATTTCCAAGGAAGGCTAACCGACACCAGTTAAAATGGACCCCACAATTCTTATGGCTCATTTAGATGCTCAGTTAGCAGAGACGCAGCCATACAAAGAAGCCATCATTTGAGACGCCGGGAATCAGCTACTGTTCTAAACGAAAACGTCTCAAGTAAACAGATATTCACAGCAGAAAAAAAAAACAAACAAAAAAAAACAGTATAATTGAAAGCTATGTAATTAGTCTGGATAGGTCCATCTGCCAATTAATGTAGCGGTGAATTTACTGCGTGGACACAAAATGTAGCTTTTCACAGCTAACCTTAAGTAATCCTCATTAATGGGAGTGTAGCTGTGTTAGAAAATGATAGATGAAGAATTAATGCATTGGTCAGCTTCAGCTTGCATAGTTTACACAGAGCAGAAATAAAAAAGCTGATTATAATGCTTCCAATATTATTTTAATAGAAAATTTGATTAAAATACATTAAACACCCTCAGTCTACAAGAAGTGTAGGGATATAGTGGATGCAAGCTAATCAATTTTCTAGAACACTGTGCAAATGTTAGCTAGATTAATGACACTACATTACAGCCCCAGTAAAATTTTATTTTGCTTTCACTAATACACACTGGAATAATATTAAAAACAAGACTTATTTGCTTGGGCACTGTCAATGAAGATAAAGCATCCACATGCTACAGAGACATTAATCTTGTCTTCTGTCTGTAGGAATTTGTCTGTCAGGTTTCTGTAGTTTGGAACACCAGTGATCTCTGCGTCAACTTCCAGTCATTTCTGTTCATGGTTTACTCAGCTAAAGTACTGCAGCTCTGAACATTACGGCCCTGGTCGGTTTCCCTCTCATCATTTGCTGTCAGTGTCTCTAGAGAGGAGAGCCGACAGGATTCTCTCATATTTAAAAAAAAATAAATCAAGGAAAACTGCGACAGTTGATGCTAATCTTGAAAACGCCTATTGTTTGGAGAGAGGGTGACTGTGCCTGTATTCATTCATTCATTTCTCTTTTCCAAACATTCACTCGTTCATTTTCAAAACTGCTCATCTTATACAGTGTTGCGGGAGGCCCGTATCTTCCCCCAGACAGCACAGAGCAAAGGGTGGGGGACTGGGGGACACCTTGGACAGGGTGCCACAAGGCGGGGGACTGGGGGACACCTTGGACAGGGTGCCACAAGGCGGGGGACTGGGGGACACCTTGGACAGGGTGCCAAGGCATTTCAGGCTACAGTCTGACACACACAAACACACTATGAGCAATTCGGAGACTCCAATCAGCATAAATCTCCTAGGTGGTGCAAAATGAAAGTTTCCAAGAAAATCCAACCTCAGGTAATTCTTTTCTGTTGTTTATGTATGTTTACTGCATAACCGTAGAGTTGCGTTTGATCAAAGAAGACAGAGAAAGTAGAAGGTGTGTTTGAGAGAGTCATTCCACTATTGCAATGCATGTCCAGTTGTCCACACCAACACCAGCAAGACCAGCAATATTCTCTTCAGAAAGCCTCATGCAAGACTGCCGTTAGCAAGCAGAAATTAAGAATCCCACCTGATCTCCCATCCCGCTGAAAATCCACATGGTACCACTCGCCATCATTGACCTTCTTATTTACTGCCCGAGTTTTGGTGGTGCCAGAGCCCATGTCCAGCAGCAGGTAGAGGTGGCCATCCAACATCTCAATAGCAAAGAAGTCCACCTTGAGTGCTTGGGAACCCCGGGCCTCCTGGCGTGGCTTGGGCCGGCCATGGCTAAAGAGCAGCAGCCCATTGGGTTCCGTGGTGCGAAAATCGAAGGAAACTGAGCCAGTCCGGCGGGCTGCCCAAGAGCTCAGTGTTACGAAAGACTCTGGAGTCTCGAAGGTTACAGGGTCCAGAGTAGCCACACTCTCACACTTGAAGGCCACTGAGCCATGCACCTTCATTTTGACGTCACCCTGCTGTGCTAATCGGGACAGCTCCAGCCTGACATCATTGTTCTTGTACACCACCTAATCCAACACAAAGGGCAAGCAGCACATTGGCAAGGTGTGAGCTCATTTTCAGAAACCCAGTTATTACACCACATGACAAAAATGTACACATCATTCTCCAATACAAATGATTTGCAGAACAACTACAAACATGTTTGATATTCACCCAGCAGCACTTGATAAAATTTGACAGAACTTCATTAAAAATACAAACAGGTAAGACTGGATTCTTCTTTGCAACGTCCCTCTCATATTTACAGAGGAACATAAGCAGGATTAAAACTAATGTCCTCCATTAAAAACTGGCTTGCGTACTACAACATTTTCGGATGCCTTATAGTTGAACTGCAGAACAAATATAGGGAAAAAAAATGTTAAAATTCCATTTTTGCCAAAAAACACCAATTGAGAATATGAATAATTGAATGGCTCATTCCCATTACAGAGTCAATCACTCATCTCAAGGTGAACTGAAAATTGGTTTATACTGTCATGGTATTTTGGTTATTTATTTATTTATTTATTTATTACACACAAATTTTGGTGAAAATTTCCCAGATGCCATTGTGGTCACTAAGCCTAAGCGGATCTGTCATGTCACACACTGACACTCACACGATGAAACATTCAGGCATCTCTGAATGGCACATGATGCTTAAGGACCCAAAGCACGACTCCAGAAGGCACGTAACCACTATGCAAAGAGTTCCTATCCTACCTTTAGCCACCATGCCAAATGGTGCCAGTGTGTCGCTAACCAGCTCGTAATTTCCCGCCCCTCTTGGGTTAGGCACACAAAGCAGTTCTTGTTACCTCTTTCAAACAGCCCATGAAGTTGTTGCTGACCGGGGATCCTGGTAGGTCTGCTGTGCTGGGACTACCTCCAACATAGAAAAAATCATCAGATCCCAGCATGGTGTAGTCCTCTTGTGTATATCCTGTGGTGGTCAGGATCCCGTCCACGGATATCGTCACCTACATGACACAGCACAGGGAAAAGACATGCTAGACTCAGATGGCCATCTGCTGTATTCACCTTCTTCTATCTACTCAAGGTCATCCGATTTTTCCTCTTTCATTTTTTTAATAACTATTTTTGTTAAACCCATTTTCATGTCTGTTATCTTGTTTCCGCTCGTTTTAGTTTTATACGGTCTGGTGATGGAATCCTGTCCACCAACCCCAGATGGAGAGCGAAACGAATTAAGCAGTTGTCGTATCGCCCCGATTTCTCTGTTTGAGCCCCTGCCGCAACTCAAAAGCAATTCAGCAGACACAAAAATGGAGTTAGTAGAATGTGTTCCGTTATGTTTGCCAGGGTACATACAGCTTTCTTTAGCAGGCATTTTTATGTGAAAATGGGAGGAAAATAACAGTAATACCATACCAGCATGAAAGCACAAACCTACTCGGGTTCGGGTCATGGTGTAGGTTAGTTTAAGTTAGCAAAGAAAAAGCACAGCAGCCCAAAACATGCCTCATCTATCATTATATTCTGACTTATGTACATGCAAGAAAAAAATAACGTTTGCAGGGTAAGAAAGGAAAACAAAAAGAATAAAGATATTTAAGCAAATGCACATCATATAAGACTCCAAGGAACAAACGTGAGTGTAACATGGACAGGAAGAGAAACATTATGAGCAGACACCTCCAGACCACATGCCATGCAGTGTAAACGGCCACGCAACTGGCTGAGCCAAAAAGCATCGAGTCAGCCTGGTCGTATGAATGGCTGAGCCAACAAGCATTGAGTAAGCCTGGTCACAGGGCTGGCCTACCCAATGGGCATCATTCCAGCCTTGTCATAGGACTGGCTGAGCCAATGGGCATTAAGCGGGCCAGTCAGGAGAATTCCCCCTCTATACCACTGCAGGATGCAACAGGCAGAAAAGGTGCTCCCTAAAAGGCGATCGAAACATAAAGGAACAGTAACAGGTCAAACGGGAGCGCTAACCTGACAGATGAATAGAAAAAACAGTTGGGAAGCGGTAAGTGAGCGGAGGAGAGTACCAACCTTTTTGCTAATGATGTTGGGGTCATTTCTACTCTACAGTGCCTTTTCCTGTCCCCATCAAATATGTTTTAATACATTGGTTAAATGTTAAACTGTTATTATTTAAACAATGGAAAAGGTAGCAGTTTGTTTCATTTTATCATAAAATCACAAATAAATGGATGTCAAGGCAAATTTCGGCTTGAGTGGATGCTGCCGGTTACGCTGTTAGGCGACTTCTACAACGGATATCTGGCAACTTATTATACGAGTTTCAAGATGTTTCCTAATGTTTCCATGTCCTAATTCAAATGTTCCAAGTAAAGCATTTTGTGTTAAGAGTGTAACTTTACAATTAATAGAATTTTTGTCTACATCCTCGATATCCTGTTAATCTGTCGATGGGACCCTTTCAGTAATAGTCATTCCCTTTATGGCATTATCGTATAGGAAGTGTCGACGATTAATTATGGGAAAATAACAGCATAAAGCTTACATAATGCATATGAGCAATGACTTTCATGAATTTTGTAATCATTTTTGATTATATGGTTGCTTCACTCTACCACATTCCACCCTGTTAGGTCAAATTATAATACAATAATGCAACGGGTTATTAATAATAATACAACATAGAACATTGAAAAGATTGTTGAAAAAGATGAAAATTCATTTCAAGTTTTCAGCCTTATGTCAGCTCACTCCCGATCTCTCACTGAGCAATGGCTAAGCTTAAGCTCTCAACGTCCATCCTGGTAGGTATTTTCCTTAAAATTGCAACTTAAAATTGACCATGAGGTCCATATATTTGTGATTTCATGAAAAGCAAAACTAATATAATTTCTGTATTTCAAATTTTAAGAATGCACCATTTTACCAAAATATTAAGACAGGTGATGGGGACAGGAAAAGGTACTGTACGGTAGGAATAACCCGTCTACCGTGAAAAGAAAAATAGGAAACAAACGGAAAAGCCAAACTAAGAAACAATTAGAATGATATCTACCGGGCAAAGTAGTTTGTTTACCATAGCGTGTCCAATGCCTGCGTGCTTTGTGGAAAAGGGGAAGAAGGGGAATTAAAAACTGTGAACAGAATAACGGTTGTTACTGAAAAAAGATTTGATGGTTTCAGGTTAGTACATTATTCTGGAACATACAAAAGTAACGGTTAGTAAAATGACACATTCCATGAATGGCAGGTTAGTTGTTATTTTTTTTCTAGAGCAGGTTAGTAATGCAGAAAGAAGAAAACATAAGTTTCAGAAAAATAAAAAGCAGGGCTAGCGAGAAGGCTCCGTACGACAAAGACCCCTGCCACTGACCATCCTCCAACCTCACCTGACCCATTGTATTATTTAAAGGGAAAAAATGGCTCCAGTTGACTCTGCTAACTGACTTTAGCATCCCTTTAGCATTAGTTTCCTCTTGATGTCCTTCCAATCCCAAATTGGCATCACGGGGACTGCTCTGAGGTTGTTTTGAGTCTTACCTGTCAGGAAGATCCATCCAGGTGTCTTGGGGAGCAGAGGTGTCTAAGTCACATCAGGTAACAACTGGTGTGCCTCAAGGCTCAGTTCTTGGTCCCTTTTTTCTCTGCGTACCACCTCTCTGGGTCATATGACATCTCACACTACTAATATGCAGATGACATCAGTCTCACCCTGATCTTTCTTCTAAAGGACACCACAGTCTCTGTGCATATTTCCACATGCCTTGAATGAGGGATCGTCAGATCCAGCTGAAAGTTTCAAAGACCAAACCTTCCCTGCCTGACATCAGTTGTGCAACTTAGACCACTGATGTTATCTTCTTCAAAATTGGCTAGGAACCTAGCGGTAATGATAGATGAATGATAGCTACCCTTTGCTGCCCACATTGCAACGCACAATCCTACACACTTACTGTGTGAAATATCAGGAACACTGGACTTCATCTATCAGAATATGCAGCTCAACTCCTTATCGAGGTAGCTGTCAGCTCACAACTGAAAGCATAACTCTTTACAGACTTGACTGGCAGTATATGCTGTGAAACCCCAGCAGATGATTAAAAATGCAGGAGTGCTTGTTTACAGCGTTTAAAATTATTTCTTGTTTTCAGAGCGGCTAATGGAATGGCACCTGCCCACACTGAGTTTTTCCATCAGGACTTTCACCCTCCACAGTTGGCCATTGAACATCTTCTGATCATTCATACACAACCGGAAAACAAGTCTGATATGGGATGTTTTTCATATGTGGTTCCTAAATATTGGAACGAGCTACCCAGCTGCATCTGGTCAAGTGAGTCCCTCACTCTAAGAAATGATTTAAGACCCATCTTTTCTGAAATCACCTGAACCAACCTTATTTCACAGCTCAACTTCCGAGGCTCTCCGTCTTCACTGACTATTCCATTGAAATGGCATTACTTAGCACTTTGAGATACGTTGTTGCATTATCTTTTCTCTCTCTGCATGTTTTTATTTTTGTTTCTTCACTTACTGGAAAACGCTTTGCTATTCCTCCCTCAAATCATCCAATCAAAACAGAAAAAGAATCCAAACAGAGAGAAACGTGAGGATGCGACTGTCAGTGTGGCTCTACTCAAACGTGAGGATGCGACTGTCAATGTGACTCTACTCAAACGTGAGGATGCGACTGTCAATGTGGCTCTACTCAAACGTGAGGATGCGACTGTCAATGTGGCTCTACTCAAACGTGAGGATGCGACTGTCAATGTGACTCTACTCAAACGTGAGGATGCGACTGTCAATGTGG